>CM076578.1:405460982-405561520 GCA_034641835.2 Pinus albicaulis | reverse complement strand
ACATTTTGTTGGCAGATAGTTTTTCTGATATCATATAAAGTTGATAGTAGATATTCACTAGGATTGCAATCTTTCCGAAGTTTTGTGTTTGTATGATATGGAACAACTGAACCTGCATGCAATTCACTTGAATGTAGATCCTCTTGAACAACTGTACCTGAAGTTTGGACCACGATGTGTGGCCATGGTGAACACACTACTCTCTAATGAATCAACATTTCTCCTTATTAGTAACTCATTATCCCCTGAAATTTTGCTAAATCAATCTATTTTTCAAGGGTGCCCCTTTGCCCCAGATTTGTATATTTGACAATGGATGCCTTGGCTCACCTATTTGAAGTTGCTGGCATTCAGGGGCAAGTGAAGGACATCTTACATCATGATGGGTTAGACATGGTCAACAATCATTTTGCTAATGGATCCTTTATTTCTATGAGTGTTAAGCAGAGCTTGGTTGATGGTGCTCATACTTGTTTGCACATATTTGGATCTACATTAGATGTTGTGGTTAATGACCACGAGACAATTTTTTAGTTGTTAGAGTTAGAATCTCAGCCTACTAGATTCCCACAGCTCGGACTTATGTTCAACCGAGGGTAATTGTGAGGTATCTAGGCATTGCATTTGAAATTTTGAAGTGGGGCTTTCATCAGTGGCTATCCAAGATTGGTGTACCGTGTCTTCAAAAATTTTAGAGTAAGAATTGATTTTGGCATCATAAGGACCTCTCATTAGATGGGAAGTTTACAAGGGGGTTGGACAGATCCTCTATGCCTCACACGTTTATTATGTATCTTGTTGGTTGCCTAGTAAGACTCAATTTCAGCATTTAGAGCAGATCATGCAATCATACCTGTGGTAAAAGTATGGTGGGAAGGACAATATTCCACAAGGATTGGGGGGCTCATCCTCACTCCCAATGTGTTGAGCCTCAAATTTGTGCTTTCCTTCACCTCATTTTACCTCATTCTCCCTTGTCCATTTCTATTTTAAACCCAATTGATCAATAAAAATAGTTAAAATTACTTCTAGAATGGTTTACATGACTGACTTGTTGAATTTTGAGATTGTTGCCATTGTTAAGCATTTTGACCGGAACTAGCTGCAGAATGCAGACATTCCGTAGCTAACCGGCGATTCTGCAGCTACCTTTATGTTTGAGTATGTTCCAGGTGGCCTCTTGAGGAAAAACACATATGGGCATGATCCACGTCGTGCCTACATGGTTTGTTGCTCATCATGGAAGAGGAAATGAATTCTGGGTACGGTTATGCACGTGGGAACACATTTGTGAAGGAAGACTCCTACTAGGACTGTCTCAGTCCAGGTGTCTTTTCTCCTTCACGTAGCCACCTCGAAGACTCGTAATATGATTCGGATAAGGAAAGACATTATTCCTAAATTGTTGTAATTATTGTTACTTGCATTTGCTTTATAAACTCTTGAGTAGACCGAGAGCTTAGTTAGAGATTTTGTGTTAGATTTGCTGCTAGATTTTGTGCAAACTCTGTGATACATTCCTGAAAACGCAGAGTGTCATGTTCAAACTATTGCATCGTTAATGGAGCAGACAAAGTTATTTTGAAGGCGTGATTTAATTTGGAGTTGAATGCCGTCAAGTGGTAGAGGGCCCCTGCCTCTTGCACGGATTTCTTTTGCGTAAACTAGATAATTTTTTCCTAGCTGCCTTTACGTTTTGCATTTGAATTGGTAGTTGTTTTGTTTTATCTACTGTAGTCGTATTCGTTCCAGTTCTTCCACAAGAAGACACTCTTCCAACAAACCAAAATGATGAATGATTAATGACTATGGTATTATAGGATAGGAGTTGAATTTGTATTTGTTTGTAACTAGATACCGTAGTTATATTCATTCCAGTTCTTCCACAAGAAGACACTCTTCCAACAGACCAAAATGATGAATGATTAATGACTATGGTATTGTAGGATAGGAGTTGAATTTGTACTTGTTTTTAACTAGATACTGTAGTTATATTCATTCCAGTTCTTTCACAAGAAGACATTCTTCCAATAGATCATAACAATGAATGATGAATAGCTATAGTAACATAGGAATTAGTTGTAGTTTTTAGTCTTCACTATCACAGTTGCACTTGTCCTAATCACTCTTCCACAAGAAGAAATTCTTCCAAGACATCCTTAAGAGGTTCAAGATATGACTGTGATGTGACAACTTAGTTTCATTTGCTTTCAAATATTGTTTTCAGTCAGAAGTTAAACCACACTCGCACTGTTCTACCTCTTTCCACAAGAAGGAACTCTTTCAAAATATCACTAATGATGAACAAACAGATTGTGTAACTTCATAGAATAATGCATGTTAGTTAGAACGCTCCGGAGTTTCATTTGCATTTAATTCATGATCAGTTACTTCATTTCAAGTTTGATGATGACTTATAGTTTGATATTGTTCTAGTTTAGAAGCATCTTAGGTTCATGCTTAAATTAACTCATTGCACTTGCATCTCATAATCATACTGTCATCCTTTGCACAATAGATTACTTTAGTTGATAGAATTCACAAGACAGCCTTCATTATTTACAAATATCTTTTTGTTCTGAAAACTACAAAGTGATCCATAACCATAGGAACAGAAGATAACATCACTATAAGGACTGAAATATCTCTGCAAATTCCTCATCATTTTATAAATAGAGCTCTTCCTCAAAAGAACTACTTTGAAAAGAAACCAATAACTCTTTGAGTATAGGTTCTGAGACATTCAATTAAATTGCAGAATAGAACTAGGAATTAGTCATGGAATAGATGAGCTTAGGACAAAATGTTGCATCATGATAAGATTAGTGTTTAACTGTCCAGTTAGAGAACTTGCATATTTAGTGATAATTTTTCAAGTTTAGTTTGTGTCATTTGCCTAAGAAGTCATTATCAAGCTTTTGTTTCTATTTAGTCATAGTTCAGATTCTGCTTCATTGTTTTTAATTGCATTTACCATTCCATACATTAGGCTTAACTCTGTTTTTGACCATCAACTTCTTTCCATTAGTTTTCTAGGCAGTTTCATTGTGAACATAAAACACAAAAAGACCAAAAACATCATAAATCAACATAAAAGACCAAAAACATCATAAATCAACATAAAAGACCAAAAACATCACAAAACACTACACACAACGCATTAGGAAACAAGCACCTAGGTACATATGGTACACTTCACTTCAACAGTTTACAAATCCTGGTTGACAATTAAATGAACTCAGTTTAGGAGACTAGATTGAGACACAACATTTTGGCGCCGTTGCCGGGGAAGTGAAAACTAGGTAACCTTTGTTTCTTAGCATCCAAAAAAACAATTTTATGCGTAGGGAGAGAGATTCAAGGGGAAGATTTATAAACAACAGAGGCAGAAGTTTGATATCTAGAACATCACTTGTTTCATCTAGATCCAGAGCTAGTACACCTTCAACTCAAACCCATCTTCCATCCTTTACTGATCCTGGACTTCTAAAAGATCTAAGGTCACCTATTCCATTAGAGAAACCTTCCACTTCATCCACTGAACATGCCATAGAAGAAGATCTAAAAACTCCTGTCAGGGACACAAACCTTTCTACTTCCACAGGAGAGTCAACCATGGCAGAAGAAGGAGGAGGAGGAGTTGTTAATGGAGAACACACATTGTTTGGAGGAGGTAGAGGTAGAGGTAGGGGAGAAGGAGGAAGAGGAGAAGGAGGTAGAGGCGCAGAAGGAGGAAGAGGTAGAATAGGAAGCTCTTTTGGGTTCCCTATACTTGATGAAGAAACCAATACAACCATGAAAAACATTTCACCTTCTGTCCTTCCGAACTTCTATGGACTTAAAAATGAGGATCCTGAAACTTTCTTATTCGAATTTGAAGTGCTGTGTAGGACTTATGACTACCTTCAAGATGCTCAAAAATTGAAATTATTTCCTTCAACTCTGAAAGGAGCAGCATTGAAGTGGTTTATGAGCTTAAATAGTAGTTCCATTAGAACATGGGAAGACATGAAACAAGCATTTCTAGAGAGATACTTGGATTATTGTATGCCGGTTAATCATAAGGAAGAAGTGTTCAAGATGTTACAAAAAGAAGATGAAAACTTAGAAGATTTGTTGGAAAGATTTGAATACAACATAAAAAGGGCACAAATGGAAAACCTAGATCAAGACACTTTAAAAGCTCTTTTGTTGAAAACCATTAGGGATGAATGGTTGGATATCCTTAACATGATGGGAAAAGGGGATATATCACAACTCACATTACCTGAAATATCCGAGTTATGTATCAACCTTTCCAGAGGGAAATCTAAAACTGTCAAAGGTCCAAGAGATCCTGCTCTTGCAAGGGCAAGTAAATCTGCTTCTGGGACAGTAAGTAGATCATAAATAGGACACATGCTTGATGATTTTAAATCTGACATCTTAGGGAGTCTTAGTGAACAAATAGACACCCTCAAGATACAAAACAAGAAAAAGGCTGAATCTGATGCCTTGGCAATCTTTTGTCCCAAATGTAGGAAGAAACATGCCTTGAGAGAGTGTCCTCTAGATGTAAAAGTTGTAGAAACCCGTGTTATTTGTTCTGAGAAACATGAGACCAAGAATTGTCCTTCTCTTCCTGGTCTCAAGGCTGTTTTTCAAGAAGAAACTCCTACAGACTCCACAGAATCTCTTAACTTTGTATCTAGAAGACCTTGGCAGGGATCTCAGACACAAGGATTTCATGATCAAATGTATAATCAACCTCCACCTTGGAATTCTTGGCAGCAACCTTGGCCCCAATTTCAAAATCAATTTCAAGCTTGGGCACAAGGATCACAAGGTCCCTATGGAAGATACTCTCCATATTATCAGTATCCACCATCCTATCCACCATATCCACATTTTTATCCTCAAAATTCCCAACAAAATTTTCCTCAAAATCTTCAACAAAATTTTCAAAAAAATCCTCAACAACATCATCCGAACCAACCTCATCAAAATCAACCACTTCCATTACCATTCCCTCAAAAATCCAATCAATTGCCAGCTCAGCCCATACCAAACCCAAATAATAAGAACCCTCAGAATACATACATGATAGAAGGACAAAAATTTCCAACTTATTTAATTACTCCTCTAGACCTTAGTGATGTTCAACTTAGGTCTGGAAGGATACTTGAGAAGAGGAAACCTTCTGTGATCATACAAGAACAAGATAATTCTAAGGAAGACTCCCTACGGGTTAATAAAAGTCTTGGGGAAGATACATCCTTTCAAGATCAAAACATTGAAAAACTGAAACAAAAAGATCCAATAAATCCAACTCCAGTATTAGAGCAACCATCCACATCTACTTCTATACCTCCCTTTCCGAAAAGACTACAAATTGATAAAGGTGTAGAAAAACAAATAATGGTGCCTAATTATGATTTCTTGGAT
Source organism: Pinus albicaulis (assembly GCA_034641835.2). NCBI lineage: Eukaryota > Viridiplantae > Streptophyta > Pinopsida > Pinales > Pinaceae > Pinus > Pinus albicaulis. The sequence goes on along the minus strand of CM076578.1, from coordinate 405,556,096 downwards.
GAATTGAGAAATGTTTGCATTAAAATTCCATTATTGCAAGCCATCAAAGAAATCCCAATTTTAGCCAAAACAATAAAGGAGTTGAGTATGAAGACAACAAGAAAAAGAATAAGAGAAACCAAGAAAATTCAACGGGTAGGACAAATAGCAGACATTATGATGGGCAAGATTGCTATTCCAAAGTATCTTGACCCAGGAAATCCAGTTGTCAAAATTCACATCAATGGAATTGAAATTCAAAACAAACTCATTGACTTAGGAGCAGCAATAAATATCATGAGTAGACAAATCATGGACAAATTGAAACTTCCTAATCTTCTCTTTACACCCACACTATTACAATTAGCAGATAGATCTGTGATCAAACCAGATGGGGTAATAGAAGACATTCCAATGTCCCTAGATTCCTGGGAGTACCCTGTGGATTTCATGATCCTAACTCCTAAGAATAATCTAGGAGGCCATCCTGTTATATTAGGAAGACCTTGGTTGGCTACAGCTGATGCTTTTATTAGTTGTAGGTCCGGTGATATGTATATTTCTGATGGAAGTTCAACAAAGAAATTCACTTTATATCCTCCAGCTAGGACAATTACAGATCTAGCTGACACTCAATGGATAGAGGATGAAGAATATTTGCAACCACTCTTCACAATTTCAGAAATTAGTGAAGATAATCAAATTCTGAATACTCTAGAAAATTTTGAATCCTCTCCAGAACACAAACAAGAATCATTTCAAGAGAGATCCAATATTGAGTTCTTGTCATCTAGACAGATGTCTCTTCATTCTATGGACAAATTTGGCAGCTCTACAAGTGAAATTTTTCCAGGCAAAACCTTGAACATAAACAAAAACCTAGAAAAATCTCAACAAGAAGAGTTAGTCAAAGTATTACAGAGACATTCTTCTGCATATGCATGGGAATACACTGACATGAAAGGAATAAGTCCCAAGACTTGCACTCATCACATCTATATAGAGGAAAATTGCAAACCAATCAGACAACCTCAAAGACGGATGAATCCAAATCTTAGGGAAATTGTTAAAGAAGAATTGCAAAAATTGTTAAATGTCAATTTCATCTATCCTATTTCAGATAGTCAGTGGGTTTCTCCTTTGGTAATTGTGCCAAAGAAAAATGGGAAATGGAGGGTGTGTGTTGACTACCGAGAACTAAATAAAGCTACTCTTAAAGACCATTTTCCCTTACCTTTCATAGATCAAGTATTAGATACATTAGCTGGCAAAAAGTACTTCTCATTCCTAGATGGGTTTATTGGTTACAATCAAATCCAAGTAGCACTTGAAGACCAAGATAAAACCACATTCACCTGTCCTTGGGGTACCTATGCTTACCGAGTATTTCCATTTGGATTATGCAATGCACCTGCAACATTCCAAAGGGAAGTATTAGGAATTTTTTCGGATCTAATACATGACTGTGTAGAGGTGTACATGGATGATTTCACAGTTTACGGGAACACATTTGAAGAGGCTTTAGAAAACTTGGAAAAAGTCTTAAAAGATGTCAAGAAGCAAACCTTTCACTTAGTCATGAAAAATGTTTTATGATGTTCACTGAAGGTATTGTTTTAGGGCACCACATTTCAGGGGATGGGATTAGAGTAGATGAGGCGAAAGTTGAAGTTATTTCTAACCTATCCATTCCAAATTGTCAAAAAGATGTTAGAAGTTTTCTAGGATTTACAGGTTATTATCGGAGATTTATAGAAAACTTCACCAAAATAGCATCTCCTCTCTTCAAATTACTCACCAAAGATTGTGAATTTAAGTGGACTTCTGATTGCCAGTTAGCTTTTGAAACCCTGAAAACCAAAATTTCTGAAGCACCTATATTAAGGGAACCTAACTGGAAGTTACCTTTTCATATCTCGACAGATGCTTCCGATACAGCTCTAGGAGCAGTATTGGGACAGAAAGATTTAATTCCCTATGCCATCTACTATATCAGTAAAAATTTGACTCCTGCAGAGTTAAACTATACTGTAACTGAAAAAGAGTTTTTAGCTGTTGTTCATGCCATTAACAAATTCAGACACTATATAACAGGCTATGAAACTTTTATTCACACTGATCATTCTGCCATTAGATATTTAATGAATAAATCAATCACTAATGGTAGAGTTATAAGATGGTTGTTATTATTGCAAGAATTCAACATTACTATTCTAGATAGGCCTGGAAAACAAAACACGGTGGCTGACTTCCTGTCTAGAATTCAAAATATCAAAGATGACACTCCGGTTGAAGATCAATTTCCTGATGAATATCTTTTTGCAGTTTCTACTCAAACTCCATGGTTTGCTGATATTGCTAATTATTTAGTTTCATGAAAATTTCCTTCAATTATGAATGCAAGGGATAAAAGAAAAATCATTAATGATAGTGCAAGATATTCATGGGTCGCTAATGAGTTGTACAAGACAAGTCCAGATTTGATCATTAGAAGGTGTGTTCGTGAAGATGAGATGCCTGAGATTCTCAAGGCATGTCATGATGAACCTTGTGGCGGACACTTTGCAGATAAGAGGACAGCCTATAAGATCCTTAACTTAGGATATTATTGGCCATCCTTGTTCAAAGATGCAAGGGAATATGTAAAAAGGTGTGACAGTTGCCAAAGGGTAGGGAAACCTTCTCCTTCAGGTGAGATGCCATTACAACCTCAGGTACACATTGAACCTTTTGAAAAATGGGTTTTGGATTTTGTAGGACCTATTAGTCCTCCATCAAGACAAAAGAAATACATATTATTTTGCACTGATTATGTTACTAAGTGGGTAGAAGCTAAACCATTACTTGTTGCTAATGAATCATCTGTAGTTACTTTTCTTTTTGAGGATATTTTCACTACCTTGAAGTTCCAAGGAATTATTACATTGTGGAGTTTAATTACATCAAGCTATGGAGCAATGATAGAATTACAAATTCATATAGAACATTTCCTATTACCCTATTAAGTAATGTGGCTCAGTGGAATCACCTGAGTCATTGAAGGAACTCCTAAAGATAACAGACTACATCTCACATTCTGAAGAGATTGGTGATAGGTCTTCCCTAAGCCTGTGTGAGCCTAAGTAACATGTAGAATCCCCACAACAAAATATACTCCTTATGAGCTTGTTTATGGAAAGCAAGTTTTGTTTCCCATAGAGTTCCAGATTCTAACTTTCAAAATGGTAGTTCAGCTAAGACTTGATTTAACAAAGGCACAAAAGCATAGACTGGAGAGAATTAATGAATTGGATGAGATCAGACAAGATGCAGTTTAGAAAACAAGTCTAGTCCAAAAGCAAAGGGCTAGATGGCATGACAAGTACATCAAGGAGAAGAAATTTAAAGAGGGTGACTGGTCTCTCTTGTTTGATTCAAAATTCAAGGATTTTCAAGGGAAATTTCGTATAATATTACCAATATAAGTGAAATTGCCTAATTCTTTGATATAATGTGGCAGGTGGTCTAACTAGACGTATAGGAGGTCATTTTTCTGAATGTCAGATCAAGTGCAACCTGCTGTCACTGCAGAAGAGCTTCTAATAGTTCCAGAAGACACGGCTAAGTTGTCAGCAGCTAGCCTTCTCATCAACTACTAAATTTCCACATTTCTGAAAAATAAAAATAAAAAAATAAAATAAAAATGTAACAAAGTGTTAAATGCTGAAACTAATTCACTGATTGGCTGGTTCACACAGAAAAGATTAGGGTTGAAAATCAGAAATCTCTCTTCTGACACTCCCTGACTTTCCACTTTTTTTGTTTTTTTGTTTGTTTTAAGCAATTATGTGTCGTCAAATAATGGCCCATAGTGCTTATGATTCATTTCATCTCACTCCATTCACTTATCCATTCATACTCCATTCCATCCATCATTCATTTCATCTGACTCCATTCCACATTTCATTCATTTCATTCCATCTCCCATCCATTTCATTTTCATGTCAAAACACAAAATTTGATATCATGCTGTAAGTGAATAAAATATGTCATGAATTGCAGTACAGCCCTTATGTTCCTTCATTCCATTTAATGGACTGAATTCATTCCATTCCACTTATCCACTTCATACATATCATAATCCATCATCCATTTTCATGCATACCACATAACATTTCACCCATACTCCAAAAACATTTCATTTTCATGATTAAAGTGTTCTACAGGAACATTCTGCAGCTCAGTGGACATTCTGCAGCTAATCAACCTTTCTGCAGCCCGACAGTCTTTCCGCAGCTATAAACCCTGAAGGCATCAACCAGCAGACATCAGAATTACAACAAAGTGATCCAGTGAATTCATGAATCAAAAACATCAAGAAAATTGTGAAAGATTCCTCCAAAGATGAGCAAAGAAGACAAAGGCTACAAAAACATCAAATAAAGGGCAGAGGTAACAAATTTAAATTACGATGGCATTTCATAAAAGTTTAGCATAGTTTAGTTGTGGATTATTCGAAAGGTTGTTTTAATTGTTTTATTGATCAAACACCAAACAAACCCTCTACAGACTTTGTATTAAAACCTTCCATTTCAAATTTCATATCCGATAGCATTTAAGCGGTGAAATGATCAAAGCGTTTGAATTTCCCACGACTCTTAACCAAGTTATTTAATGATGATGATTTTCCCTGTCGTCGTAAATCCTCCGCCGTCTCCTCAATCATTAATAAAATCCCTCCACCTCACTCCACTACTCTATGCCGTGACCATTTGCCATAACTTCATTCCGTAGCCAGTATTCCATTCCGAAGACAGAGGCATTATTATCATCAGGAGCAGATCAGAAGAGGTAAATTTGGAAGTATAACAGTGTGAGAACTCAAAACCACTTGATCCCGTGAACAGATAGCATATCACTGTGAACGAAGTTTGGAGCATTTCCACTGTCAACACAGAATTGTGGCCGTGTAGAGTTTAAAGTCTGTTGTTATCAGAGACAGAGGTTGAGTTTGAAGTCTGTTGTTATCAGAGACAGAGGTTGAGTTTGAAGTCTGTTGTTACTAGAAACAAAGGTTTTTTTCAGTGATTGAGTTTGAAGTCTTTCTGTTACCAAAGACAGAGGTATTGCAGTATTAAAACTGAAACCGTTTGCTACTAAGAGCCAGAGGTATTGCACAAAAAGAAACTTGAAGCCATCTACCACTGTCTATCAGAGACATATTAGCTCGAAATTTGAAATTGCTTTCATATCACTCCAAAGATCAACAGAAGCACATCAGTCCGAGGTTTCGAAGGCATTTTTCATTATCAAACAGAGGCATACCAGCCAGAGGTTTTGAAGTTGTTGCTATTATAAATCAGAGGTATGTCATTCCAAAATTGAAGCCATTTTCATTTAGAGCTTGAAGCCATTTTAATCCGAAAGTAAAATTCATTGTTTTGTGGGTAGAGAAGAGTGTTAATTTGATATTGAAAAAAATCATGGGTTTCATCGTAAGGACTGAGCCTGTGGGATCAAAATATTTAGAAGGTTACCCACAATGCAAGGAGATGTTACAACAAATAGGATGGCTTCAATTCTTGGAAAAGTTTAATGGCTTCCATAAGGAAGTCACCAAAACATTTGCCAGATCATTCCAAGGTACCGAAGTTGAAATAGGGGATGTCAAGTTTACTGTTACTGAAGTTTTTATAGCAGAGGCTACAGGATTATCTAGAACTGGGGAGAGATGGTTTAAAAATAGGGAATTCCACAATGACTCCTGGAAACAAATTTTAAAATCACCAAATATGGATGTTAGTGTGTTCAAGAAAGGAATTCCCAACACTGCATTGAAAAGCAAATGGAGAAATATACTACTTCTTTTACAAAAATTTGTTACATGTGAAGGTAGATATGGGACATTTTATGTCTACCACATTAGACTAATGATGCATTTTCTGGGAGAAGATTTAAATCTACCATATTTCTTGCATCAAAGTCTGAAGAAAATGGCTTCTTGTGTTTAGAGAAGAATTCAATTTTTAGAGACAACCCTGTATCATCATGGTTTGGTCAAAATTTTGATTGAGCATCATCTATCTAAAACAAATGATACATGGGATTATTTCTTAATAAGAAATCATTTTGAAGAAGCAAAAGAACCATCACCTGAACCACAGCCCACAAAGAGAAGTAGGAAATGGAGGACTTCAAAAGATAAAATTGACAAACCAGTTCAAGAAAGCAGTGAAGAAGTCATTTTGGAGAAGTTGACTCGAATCAGGAGGAAACTTAAAGAAGAAAAGATAATCAAGGAATCTACCACAGAGAAAGGAGAGGGATCCTCTCAGCTTAGGAGAAGCCACAGATTAAAAGGAAAACTGAAGAAAACATCAATCAAACAAACAGGGGTAATCAATATTGAGGATGAAGAAACATCCATTGAAGAGGATGATGAAGAAGATTTTTATGAAGGCACCCCTGAGATTGATCCTGCTCAACAGGAAATCTATGATTATGTGGAAACCTTAGAGAGGACAACTTCAGAAAGCAGAGAAAGAACCCCCAGTCCTCCACTGTCTGAAATTGATATATTAAGGAGGGATAGGTATGAGTTGGAATTGTTGAATAGACACATCAAAAATGAGAATGAAATTCTCAAAGATCAAATCAAGCTCAAGACTGACATGAACTCAACCTTATCCCCGCATATAGACAAAGTGGAGAGGACCAATGAGAAGATGAAGACAAGGAACAAAAAGTTGATCAGGGCACTCACAAACCTCAGGTTCAAACTTGTGATCAGGAAACCCAGAAGACCTCTAGCTTTCAGAAAAAGGAGAAGAGGGGGATTAGATGTCCTTGCAGAAGCCTCAGAATTCATAGGATAATTTGCATGAGGACATGCAAAGAGACAGCAGTGGGGGTATGTTGAGCCTCAAATTTGTGCTTTCCTTCACCTCATTTTACCTCATTTTTCCCTTGTCCATTTCCATTTTTAAACCCAATTGATCAATAAAAATAGTTAAAATTACTTCTAGAATGGTTTACATGACTGACTTGTTGAATTTTGTGATTGTTGCCATTGTTAAGCATTTTGACCGGAACTAGCTGCAGAATGCAGACATTCCGTAGCTAACTGGCGATTCTGCAGCTACCCTCATGTTTGAGTATGTTCCAGGTGGCCTCTTGAAGAAAAACGCATATGGGCATGATCCACGTCGTGCCTACATAGTTTGTTGCTCATCATGGAAGAGGAAATGAATTCTGGGTACGGTTATGCACGTGGGAACACATTTGTGAAGGAAGACTCCTACTAGGACTGTCTCAGTCCAGGTGTCTTTTCTCCTTCACGTAGCCACCTCAAAGACTCCTAAGATGATTCGAATAAGGAAAGACATTATTCCTAAATTGTTGTAATTATTGTTACTTGCATTTACTTTATAAACTCTTGAGTAGACCGAGAGCTTAGTTAGAGATTTTGTGTTAGATTTGCTGCTAGATTTTGTGTAAACTCTGTGTTACGTCCTTGAAGACACAGAGTGTTATGTTCGAACTATTGCATTGTTAATGGAGCAGACAAAGCTATTCTGAAGGCGTGATTTGATTTGAAGTTGAATGCCGTCAAGTGGTAGAGGGCCCCTGCCTCTTGCACGGATTTCTTTTGCGTAAACTAGATAAGTTCTTCCTAGCTGCCTTTACGTTTTGCATTTGAATTGGTAGTTGTTTTGTTTTATCTACTGTAGTCGTATTCGTTCCAGTTCTTCCACAAGAAGACACTCTTCCAAAAAACCAAAATGATGAATGATTAATGACTATGGTATTGTAGGATAGGAGTTGAATTTGTATTTGTTTTTAACTAGATACTGTAGTTATATTCATTCCAGTTCTTCCACAAGAAGACACTCTTCCAACAGACCAAAATGATGAATGATTAATGACTATGGTATTGTAGGATAGGAGTTGAATTTGTACTTATTTTTAACTAGATACTGTAGTTATATTCATTCCAGTTCTTTCACAAGAAGACATTCTTCCAACAGATCATAACAATGAATGATGAATAGCTATAGTACTGTAGGAATTAGTTGTAGTTTTTGTTATTCACTATCACAGTTGCACTTGTTCTAATCACTCTTCCACAAGAAGAAATTCTTCCAAGACATCTTTAAGAAGTTCAAGATATGACCGTGATGTGATAACTTAGTTTTTCATTTGCTTTCAGTTCATTTGCTTTCAATTGCATACAAGTCCACAGTAAGAATTGTTCTACCTCTTCCACAAGAAGGAACTCTTCCAAAATATCACTAATGATGAACAAACAGATTGTGTAACTTCATAGAATAATGCATGTTAGTTAGAATGCTCCGGAGTTTCATTTGCATTTAATTCATGTTCAGTTACTTTGTTTCAAGTTTGATGATGACTTACAGTTCAACATTGTTCTATTTTAGAAGCATCTTAGGTTCATGCTTAAATTAACTCATTGCACTTGCATCTCATAGTCACACTGTCATCCTTTGCACAATAGATTACTTTAGTTGTTAGGATTCACAAGACAGCCTTCATTATTCACAAACATCTTTTTGTTCTGAAAACTACAAAGTGATCCATAACCATAGGAACATAAGATAACATCACTATAAGGTCTGAAGTATCTCTGCAAATTCCTCATCATTTTATAAACAGAGCTCTTCCTCAAAAGAACTACTTTGAAAAGAAACCAATAACTCTTTGAGTATAGGTTCTGAGACATTCAATTAAATTGCAGAATAGAACTAGGAATTAGTCATGGAATAGATGAGCTTAGGACAAAATGTTGCATCATGATAAGATTAGTGTTTGACTGTCCAGTTAGAGAACTTGCATATTTAGTGATCATTTCTCAAGTTTAGTTTGTGTCAATTGCCTAAGAAGTCATTATCAAGCTTTTGTTTCTATTTAGTCATAGTTCAGATTCTGCTTCATTGTTTTTAATTGCATTTACCATTCCATACATTAGGCTTAACTCTGTTTTGACCATCAACTTCTTTCCATTAGTTTTCTAGGCAGGGTTACCTATTTCATCGGTAACATTGAGGTTACCTATTTCATCGGTAACATTGTTGAAGCTCCAACCTCAGTTAGTTACAACTAATAGCTATCAAGCTTCAACTTGATAGGGAAGCTCAAACTTCCTCAATTTATCAAACGAAATGTTTGTTGATTTACCTCAGATATCAGCTCTGTTCTGTAGCATCTCTTTCTTCTCTTATCTTCCTTATCTTCTCTACCTCAATCTTATGTACTCTGCATTCTATTTCTTTACTCTCTCTAACCTCTTACAACTTTCTTATTTTCTTCAACTTTCTTTAATTCTACTGCACACTCTCTTCTTCTCTAATTCTGCTTTCGTAACCTTCTCCCCTTGGATATTACATTGTTTTATACAAAATAGCTTCATGGTTATTTGTATTCTACTGGGAATTCGAAATGGACAACCATGTCTCTTTGCCTTCTGCATTCTCATCTCTTTTATCTGCTCATTTAGAAAATATAACTGTATGTACCAATTTAACATTACAGTGGGATATTTTTTCTCTTCCGAAGACTTGCCAATGCATCACAATAATATAAATTAAAATCATTTACATTCAATTACAATGAAAACTCTAGCTCACTCATTCAGCCTCTTAGCTCACTGTGCATTTTATTTTCTTTGAATGTGTCTGTATTTTTCAGCTCTGCTTGCTCTTTTGTCCTCTATCGTGGTGTAAATACTGCATACAAGTAACTTTTCAATTCAACTCTCGGTGTTATAAAAATAATAAAACGTTTTAATACTTAGAATGCCCTTACGGGCCCACTCGCTGAACTTGTTCTATCTTCCGATGCAATGCATTACTGTCCACATATTGGAAATGTGCATGTATCGTTTTGTGTATACATATCTGTGCCACGGTGCTTTCCTTTCCTCTTAAACTTTGGACTAATTAACTTGGAGAAAACCTGTTCTTAGTCTCATCTTTTGGTTGGACCCCACATGCCAGTTATACTCCGCTCAATGAACTTTGACCAACACATTCCAATCATAATATATATCAACATACATTACGTTCTCTGTTCGAATGTTTACAAAATAGTTGGTAAGCCTTAGACTTCATCAACACCCATTAAAATTATAAACCTCAAGCCCACTTGCCAAACTTTTCTTATTCCCGATGCGATGAATCGCTTCTAAATACTTCTGATTGTGATAGTTCCAATGCAAATAATCACAATTTCAACTCTCAGTAGTATGTTTTGATGTCCTGCTTTTACTCCGATGTGATTGACCACTGTTCATTTAAATGTGCCGATGCGATTAGGTCGGAACTCAAACCTATAAAATCACAGTTTATACGCCCATTGGGTCCGGAACTCAATCACAATCACAATTTTCATTTGCATGTTCCGATATTCTTATGATCCGATGCTTCGGTGCGATCACTCCGATTCGATGCGATGCGATTGCTCTGATTGCGATTAATCGCAATCACAACTTTTAGTTGCATGTTCCGATATTCCTATGCTCTGATGCTTCAATGCGATCACTATTATGCAGGAACTCAAACACATATCAATCATGGTTTATAAACCCATCGAGTTCGGAACTCAATCGCAATCGCAATTTTTGTTTACATGTTCCACGGCCAAGATTCTCCGATGTGATTTGGTGAGGGTCCCACAGTATAAGAATTTGTTTGTATTAAGGCCGAACAATAGAGTGCCTTTCATATATGTATATAGTATGATTTTTTCGTTTGAATATAAAGCGCAACATATAACGTATATGTATATATATATGCTTTGGACCCTTGTGTATGCAATGCACTGCGTATATATAGGCTTTCCGCTTCAGCTTTAGTGTATCTTCCAGCTGGGGTAATGATTCTCGGAATTTTCTATAGAGGGGTCCTACCTTATGGTACTTCATATATAGTGCGCTACACACACACACACACATATATATATATATATGATTTTCTCTTTGTTTTAAAAAGGGCACTATACTTATATAAAGTGCTGCATATATATATATATATATATATAGGTATACTTTTCCGCTTCAGTCTTTAGTGTATCTTCCAGCTGGGGTAGTGGTTCTCAGAATTTATGTATATCTAATCATTTCACTGTTTGATAACAGCTCTGCCTCTGCCTTCGTTGTGCCTTTGCTACTTGACCTCTGCCTCTACTACTCGATCGTTTCATCTCTTCCTCTGTATTCGTTGCCTCTGCCTCTGCCTCCACTACTTGACCGTTTCATCTCTTCCTCTGTATTTTCTATCTCCGCCTCTCTTTTTACTGCCCTGTATCTGCATCTGCTGCATTCTTTTCCATCAATGACAACATTTCCAACAGATGTGGCATGAATCTAGGGAGCCTTATGTTTTCCCCAAACTCTGCAAATAGGTTTTTTTTTACCCAAATGTGTTGGATAAGGATTGGTGGTTTGTATTAAGAAATGAACCTAGATCAAAATATATATTTTATAGCAACAGTGTTATCATGCCAAGCGAGGAATATAATCAAGGTGATGACAACGGAGAGTGATATGTACTTGTGTTATTTCATCATGTATGCTATTTTTGTATGTTTTTGTTTTATTTATTTTACTAATTTTTTTTTTTTATTCGTCTTGTTGGAATTTTATATAATTGATAAGATTCACAAACATTTTTAGACTATTATTTTTGCAGTGGAAACATTTTTACACTTAAAACTAGGTATTTCCAAGTGTGTAATTTATAATTTAAAAATTAAAATTTCAACATATTATTTAATGTGTTTAAATCTAATTTGTAGTAGACTTAATCTATAGAATTTGGATAGACATCACGATGGATCAGAATATTTTAATTCTAAGCATGAGTTATCAGCTTATAACTATATTCTATTAAGATATCAATCTAAATATACTCATATTGTCTCCTTTCTCAAATGACATTGTGAGTATCAATCTAATTAAATATCTCAAAAAGTGATAGAAAACAATTCACATGTTTTATCTACAGGTTTATTTCAAAATAAATATAAATCATGTAGTGCTAAATCTATGAGGGCATTAACAATGAAAAAATTGTGTATTGATATGTAAGATAAAATTTCTGACATGAGAGGTAAAGTCATGTTTACTATATTTAAATTCCAGTTCTTGCAACATTATGTAAACTAAAAGGAGGTCTTATGCATGTATAAAATGTTTATTACATTTTTTATGGACCATAAGAGAAACAAATGGGCTTACATGGGTGCATAAGAGGTTTCAATTTTTTTCTTCATGGATAATGGAACAATTTGAATTTTCTTTTCAATGGTAATTATCAATAAAATTTGAATTAATAAATATTTTATGGCTAAGAAATAAATGATAAATAGTGTGATGTTGATTAAGAGGCATTTGTTTTACTTTCTAATAGACTTGTTGATGCATTTTTCTTTCATATTTAGATTATCTTAAATAAATATCTATGTTTCTGTATTTAAAACTAAATTATTTAAAGTAGCGATGTCTTTATCATTGTGAACATGATGTAATAATAGCTAGGATAAATGTGAAAACATGAACTTTAGTGATTATCTCATGATAAGTATGTGGAAAAAATAATATTTCTTGAGTTGTTCATTAATAAATAATCAAATATATTTTTTGCAAAAAGTTGAATGTAATATTTATGTTTTTTTATTATTTAACTCATATTTATTATTAAAAAACATAAATTTAAACTAGTACAATAGCAAATAAAGAACCAAAATAGCACCAAAATGTTATATCTTTATTACTAGAAAAAAAATTTCTTTGCCTCCTTAAGGGAGAACTCCCAATAGAGTGAATACCCAACTACAAGTAACTTCAAAGGCCTTATTTTACATTTCTTGACCCTCATCTTTAGAGAGAGAAATTTCTAATTTAAATTGGCAAGAGTTGCTATAAATATTAAATTTAAATTTCTTAAAAATATCACAACTTTCGTGATAAATTAAATTTTATTAAAATAGAATTATTTAAGTTATATTAAATCTAAATTAATTATAAAAATTTATGACTTAAGTTTTCTAAATTTAACAATATATTGAATTTTATAAACCAATATAGATTCATCTTAACAATGGAACTACCAAGAGCTGAGAGGGATTGAATATCATTATATGAAAATCTCTTTTTAGAATGTAAAACTTGAAAAAATATGTGCATGTTAAAAGATTTAATCTCTTTTAGTGATTGATAAATCTATGATTAAGATGGATCTATAGTATTCTTTTTTTTATCTCTATATATGGATTGACCATAGTGTAAATTTTCATTGGTTAAATTGTATTTTTTAATAATTTATTATTATTATTATTATTTGTATTAAAAATTGAATGAGTTACATATTTTTGTCTTATTAAAAACTAACTAAATTATTTTACCTTTAATTATTTTTTCCTTGTGAGTATTGAAATATTTTACTAATTAGGTTAAAATAAATATGAATGAACTATATAAGCAGTAGAAAAATATTTATCGTAATTTTACAATCATAGTTTCAACCATGCTAAAATTTTTAATTTATAAAAATATCTTTTCATTTTTTTAAGTCATTTTGCATGCAATTTCATATATAAAATTTTGATATAAGTTCACCAACACATATTGTTAGGTCCCTATATTACTAGTATAGTCCCTTATTGTTGTTAGTGTAACCCCCTTATTGTTATTGTTGTACCCTTGTAACCCCAATATTGTTATTATTGTGTCCTTACATTATTATTGTTAGGTCGGCTAGGATTATACTGTGATCCCATGGACTCCTATATATAGAAGTAGGTTTTTTTCATTTGTATCATCCAAGAATTGTTCATTTATGTAATGTATTGGAGGTTGTAATGTATTGAAGTCAAATTATGGGGTATCGCAGGGAAGGCGAGAAAGATAATAAGCTCTAATGTCATGATAAAGCTTCTGAATAAATAACAATGAGGTGTAATTGCACAATTATGCTCACTAGAAGTTCCAACATCAAAATCATCTATTTCTCCAGATCTCCAAAAAGTCTTGGACAATCATTCCAAGGTGTTTGAAACTCCCAAAGGACTCCCACCTATTCTTGATCATGATCATGCTATTCATTTGATTCTAGAATGTGTTCCACCAAACATCAGGCCTTATAGATATTTTTATGTCCAAAAGAGTGAAATTGAACATATGCTTGCAGAAATGTTAGAGGCTGGTATAATTCAACCTAGTCAAAGTTATTTCTCTGCTCTAGTCATATTGGTGCATAAGAAGGATGGATCATGGTGCATGTGTCTGGATCATAGGGAGCTCAATAAGATCACTATTAAAGATAAATTTCCCATTCCTGTGATTGATGAATTATATGGAGCAATTTATTTTACCAAGTTGGATCTTCGTTCAGGATATCATCAAATTAGAATGAAGATGGAAATATTCCAAAAACATCATTTCGAACTCATTAGGCTCATTATGAATTTTTTTTCATGCATTTTGGCCTTACCAATGCACCTTCTACATTTCAAGGGTTGATGAATTCCATTTTCAAACCCTTCCTTAGAAATTTTGTGCTAGTATTTTTTGATGATACACTAATATACAGTAGGTCTTGGAAGGATCAAGTTAAACATTTTGGCAAGGTGCTAAAACTATTTTTGGAGTTGGTTTCATAACACATACTCTATAATAAATATTATTTCATAAAATTAAACATCATGATGATAACCATTTAAAAAACATAGACATCATCTCAGATACACATTAAAATTTACTACCATCATTGAATTATATACACCTCCAGCACATATAAACGTCATTAGCTAGCACACAAATATAATAATATAATAGGGCATCAACCCGTGATCACATATAACAAAACACAAACATTGTAATATAACATCATCACCACACACATCCTTAAATTAATGTACATCTCATGTCAAATAATCGTTATAACATACACATATATCTTCAAGAACATTAAAAAAACATATCTAACATGTCCTAATAATATACAAATCAACACCAACATATAAATTAAGTACATAAACATAAACATGAACAAACAAGTCAAATAATTGCTATCAAATATATAATAAAAGAGGCGTAGTAGAGGTAGGATAGTTTGTAGTAGAAGATGATGGATGGCCAAGTACTACATCAACTATCAAACTATGAGGTGGAGGAGAACGTGGATGATCTTCTCTCTCAGGAGAAACATGAGGCACATCCTCTAGTTTTTGGATGTGATCATCAAGTGAATGATTAGGAGGTGTACTACTAGAAGGATCACCAACACCTTGACCATGATCTTACGTGGAAGTACTAGCAGAAGGATCACTGACACCCTGAACATGATCCAAAGGGGTAGTACTACCAATAGCATGATCACCACCTCATCATCATGATCCGACGGGGTAGCACTGCGTGAATATTTGTGTGACATATATGGAGATGCGTGCCCTACATCCCTCGTTGTTTTCAATAGCCTGCTAACTTTGATAATATGATGCATACGACTTTTCATATTTCACAAAAATTCCCTCAATAGATCCATGAACATGGGATCTATGTTGATGTATCCATTGCAGGGTAGAATCCCTCTTCAACCAAAAATCTAAACAATTAGTCACAGTAATCCATCCTAAATATAAGACCATCCTTATGACATCGAATGCTCATGCCCCTCTGAATTTGAGGATGCCCCTCACCCTCTTAGACCTCACCCATCTCCTCATTTTTCTCCCTCCGTTGGGGGTGGGTGAATGTGCTAATGTTTGCAAAATATATATTAAACAATAATAATTAGAAAATTTTATTACACAATTTAATAAAAGAAAAGTTAAAGAACGTGCTAGAATATATTGTATTTTAATTATTAAAGACTATAAAATGAAACTAGATTAATTTGAAGAAAACACTCATATTACCTCTATCATCTGTAATCTCATATAGTGTGAAGAGGATGTTGGTAAAATGTCTGCAATCCATACCTATTTACGAAAATGACAACAGGATAAATGTGTAGTCATCCTCACTATCCAATAGTGCTAGTGCCTAAGTAGAAATCCTAGTAGAATACTTTGGCAAGCCCCTCTTGGGTATCATCTAGCCCCATATGTGCATCCTCATATTATTCATTAACCTAGGATGGTGACAATCAAATTTAGGCCACATATATTGAAACCTCTCAAAAAATAAACAAAAAAATTCTAAAGCAAAAGTGAAGTTCGTCCTCCCATATATCATCACACGACATCTATCTAAATCCCCACAAAATTGCCTCAAACAAATGGCATACCACCTTATACATCATGGCACATGCATCAAAGAACCTAAATAAAATCAAATAAGGAAAATATTGTACTACCCATCACTAGTATAGTGTGCAATTGCAGTCACTATTGATGGGATGCACCTAACCTCATGTGTAGTGAAAGAAGAAATATGTAGTTATCCCTTGCGCACTTGAAAATTTGTTGGATAGACTACATGAACCTCAAAATATCTCTAAGAGTATACAAGTTGAATCTCTACTGAAACCCCATGGGGGACATCAAGGAACTCGTGAAAATCCTCCCCTATCCTAGATAGGCTAGTGATAAAATATGTATCCTCTTCACAGGGCCTAAACCACATGTTAGGACTTACACGGAAAGATTGTTGTTGGACATCACACCAACAGATAAACTCTACAAGCAAGCCAAAGTGAGGGATGTGCCCTCCTAATAGTACTTAAGAAGGCCTACATTCCTCAACAACACTTTCTCACTATGCTAATAGTGTGAGGGTATAAATAACTCTCCCTTTCTCGTGCCTTCCATGGTCAGATCATATTGTATTGATCCACTTTTCTCCTGCTCCTGTCGCTACTCCCTTTGTTAACGTCTCTACTACATGATTGACATATAAAATACATCATCCTCATACATAAAAAATATTATTTTTTATTAAATGGAAATTTTATTTATAAATATGGGCACATAGCTTTCAATTAAAAAGAAAAAAAACATCCCTGGTGTGCCCAAAAACAGAAATGCATCGGCTTCCATGTGCTACCAAACAGAAGGGCACTAAAATAGTGTGTCCATACATATGACACACCTTTTTTGGTATGCATAAATAAATTTTCAACATGGTGTGTCGACAACCCTACACATCGATGCATATGTATAACCTTTTTGCATTGGTATGGAACATTCAAGTTATACAACACACTGAGCTATATTTGTTAATATTATGTTTGCGATGTATTTGGTAAATAAAAATGGACCAAGAGTAACTTAAAAGCGCATGCACTAATGTACAATTTATATTTTTTCTTGGTGCATTTTAATTTAAAATATTGATGCCTGGGCTCCTACAAATTCCCACATTTACACTCCTTTTTCGCATATAATTTTCCTTCCTAATTTTTTCTTTGTCAAATATAAGTTAAATCAATACCCCCAATTTAATTTTCACACTCCATCCGCATATGGAGGCACTTTCACTAAATGGTTGACCCCATGGTAACCCCATTACATGCATATTCGAATACCTTTCTCAATTTGTTCAAACCCCAACGTATTTGGGAATGCACATATTAATATGGGTAAATATCATGTCATATATTCAATTACTCTTTGTGTATAATTGTAGCTTGCACCCTTTGTGACCCATTTGGATATGTTAACATATATCCCAATGGCTTACGATGTATTACAGTCTCCCCCTAAGTATTAAACCTCATAATAAAATTGTGATTTTGGAATTAAACTACAATGACAAAATATACAACCACTTTCAGGTCCCGCAAGCCATGTACCTTGGTTATATATAGAGCGGATCCAACGATCCGTATGGTGTCATGCCTCAACTATTGATCGAACGGGCATAGATGGATATCGCAAACATTTAAAGACCGGACGTTAGTACGCGATATAAACGGTATTCAAATACTGCTCAGGGACACATGTCGGTTGATTACCTATATTGCATTCTTTTTATCAAAACAACGTACTGCTTTCCTATCACGCAAAAACCACTAGTATCTGTTCATGCAAGGTTCCATTCATTTCATCTCAAGGTTCCTCTCCTTCGGATTGTCACACATCTAGCCTTTGATCTTGACTAAACATGTCTTGGACTTAAGTTAAAAGCAACCCGATAGGACCCACTGCTTGGCCACAACCCTGGTAATACACCACCTTCACTCAACGATTGTGCAGACTCTGTTCCCATGGGTGAACTCATGCTATTCCATTAAAAGGTCAAATTTCATCATCCCTTACACAGGATTTCGCCCTCCATGGACTATTGTATCGTAGTCTTGGCAAAGCCACTATCTGTCACCTGAATCGACTCAAAAATCTCTTGCACAGAGGCTTGCCAAGTTCAGGACCAGAATCCCGCCATGAAGCATTAGTGTGCGACAAGTTCATACAACGACTCGATGAGAATTAAGGAACAAATTTATTCTTCACGCAAGGAGAAACAACCAATTTCTCATACAGTTAATTACTCTAGAAAAGGGAATCAAAGCCTCCTTTCACGTTGTCACTACACAAATTCAATCCATCCAACTTATCATATATATAACCTGAGTCATGTAATTGGGCACTCTGCAGGAATCGATCCTTCTAGTGATCGATTCCTTTTAATTACAATACACTTTGAAGTACACACAGTATCATCCTAGAAACCTACTCAAGATTCTATCACATAGGATTTAATCAATTAACGCAATACATATGGGAACAGTTTCTTCATAATATCAACATGAAATTACTTAAAAAACTCTACTTTGGCTAGATTTTCAGTTACAGTGGCCCTCTACAACCTCTTGTCTCTGAACTGATATCTAGCTCTATGCTCCCCTTTCTACTCTACAGGCATTTACATTTATACAAACATAAATGAGTCGATTCGACTTCTTTACAGCTTGACAAAACCTCTTGAAATTCTCTAGTTCCTAATTTTAGACTTCAAATTGAAACTACTGAAACTGATCCTAAATATACTCATACCCTTGGTTGTCTCTTCATATTCCTATCTTAACCAATTTCTCATGTTCTCAAATGAGTTGAGAACAATTACAATTCCCTACCATGTTTATTCAAAATATTAATATTTACAAGAAATTTTAAGAACATGGGACCCCCTATGTCTAATGAGATACAAAATGTTTAATTATGCCTAATGCCCCTGCATCAGAATCCCAAGATTCAATTTGTTCATGATCTCCTGATCATGTTTCTTTAATCCCTGTCTCTGAGATCCCATACTCTGTTTTTCTACTGTTCATCAGCTGCATCATCCTTCAATTGCATTTCTCTAGGCCTCCAAATCTTGTTCTGCAATCTACCCCCATCTATGCTTTCACAATATACCTTTGTCTTTATTTTGCTGAAACTCTCCTGCTTTCCTGCTACTGTCTACTGCTTCTGAGTCACTCTCATCATCAACTCCCTGATGTCTTCAATTTCTTTGTCCAGCCTATCTTCTAGCTGGAAATTTCCTTGCCCATTACTGCCTTCAAACTCTGTTGTTTTCAATATTACTGCTGTCATTATCTTCAAAATTCTCGATGTGATTGTTTTTTCTTTTGCAGATGTCATTCCCCATGTTGCTTTATCTGCCACCATGGGTGTTGTTGTCTCCCCTTCATGTCCCTCCGCAACAGTCTTCTTTTGTTCACCATCTGCAAATTCATTCTCAGAAAACAAATCACCAATTAATTTTCCACCTGCAGTAGCATGCTCATTTATCTTCCTCAGCATACCAATAAAAACACTTAACTTCTGCCAACTAGTATCCACTCCTCTTATTTTCACTGCTTCAGGAAATCTCATTCTAGTGTCTGCGATTTCTCCCTCTTGCATAAATTTTCCCAGCAAAAAATCCAACCATCCTTTCTGTGCTTGTCTTACATCTTCAGTATGTTGTAATTTAAACTCAGCATTTTCTCCTTCTTCATGGGTAATCTTCAGCAATTGCCTTTCACCTTCTTGATGGATTCTGGAAATCCAACCAAGTGATTTAAGCTTTTCTTTCTTATCTTTTGTCAACATAGAATGTTGATTCTTCCTCACTTCAGCAGCTTCTAAAATTTTCTCTTCAGGTTGTCTTTGGCCCATCCAACTAGCCAATTCTTCTCTATCAATGGCAGTGACAAATTCCTGCATGTGAGATATGTTGGCCTCACCTTCCTCCTGCAACATTTTTTCTTTTCCCAAGACAATTCCAAGAGATGGGTTGTCTTCATCCTTTCCTGTAAACATAAACAAACTATCAGCTTCAAAGGCACACGACCCAAAGGCCTCATTTGATGACCCAATCACCAATCCTTCTCCTGGAAATTCTAAGTCTGGTTCAAGACTCAGAGATTCTTCATCATATTTCTCCTTAGTTTTCAGAGTCATATCCACTGCTCCAATCACCATGTCCAAATGATGATCCCTCACTATGTTCTCAGCCAACACAGTTTCCTTCTTATTCAACTCTCTGACAACTTCCAACTATTGTTCTTCCTCATTTTCTATATTATTAACACATGAATCATCATCAGTAAAGTTACAAGGCTTCAATATCTTTTTTTCCTCTAACAACACATCATTATGTTGTTCAGAACTCTCCTTTAAGTCCTCTACCAGCATCTCAGTATGCTGACCGACATTCCTCATGAGACTGTCAGCTAGTCTCCTCTTCCTTTCAACATCTGGTCCATGGATGCTCTTCTGCTGTGATTCATCAAAATTAACTCCTTCATTTTGCTGAATAATTTTCTTATTATCCTCTAGTCTTTGATTGTCATTCATGACAATTCTTTTTCCCTGCTTCTTCAGCAATTTCTCTTGTGCATAGTTCCTTTGCTTCTCCCATTCTCTTCTTTGGAAGTCCAACCTCCTATACAAATCAACAACTTCAATAGGAGTAGATTTAGAGAACCTTAAACAATCCTTTATGCCTCTGCTTGTCTTTGACCAATCCTCTACTAGTCCTTCTCTCTCAGCCTCAACATTCTGTTGAATATCTTCATTTGACTCTTCTTTCTTCATCTCTTCCTGAGATCTCACTATCTCAGCATTGATCTGAACAGATTTCAGATACAGTGTCTCCTCCTCATCAAAAAACTCTAAAGCTTGTCCATCTTCTAGCGGTGTACCTACAAACACACACAACTTTTTTGTTTTAAAATCACAAGACCTTTCGGTCTTGGCTGCTTTCCCAAACACTCTTTGAACAGATCTGCACATGGAATATTCAATTTCCATCCTTGCCTCAAGAACTATGGGTTCTTCTTCCTCTGTGGAGTCTATCATTACCTCACATTTTTCAGACTCAAAAACACAAACCCTCACATCATCTGGACTTGTCCAACAACTCAGGAAATCCTCACTGACTTCCTCTTCAGCAAGACAAGCTTCTTTCTGCCTCAAGTCTTCATCATGTCTTACAAGATCTCTTGTAGATCTCCACTCTTCATCCGAGCTCTGTTCTGCTTCACAAGTAGAAATTTATTCTTTCAACTCAGTTGCTCTGAGTTCTTCTCTCAATAAGGCAATCTTATTTTGCCTCAACCTCAACTGTAATGGTTGCCATTTCACATTCTTCCTTATGAGCCAACCAACCTTCTAGTTTTCTTCTATCATTCTCTCCAGTTTATAAACCTGCTCTATAATCTCAGCTATCTCTTTCCACCATTCTTCATTAGTGGATTTCTCCTTCATGCCATTTGCTTTGGCATCTTCTTTCTTTCTTTGGTTGTGGCCTCTCTCAGAACCCATGCAATCTCTGTTGTGGCTATCAATAGCCATTTTCTCCTACAAGCTGCACTAAGCCTCTGCAATAGCAAGCTCTCTTACTACAACTTACCTCACTAATCCCTTCATCTGGATTCGTCTTTTGGCAAGCATTATTCCCTTGTCTGCTGGAACCTTTTGAGCACTATCTTCTGCTCTTCCTAGGCTTCACTCTGCAACTTTTCTCAAGAACACCTCTGTTCTTTTATCATCCAACCCCTGTTGGGAATTCTTCCAGGTTCTGCCACACTTCTTTTTCACTCATATTCCCTTGCTGGACTCTTCTATCACTGCCCTCACAGCCGTGATTTGCTTCTGCTGAGATGTCTTTAATTGTCTGTACTCTGACTTCTGCAAACAATCCTTCAATCGGAGTTAAACATTGCTCACCTTCTCTTAAGAACACTGCAATTTTCCTCTTTATTCAGTCTCTAGATGGATATCAAGCTCACTGCATTCACTATCAAACTCTATCTGCACCTTCAGTAACCACAATTCTACAAACATAAAATACACACCAGATTTAAAATTATCCCCCCACAAGATTTCTACACGATATTGTCTTCTACTTACTCTGCAATTCCTGTTCACTGTACTCTGTGTACTTTGCCTATCAGATCTTCGAATCTGATCTTCTCCTTTCAAATCTATAATTACCCTTCAAAAAATTTAGAACTTCAAATTTTCTTCATTCTCTCATCACGCGCACTGTATCGCTGCATGTTGCAATTTTATCAGTTCCACAAGTCTGGTTTCTTTGCATTCACCAAACTTGGAATTTTTCAAAAAGAGTTATTCCAGCTCTGATACCACTTTGATGCTCGGGCCCCTACAAATTCCCACATTTACACTCCTTTTTCGTATATAATTTTCCTTCCCAGTTTTTTCTTTATCAAATAAAGTTAAATCGATACCTCCAATTTAATTTCCACACTCCATCCGTGTATGGAGGCACTTTCACTAAATGGTTGACCCCATCGTAACCCCATTATATGCATATTCAAATACCTTTCTCAATTTGTTCAAACCCCAATGTATAAGTCTCGGGAATGCACATATTAATATGGGTAAATATCATGTCATATATTCAGTTACTCTTTGTGTATAATTGTAGCGCGCACACATTGTGACCCATTTGGATATTTTAACATATATCCCAGTGGCTTACGATGTATTATAGTCTCCCCCTAAGTATTAAACCTCATAATAAAATTGTGCCTTTGGAATTAAACTACAGTGATAACATATACAACCACTTTTGGGTCCTGCAAGCCACGTACCTTGGTTATATATCGAGCAAATCCAATGATCCATATGGTGTCGCACCTCAACTGTTGATAGAATGGGCGTAGATGGATATCGCAAACATTTAAAGACCATATGTTAGCACGTGATATAAACGGTATTCAAATACTGCTCAGGGACACGCATCGGTTGATTACCTATATCACGTTCTTTTTATCAAAACTTCTTACCGCTTTCCTATCACGTGAAAACCACTGGTATTTGTTCATGTGAGGTTCCATTCATTTCATCTCAAGGTTCCACTCCTTCCGATTGTCACACAGCTCACCTTTGATCTTGACTAAACATGTCTTGGACTTAAGTTAAAACCAACCCACGATAGGACCCACTGCTTGGCCGCAACCCTGGTAATACACCACCTTCACTCAATGATTGCATAGACTCTATTCCCATGGGTGAACTCATGCTCTTCCATTAAAATATTCAACTTCCATCATTCCTTACACAAGATTTCACCCTCCATGGACTACTGTATCGTAGTCTTGGCAAAGCCACTATCTATCACCCGAATTGACTCAACAATCTCTTGCACAGAGGCTTGCCAAGTTTAGGACCAGAATCCCACCATACAACATTAATGTGCAACAAGTTCATACAATGACTCAATGAGAATTAAGGAACAAATTTATTCGTCACGCAAGGAGAAAAAAACAATTTCTCATACAGTTAATTACACTAGAAAAGGGAATCGAACCCTCCCTTCACACTGTCACTACACAAATTCAATCCATCCAACTTATCATATATATAACTTGAGTCATGTAATTGGGCACTCTGCAAGAATCGATCCTTCTAGTGATCGATTCCTCCTAATTACGATACAATTTGAAGTACACACAACATCATCCCAGAAACCTACTCAGGATTCTATCACACAGGATTTAATAAATTAACGCAATACATCTGGGAATAGTTTATTCATAATATCAACATGAAATTACTTACAAAACTTTGCTTTGGCCAAATTTTCAGTTACAGTGGCCCTCTACAACCTCGTGTCTCTGAACCGATCTCTAGCTCTATGCTCCCCTTTCTACTCTACAGGCGTTTACATTTATACAAACACAAATGAGTCGATTCAACTTCTTTATAGCTTGATAGAACCTCTTGAAATTCTCTAGTTCCTAATTTTATACTTCAAACAAAAACTACTGAAACTAATCCTAAATCTACTCATACCCTTGGTTGTCTCTTCATATTCCTATCTTAACCAATTTCTCATGTTCTCAAATGAGTTGAGAACAATTACAATTCCCTACCATGTTTATTCAAAATATTAATATTTACAAGAAATTTTAAGAACATGGGACCCCCTATGTCTACTGAGATACAAAGTGTTTAATTGTGCCTAATGCCCCTGCATCAAATATGCAACGAAAACACCGCGGTGCATTAGGTTCACACACCAAATTGCAGTGCACCCTATTTAT
Source organism: Pinus albicaulis (assembly GCA_034641835.2). NCBI lineage: Eukaryota > Viridiplantae > Streptophyta > Pinopsida > Pinales > Pinaceae > Pinus > Pinus albicaulis. The sequence continues at coordinate 405,531,617 of CM076578.1, read as the reverse complement.
TTACAAGGTGCACCGCTATTTGTGTGAGTCAAACCTATTGAGCACACCGTGTAGGAAAAAAAATCATTCAAAAAGAGTGGATTTTTGGAGCTATTTTGCAATTCTAATCTTCTAAAAAATTAAATTAGAGAGAAACATAGGTATTAATTGTACATTTGGTCGTCTAGGAGGCATAATTTACACATAAATGAGAACAAAAAAATTCACCACCTTTTGAGAAAATTGGAAAGTCATGCACTGAGAATGGTATGGAATTATGATAAGCAAGAGAAACACCGATTTCAGGGTGCTTGTGTGAGGCAAGAGTGGTATCGATCCTTGTTATCTATACAACATTGCAAATGGTAAAAATGGAATTTATGGTCAGTAGGTTTTTTTTCATTTAACTATGTTTCGGTGTGTTGTTGCAACAACACTGATGCACCCTATTTCTAAGAGCGCCACTTTATTTTTTAATTAAAAACCCTATAGTAATTCTCTTGTTAAGATGCATTGGGGTGTTTCATATGTGAACCACACTATTGCTTCGTGAAAAAAACAACACCACATTATTTTAAAATTAAAAACACCCCTATCTGTGCTATTTCTAAGATGGATTGGGGAATTTTGATACATGAAAAACATTGGTGCTTCATGGGAATATATCACTGCATTTAAAAAAAATAAAAAACCCTATAGAAGTGCTCTTAATAAGATGCACCATAGCGTTCTAATACATTAACCACATCGATGCTTCGTGGGAATATAGCACCTCATTTTTTAAAATTAAAAATCCAAAAGCAATTCTCTTTTTAAGTACACACTAGGTCATTTCAATACATAAACAACATCGGTGCTTCTAGTGGATATAGCACTGATACGGTGAAAATAATTTTAGGACCGATTTTTTAAAATTTAACCTTGTTTCAATTTTATCAATAGTGTACACATCATGGTGTTATCGTACTATTTTAGCATCGAGGCATCATCAAAGGATAGCACCAGACTGGGAAAAATGAATTTTACGACATACATTTTTGTAAATTTAAACATTTTTCGGTGTGTTTTTTTTTAATAAATCTTTCATGGTGCACCATTATTTTTTTAATAAATCTTCAATGATGCACCATTTTCTATTAGGAACTGGTGCTTATATGTATAGCAGAGCACCACTTCCTTTGTATATTATAGACACATTGTTAACAAACCACCCACTAAAATATTTTCTCTCCCACAACTGTTGTGACTTCTACTACAAACGAATTTTGGGATATTTTTATAGGGTTTCTACAAAAACCTCTCCTAGATGGTAATTTTCTTGTATAGTGTGTGTGTGTGTGTGTTTGTGTGTGTGTGTATGTGTGTGTGTGTGTGTGTGTGTGTGTGTGTGTGTGTGTGTGTGTGTGTGTGTGTGTTTGTGTTTGTGTTTTCAAATCAAAGGTTATGAGGACAAGACCTCTCTCCTCCATCATTACTCACTACTATCTCATGTTCCTGTGGCTCAAGTAATCCATCCCTATTTTTATGTTTGCTCCGATAATCCCTTTTCAAGTAATTCTCTCCATAATTCCAATAGAAAATTATTTTCCTTTTTTTAAGCCTTATGAGGCCTATTTATTTCCCCATAAATGGTTAATTTTTCCACATCTCAAAGGGTTGAAGTGTGTTGTTACAGTCCTTGTATACAAGACAATATTTTCATCAACATTGTATTCATCCTTTCCTGATCCCTTCGTGTTGTGATAATTCTTTTATTATTTACCTTATAGCTCTTGACCTCGACCTTCAAACTCTTGAACATTGTTTCTTTTTCAATGGAATTTTATCTTTCTTGTTCACGATGTATTTGGTTCATGTCATGTTTCACCATTCCAATATCCATGCCTTTCTTCTTGCTAAAATAGAGTCTTCTCATTTTTCTTGCCTTGTCTTTTGTTCTTTCACAAGAATTCATTTGTTTATTTGAAATAGCATAAACAATTTCAGTTATTACCTGACCATTCTAGTGTGAAGCATGTTAAACTGTAGATGTATAAACATCCCAATTTCTCATTAGTAATATGAATCAAAGCCAAAAATTACATGCACATATATATTTCATTCATTCCTTCCTAAAGTTTAATATTTCAATCTATTTTCCAAGACCAGCAATATAAATGGAAATCATTTTCTTTGCTAAAATCAGCATCATTAGCTAAAATTAGTCTCTTAACCAAGAACATCATCACTAACTAGAAATAGCTCTTTAACAAGGACAACCATGGCAAATATATTCATCCTCTTTACCAAGTCCATCCACCCTAACATCTGCAATATTAATTAGTCGGTTAAAAAACAATACAACTCTTTAGCATTTGTCATTCCATAAAATTTTAAAAGAATCATGTACATGCATGCAATAAAAATTTAATTGTTATATAATCATCACACATGATGCTAAAACCAACACCCACATTCTATTATTAGAATTATCATTAATCTATATTAAAGTCGCAATATATTATACCCCCGTAGTTCTAGCACAAAACCTTTTCCCTAGATCCCATCTAGTTCAAGTAGTGAGCTTGGATGTTCTGGCCACATATGGAAATAGTAACTCTTACAAGCTTCAACTAGCCTTAAATTATTTTATACAACATTATTGAAAATAAACCATAAGGAATAACATGTGTGATAGAAAATATCAGTAATTTGAAACAACCAACATTTAATCCACCAAGGTCCTTAACCAAATACAACATAAAAATTATGGAATTCCCACATCCCACACACACACACACTTACCTAAAATTCATTGGATCAAGAAATTTTATGAAGATATAAGAAATGAAAGTATTTTCCCTAAATCCCTTATATCATATCAACATTTACATGTACAATTATTCCAACTGTGTATTAAAATACCACTTAACCATTAGTTTTTGTAAACTACAAATAACCATACACACATCCATGTAGGTAGTCCTACAACAATTAAAAAAATTACAATCATCCAAGGTCACAATAATAAATTGTCTCGACATTCAAAATGCAAGCAAGAAAACCCATTCAATGTCAATGCAGTTGTTAAAATAATTCAAACATCATTGTACGCAAAATGCACTCTAAAATAAATGTTATAAGTAGCATACAACCTTATTCACATTCAAATTCTACACTCAGGTATTGAGATCCACTAATCTCCAAAAGTCAAGTATTGAACCTTTTGATCTATTAGCTCTGTAATAGGACACCAATTTTATTCCCAATGGTCTAGTGTTGAACCTTTTCTTTGATCACTATGCAACACCCCTATCCACCCCATAGCCTATACTAAGAGCAGAATGAATAATTATTATCGTTGACCTAACCTCTAATGTTTCATTGTGGGATTAAGAGATTAGGATTTCATCATGATTATTATTCTTTAACATCAAGCCCTAGGTAGGTTTGGGTTTTAGAGTGAACCCTAAAGGTTAGGGTTTCACAAAAATGAACAAATGTTAAGAGATAGTATAACAAGGGTAGATTCAATCTAATGATTAATCACCCTAACAACAATATTGATGATTCAAAGACCTAGACATGAAAATGTTAGTCATGCAAAAAATTATCATACCATTTTAATGTAAATAGAATTAGCTACAAAATAAGTGATATTAGACATACCTTAAGTTTTTTTTTTACAAACCTTATAGGGTTTCTTTATTGATGAGTTATTTATGAATAAATATTCTATCTTATTTTTCTATCAATAAATAGTCCTTGTTGCAAGCTCCCTCTAGATTATTACAACCTTTTTCATTTTTCATTTTTCATAAGATTAATATTTTGTTCCAAGGGTCCATTTTGATTTACCAAGTCATCGTACTTGCAATATTAATTTGTTAACACGCACAACAACCAAAATACACAAGTATAATATTGAAATGATTATCTAGGGTTTTCATTTTTTAAGAGACATAATTTCTAGGAATTTAGAGTACGAACCATTCTAGGGGTATAATGTTAGAACCTAGACATTAATTATTTGTGAAAAGTATTATCATATACCTTATATTACTTACAAACCCTACACATTGTGATAAATTCTTTCTAAACAAACGAATGAGGGTTTCATATATATAATAACTATGTTTTACAATCCTAAATATTAACAACCTTTTAATACAATGAGTACTTTCCAACATGTGCAATTAAACATTTCATACCTTAAGATTACATATCTTCATCCTTGAAATTACGTTGAGCTTTGTTGGTATTTCTTGCAAACTGAAAGCACATGGTTATATGACAAAACCTAATGAATAATAATAATACTTACTTGAGCTAGATTGTGTCTTGAAGTTGGTCCCAATACTAGAGACTTTCCTTGTATAGATTTTCAAGATGTTAGGCCAATGCCTTTTTAATTTTTATAGATGGCTACTTTTAGGTGTTCCTTTTAACAAGACTACAACAAGCCAAATAATTATGTTTATTTTTCAACTTCTTAGAATATATATTTTTCATTGAATCTACCTTTATTTCTTTTCGATAGTAGATATGGTTCCTATTCCAAAATAATATTGACATGAACTTCTTTACGGTGACATTGTTTGTATCTTACAGGTCTATTCGAAGAAAATTTTCTCAAAGTGGGCTCATAACAGAACTCCTACATATGCTTTTATTCAAAGTTTGATTTCTATACCATTTAAGGACCTGACCTTTTTTAAGTAAATTGTAGTTCCAATATTCTTATATTGTAGGCCTTAAAGTCTCATTTCTATAGAATCTTAAAGCATATATTCTAAATAATTTGATTACCTTACTACTTCACATAACTTTAGATTCTTTTGAGACTGTTTCAGACTTCAAGTTATGTACAATACTTTGACATTTTTCATAAGGATCTAAAAATTGATTGGCGTCATGATTTAGTCTCTCATATTTTCAAAAAATACTTGGTTTCTCTTTGTTGTGTAATTAAAGAAAAGGTTCATGTCTATGATTTATTTGTAGAAGAATCATCTTGTAATCATACTAAAAAAGTGATCATTTTCAATTTTGATTTTTCCTCCTAGGAACTCGATCTTGAGGACTAGTGTTGTAGCCTCATTTTGATCCTCCAGCTGCTATTATATACTCCTTTCATTAGTTTCGATACCATGTTGAGAAATCCATTAGGGGAGGAACTTTATTTTGTTCTTAAATTTATTCCTCTTATTATGACATATATTGTGATATTTATTTATTAGTCTCCTTTCAAATTATCTTGTTTTTTTTTTATCATCAATACTAATGTCAATTAATGAAGATCACAAGAAAAATAGGACACAAGATGTAGGGGATAAAACTCCTAACAAGGGGAAAACCTACTCAAACTCTTCCATTATTTAAATCGGATTGAGACAACCAAGAACCTATTTACCAAAACATATATTCCCTCCACCAAGTCAGCTTCCATGTAATAGGATAATTCCTTCAAGTCAATGTAAGTTTTCTCCTTTAAGAAATTTGGCCTACATTGCACTTTTGTAGATAATTTTATACCTTTGTACTTGTAATAAGTGACAGAAAATTTGAATCCCAAATATCTCCTTGTGATGATAAAAAAATTCATTTCATATAATATAGATAGACTTCCTCATCGAATCACCTTCAAAATTGGTCGAGTATCATATATATATATATATATATATATATATATATATATATATATATATATATATATAGTGGTCATGTCTTACTTTATAAGAACGACTGGACTAAGTGATTGTGTCCAACTTGTTTAAAAGAGGACATATAAGACATAAAATATTTTTTCTTTTTTGACTTTGAGGAGCCCAAGAAGGGTCTCTTAAAAATAAGGAATTTGACTTTGAATCAACAAGAAATCCTAGAAGCCTATAATGGAGGCTTGAACTATTAACCATTGACCCAAGCATGAAACCCATACTTTAATAAATCAATCTTTCTTTAATAATAATAAAAAAAAAAAATCTTTTATTTTGACAAATACAATTATGAAGACTAACACTAGTTATATTATTCAATAGATCCACCATGTGGCTTGAAAATAAACCAATTACTTTGTCCTAAGCACACCCCTTAGCACATTACAAGGCACATTCTAAAACTTTTGAGGCAAGACAGAAATCCTTCCACTTTATGTGATGTGAGGATTTACCATCTCAGCCCCTTGTTCCTAGACTTGTTCCTTCAACACTTTACCAGGGATATTTCAAAACCCTCGAGGCCAGTTTCACACTCATGAACCAATGGGAATATCCTTGTCTTGGTACATAATTATCTCCCTGGTTGCTTGTGCATATCACTCACTTTTTCCTATAAACTTAGATGATGTCATCCTGAGATGACGTTATCTTGTCCACATAGCCTCCTTTGAGAGAATCATGTGTCACTCATTTTAGGGCCACTTTCCCCACCAAAAACATCATTGGAACATGTCAAATGGCATTCCTCTTGAATTCCATGTCACCACTAATCCATGTCATCATGCTACCTGACTTGGTTCTCACAAGGGTCTAGACTTTGTGCAAAATCAAAATTTCTCATTATAAAATAATCGACACTTTTAAGGTTTTAATAACTCTTGAGGCCCAATATAGTAACCTTTTATGATGCTTATCAAAATTCCCTTCTATCTCATCCTCCATATCTCACCCAAAAATGCATAATGTGCACTTGTGCAATCTCGGAAGGTCACAAGATAGGAATTTCATCTACAAAAATTTCCAGTCCACATCCATGTCTTGGGACATAAATTAGCTCATCAACCAAACATATGTGTGTGTGTGTACCTATAACACTAGTGTGGCCCCCATATTTTTATTTTTGTTCCCTTACATTTTTTTGTGTTGTATGCCCTAATTATATTTTGACTCCTTAGACTTCTATATACACGAAGCCTAGGCCTTGTCATTTGAATCATAAAAGAATTGTTAATTTATGTGATATAAGAGGAGGTTTCCCCCTCTAAGATACTTATTTTCAAGTTTTTTATCTATATATATATATTTTTTTTTGTGATCTGGTTACATAACATTTGTTATTAGAGCTTTGGATCCTAAGGTTTTGCCACTTCAAACAAGTCACCTTAGAATTTTGACTATAGCTTTTTTTCTTGAGGTTTCAAAAGATTAATATTTTACCACATGGAGAATAAATATTGGTGAACTTAGTGTAAAATTTTCAAAACTGATGTCATTATATTTTCGGACATATGGTCTAAGGAATTTAGGGTTTTTGCATGCTCTAGAATTCAATCTTAAAGAAGTGACCCAGGGAAAATCATCATAAATTTCTCTCCATAAATTGGATTTTAATTCTATAATAATTTATTGAAATCAAATGGAATTTAGTTTCTTATGTATGATTTTTAGGGTTAAAGGTTGAAACAGTGATACATGGTAGCCCGTACAATTTTGCTATATTGAACCAGTCCATAATCAGGTCATCATGGGAGATTCGGTATAATTTTCTCTTGAAGAATCCAATTTTGGTATAACTTGTTGGATTGGAAATAATTCACAAAAATATACCTTAGGACAAATTTTCATACCTTGTGAGGTTGCCATTACAGAGATACAATAGTTTCAAGATCGAGATCCTAAAGAAAGAAGAAAGAAAAATGTGTGTATTTATTTTAAATTTGCATAAATGTTTTTTGAAAAATAAGTTTGAAGTGATTTAAAGGGAATTTTGAAGCATATATATCATTATTTGGTTCTAAAATTCATTTAAATAAAAAATGGACACACCCATTAATTCAACATAAACCTCTACTGTGATGCATGAAGAAGAGGAAGAAGTGTAACATGATATGTCAAAATTATGATACCAAGTGCAACAAATTTAATTGTCACAAAGAGTAACAAAAAATTAATAGGAAGTGATGATGAATTCTAATATGTATAGTTTAAAATGGCGCATGGATGGTTAAGAAACAAAAATAAAAAGGGACATGGGAGTTTTCAATAATGGTTTAAAATCATACATGGAAGCAATGATGAATGTCAAGATGGAAGGGTTGAAGGAAGGTTTGACAAAGTTGTTGCAAGAAAGGCTTCCTAGTGGTGATAAGGTATTCCATGAAAATAAGGATGAGTATGAAAGGAATATGAATTACTATTTTAGAGACTCCAACAATGGGTTGAAGATTAACCACATTCAAAATATCGATATGAGGAAGTTTTATGGCAAGGATCTAGTAACATGGATACTACAGATGGAGCAGTTATTTGATCTACATGATGTGAAATGCACAAAAATGGTACACATTGCATCCATATATTTATAACCTAATCAATTTTTATGGTATTGATGCCTTTTTTCTCGTAAAGAACTAAACAGTTGGACAATTTTTAGAGAGGAATTGATAGCACATTATGAGGATACAAAGAAAAATACATTCTTTGTATAAATTCCTGAATAAATCACTTATTCAACCGAGATTATCCTGGTCACATACTATTTGAGCTTCATACATAACACATAATATCTTCTACGCATTAATCATCACATGTGGAAATAAAAACAACAAGCGGTATTGAAAACATTCACATGCGCACATAGAAATTCAACAAATATAACACAGTATGTATACCGGGGAAAGCTTACAGTAGAAAACCCCCTACTGTCTATATATTATAATGAAGAATAATCATGTAACAATATCAGTAAAATACTCCTCACAAGTACTCAGTACTGTCTCCAAAAGTTACACACAAACTAGCTCAGTTTTGAACAAGTCACGAGTTCAAAACTCCTCCACTGTTTGCCTGCCTCTACTGCGCAATCCAAGATGAGAGAATGGATGGAATGAATTTGAATTCCCTTGGCTTTAAATGTGAAATCCTCATTGGAAATATCCTCCAATGATTGTGCAAATCTCATGCACACTATAGTCACAACTGATAGTAGACTCCACCCTTTCACCCACCTCTAACACTGGTCTCCACTGAACTGTCCATGCACTGCTGTTAACTGATGTGTTCTTTAGTTGAATTATGAGTTAATAATTAGTGAATTAAATAATATTTGATTCACACCACTCATCTCTAGTGTATTATCCAGTTAAACTAAATACAACTAGTTCAACTAAGTTAAACCGAACACAACTCCATCAACTGTCTCATCAACTCCACCAAACTTTGCCACATGAGTTCTAACTGAAGTCAACCATGCAATAGCTCAACTAACCCATAGGAATAGTGTAATTCCTTCTGTCAGATTCATGTTCCACATCTGTAGCTCAAACTAAAGTGCTCCAAGAGGAAAAGATAATGTTTATAGTCTAAATATTATTAAGGGTTAATAATATTCGATTGTTCTATTTTTAGCCTGGTATTCTAAAAATAGATTCCACCCAATGTCTAAAAATAGAGGTCCATCTATTTTTACCAACTCAACCAATCATCCAAGAATAGAATTCCGCAACTCCTAGACCATTCTCCATATGTCTAAAAATAGACGTAGTCTAAAAATAGACTTTTCGACAAAAATCACATGTGTGGTCCCCACCTAGTTTAGGTGATCACTTTCCAACTAGGATCAGGAAAGCTGTTTCAGGAGGCCTCCTTCACTGTTTCTTGTTGCCATTTTCAACACTCCCTCTCAACAAGAAAGGACTATCTTTGCATGCGACATGCAACTCCATGCCTTCGCCCTGCAACCTTCACAAGTGCCATGCAACTCCATGCATGCGACATGCAACTCCATGCATTCGCCATGCACCCTTTGCATGCACCATGCAAACTCATGCATGCACCATGCAACTCCATGCATGCGCCATGCACCATTTGCATGCAACATCTCCGAAAATGAATAGGCTCCAAACAACTCAATCAGTCTGATGCATCTATCATCAAAGTCTTCGACTTCTACTGGTACCAACTGCACATGTCATCAAGAACCACTGTGCTGTTGAACTCTTGCACCCATGCACTCTGCACTTGCTGTCAACTCTGATCCGCACTCTAGTATCCAACACTGTCACTTTGATCTTCCTACATCAATCCAACTGATCTGCTACTGCTGCGCTGTGGGCACCTCGTAGCCAGGTTCAACTTATGAGATCCACACCATCTTATGAATCCTATCCAGAAATATCCTCTTGGGATTAATCATGCATGTTGCCCCAACTCTCACCTGGTGGTATAGCTACATGCACTCCCTCTACCCATCTGGCACGAAATTTCTCTGCATGAGTGGTTTCTTCCACTCCATGATCCTCTTGTGGCTACTCCACATCCCGAGGTTCACTATCACCTGCATGCAAAACTTGCTCCCTCTCAAACATCAATTGCATGTCTTTCTTGCACTTCCCATCAGCAGGAAGCTCCGTAGACATCCCATCTACTTCAAGTCTGTAGAGATTCTTTGCCCGAATCCCAACCTTCTTGACTTGTCCCGTTGCCTTGTGTCGAAGGAAAACTTTTCCTTCTCTGAATACAACTTCATACCCTTTATCCTCTAACATTGTGACTGAGATTAAATTCTTTGTTAGACCTGGTACATGCAATACATCTTGTAAAAGAATGAGTTTTCCTGACTCCCTCTGAAAGTTTATGGTACCAATGCTGGTCGCATTGTATCGTCCACCGTCGCCCAGCTCAACATGCATCTGGAGATCTTTCTCCACCAAGTTACTGAAAAGATTCACATCTCCTGTCATGTGAAAGGAAGCGCCACTATAAAAATACCACCCCGATCCCAATGCACTAGACACCATGCATTCGATCAATGAGAATTCCAGCTCAAATTCCGAGGCAAGAGCCTCACCAGCTGCAGCTCCAGCAGCCTGCTTGTTCTTCTTCTTCTGTGGACAATTCGTGGCGTAATTTCCATGTTCGTGACAGTGAAAACACTTCACTTTGGACATGTCACGCTCTTTACCATCTGCACCGGATTGAGAAGCCTTCTCCTTGTCCTTCCCTTTCCTTGCTTTGGTAGCCAAAGCGCAGTATTCTTCATCAGATGCCTTTGATGAAGATCTGTCCCTGGTACTCTGCCTTATCTCCTCTTGCACAAGATCAGACCACAGTGTTTCCCATCCTGGAAATTTCTCCCGACCATTGACACTGTCCTGATATGCATGCCAATTTTTTGGAAGACCAAGAAGAGCTAAGTCCACTAGTTCCTCATCCTCCACACTTACTCCTACACTCCCAAGCTCATCCCTGCAGTGGAAAAACTTTTGCAAGTATACCGGAATAGTGTCATTCTTCTCCATCTGTATTTTCCTGAGTTTATCCTTGAGTGCCAACTTCCTTTGGTCACTCTTGCTCTGGAATTTTTTTTTCAAATATTTCCACATCAAGAATGGAGAAGCTTTACCATGTAGGCTGGATACAATGTGATCCTTCATGCCCTCCAACAGAATCCTTCGACATTTCGCCATCTTCTTTTGCCAAGCATCAACTTGAGTAGTGTCAGCAGGCTTTGGAATTTCTTTCTCAATGAACTCCAACAGCCCATTGTCATCTAACACCGCCTCCATCCGGTCCTTCCATGCAACATAATTTGAGCTGCCTTCAAGAGCATACTCAAGTCGCAATCCGTTGAAAGACATTTTCAACTACGACACCAAGAAGACAATTTCTGCAAATTCGAATTCCACTAGCTTAAAACTCAACCGCTCCTGATCTGTGAGAAAAAATTATTTCTAGCACAGAGATTGACTATAGGGGAATTTACTGGATATATCACCTTTCAAAGGAAAGGATGGATCCAGAGGCTACCTAGCCCGCATGCAGACTCTGTCTACCGAAATAAATTTGTAATCACTGTGATGATCAATATTTTCTCTAATACCATGTAGAAATTCCTGAATAAATCACTTATTCAACTGAGATTATCCTGGTCACATACTATTTGAGCTTTATACATAACACATAATCTCTTCTACGCATTAATCATCACATGCGGAAATAAAAACAACAAGCGGTATTGAAAACATTCACATGCGCACATAGAAATTCAACATACACATAAATATGAGGACACTTGGGAAAGCTTTTACAGCAAGAAACCCCCATCGTCTACATTATAATGAAGAAGAATCATGTAACAATCTCAGTACAATACTCCTCACAAGTACTCAGTATTGTCTCCAAAAGTTACACACAAACTAGCTCAGTTTTGAACAAGTCACGGGTTCAAAACTCCTCCACTGTTTGTTTGCCTCTACTGCGCAATCCAAGATGAGAGAATCGATGGAATGAATTCGAATTACATTGGCTTTAACTGTGAAATCCTCATTGGCAATCTCCTCCAATGATTGTGCAAATCTCATGCACACTATAGTCACAACTGATAGTAGACTCCACCCTTTCACCCACCTCTAACACTAGTCTACACTGAACTGTCCATGCATCGTCGTTAAATAATGTGTCTTTTAGCTGAATAATGAGTTAATAATTAGTGAATTAATTAATAATTAATTCACACCACTCATCTCTAGTGTATTAGCCAGTTAAACTAAATACAACTAGTTCAACTAAGTTAAATCGAACACAACTCCATCAACTGTCTCATCAACTCCACCAAACTCTGCCACATGAGTTCTAACTGAAGTCAACCATGCAATAGCTCAACTAACCCATAGGAATAGCATAATTCCTTCTGTCAGCTGCATGTGCCACATCTGTAGCTCAAAATGAAGTGCTCCAAGAGGAAAATATAATGTTTATACTCTAAATATTATTAAGGGTTAATAATATTCGACCGTTCTATTTTTAGCCTGGTAGTCTAAAAATAGATTCCACCCAATGTCTAAAAATAGAGGTCCATCTATTTTTACCAACTCAACCAATCATCCAAGAATATCATCCCGCAACTCCTAGACCATGCTCCATATGTCTAAAAATAGACATAGTCTAAAAATAAACTTTTCGACAAAAATCACATGTGTGGTCCCCACCTAATTTAGGTGATCACTTTCCAACTAGGATCAAGAAAGATGTTTCAGGAGGCCTCCTTCACTATTTATTGTTGCCATTTTCAACATTCTTTAGCCAACTGATAAATCTCAAATAAAATGGTTCATTTGGGGAGCACATTGAGGACTTCCAAATATTTAATATCAAGTTAGTTTATATTGTATAGGAGCACTTGATTGATATATTCATAGTTACTTTAAAGGATAGCATCCAACATGAGTTTTTCCTTTGGGAACATAAGTCATTGGTGAATGCATTAAAGGTGGAATGAAAATTTGAAAGAAAAATTATGGCAACAAGGAGGTATACCACTCACAAATATAAATATGGAAGTGTTTTTGTTCCTAGCTTCCCACAACCTACAAGGTTGACACTGCAACAACTAGAGGAGAAAATAGAAAAAAGGCTTTGTTACAGTTGTGATAGAAAATACACTAAAGGTCATAAGTATGTTGAGAATAAATTATTTTACATAGATTGTGAAGATGAGGAAGAAAAGGAACAAGAAACATCAAAATTATAATACATACACCAAGAACCAACCATAGGGGCTTAAAAACAAGAAATGAATCTGACCATATCTTGTAATGAACTGGTAAGAATTACCACTCCTCAAACTCTCAAGATAGAAGTATAAACCAAGAAAAAAAAGGTAATAGTGTTTATTTATTTAAGTAGTAATCATAATTTTATTCATTGTAAGAAAGTCAAGGAATTGAATTTGTTTCTATACCCAGCACCAGAGTGTCAAGTGATAGTTGAAAATGGAGGAACTATAAATTTCTCAAGGAAGTTCCATAATATCAAACTAACCATGGGAGAATATGTATTGAATAGTCCATTCTTTCCATTCAAATTGGTGGTGTGGATGTTGTATTAGGAGTCCAATGGTTACAATATTTAAGGATGATAGATTTTAGTTTTCAAGAAATTTTCTTGGAAGGAAAGGAAATCGAATTAAGGGGTATAGTAGGGAAACCTGGGAAGATGATTCTCTCTAATGGCATGACAAATATTTTGAATAAGGAACAATGGGGGGTTATTGTACAATTATGTTCACTAGATGTTCAAATTTCTAAGTCATCCATTTCTCTAGATTTCTAAAGAGCCCTTAATAGTCATTCCAAGGTATTTAAGGCTCCCAAAGGTATCCCACCTATTCATGATCATGATCACACTATTCACTTGATTCCAGGAAGTGTTCCTCCAAAAATTAGAACATACATATATCTTTATTCCCATAAGAGTGAAATTGAATGTCTGGCTATAGAAATGCTAAAGGAAGGTATAATTCAACCTAGCCAAATTTCTCTCTCTTCTCTAGTAGTATCGGTGCATAAGAATGATGGATCATGGCACATGTGTCTATATTACAGAGAACTCAAAAAACTCACTGTTAAAGAAAAGTTTCCCATTCCTTTCATTGATGAAAGTTATGATGAACTACATGGAAAATTTTACTTCAAGAAGTTGGATCTTTGTTCAATATATCATCAAATTAAAATGAAGAAAAAAAACATTCTAAAAAAAAACATTTAGAACTCATGAAATTCATTATGAATTTTTGGTCATGCCTTTTTTCCTTACTAATGTACCTTCCACATTTCAAGGTTTGACTAATTCCACTTTCAACCCGTTGCTTAAAAAATTTCTGTTAGTAATTTTTGATGATATACTAAACTATAGCATGTCTTCGAAAGGTCAAATTTAGCATGTTGATAGGGTACTCAAACTATTGGAGGAGAAACAATTGTATTCAAAAACCTCCAAATGTTTCTATGGAGTATAGGAAGTGGACTATTTGGGTCATATTGTGTCCTATGAGGATGTTAAGGTAGACCATAACAAAATTAAATCCATCAAGGAATGGAAAATCCCCACAACCTTAAGGCATATTCGAGGATTTCTCAATTTCACCAGGTATTATCACAAATTTTTTAACAATTATGGGAAGATAGAAGCACCTCTAACAACATTACTGAAAAAATATGGATTTTTTTGGACTCTAAAATCAACTCATACATTTGAACATATTAAAGAGGAGATGTGCTAAGCTCCAGTATTAGCTACACTAAAGTTCACAAAAACCTTTATTATGTAATGTGATGCTTCAGAAGGTAAAAAATTATCATGATAGTCTTAAATATTTCTTGGAATAAATATCATATGCTGAAGAGTAGTAAAATTGGGTCACAAAGATGTTTGGTTATGAATTTTAAATCATATACAAAAAAGGGAAGAAAAATGTTGTTACATATGCACTCTCAAGAAGGGATGAGGATGTGGAAGCATTTCTTTGTTCCATTTATGTCATCCAAATTGATTGGATAATTGAAGCAAGGAACGAATGGAAGAATGTTGAAGAGGTAGAGACACTCATTTAAAATTTGAAGCAATATCCCAGTGCATCTGAATCATTTATTTGGAAAAATGATTCCTTGTGGTACAAAGATCACTTATATCTATGTAAGAACTCTCAACTTAAACAAAATGTTATTTTTCAATTCCACACCTCTCCTATAAGAGGTTACTCAGGATTTTTAAAAACTTACCACAAGGTCAAGAAGGAAATTTTTGGGGTGGACTTAAATTTAATATTCAAATTTTTTTGGCAGAATGTTTGGTTTTACAACAAAATAAAGTTGAGACAATTAATACCGTGAGTCTTTTACAACTGTTATCTATTCCAAGTCAACATTAGGAAGAGATATCAATAGATTTTATCACAGGTTTACCCAAGTCTGAATGAAAGAGTTTCACTATGGTGGTAGTAGATAGAATTTCCAAGTATGCACACTTTTATTCACTATCTCATCCTTTCAGAGTCAGTACAATCACTACTAAATTTATGGAAAAAATTCAAAATATACGTGAAAACCCAAATATTATTGTAAGCGATAGAGATCCCATTTTCACTAGAAATTTTTTAAAATACTTATTTTCTCTTCTTGGTACTCAATAATCTCATAACTCATATTATCATCCTCAATCTAATGGGAAAACTGAGATAGTGAAAAAATGTTTGGAATAATATCTTCATTTCTTTGTATCGGATAAACAAACACAGTGGATCAAGTGGTTACCCCTGGAAGTATGGTGGTATAACACTTACTTCCATGCCATAGAAAAAATGGCCCCATTTATGGTGTTTATTGGATATCATCCACCATCCATCACATCATATTTAAGAGACATTTCCAGGTTTCAACCAATGGAAGATCACATTTAGAATCAACAACAAATTCTCCAACTCTTAAAGGATAACCTGAGTCTAGTGCATAGTTGAATGAAACAACAGGAAGATCAACATCACAATGAAAGAAATTTAATGTGGCAAATATGGCATTTTTATTACTACAACCATACAAACAAATGTCCCTCAAGCAAGCTAAGAATGATAATAAATTATCACCAAAGTGTTATTGTCATTACAAGGTGTTGTAAAATATTGGTACTATGGCATACAAATTGGAGTTGCTTGCATCTTCATGAGTACACCTAGTTTTCCATGTTTCATGCTTAAAGAAGGTTTTAGGTGACAAAATTCTAGTTCAAACTATATTTCTATAATTTTAAGAGGGATGAAATATCATAGTGTAGCTTGAGATACACAACAGAACAATTTCAGAGTATCTCATTAAGTGTAACAATTTACTTTTTGAAGTCTCCACATGGGCGAGTTATTATTTTATTCAAAAGCATCTAGAACTACTCAAGCATTGAGGACAACACTTTTTTGAAGGATAGAGGAATGTTAGGTCCCTATAATACTACTATAGCCCCCATATTTTTATTTTTGTGCCCCATAGAATCCCACTATTGTCATTGTTGTGCCCATCCATTATTATTGTTATGTAGGCCTTAATTATATTTTGACCCCTTAAGCTCCTATATATACCAAGGAGGATTTTTCATTTGAATCATCCAAGAATTATTCATCTATGTGATTTAAAAGGAGGTTTCCCCCTCGAAGAGGCTTATTTTCAAGTAATTGATATATATTTTCTTCTCTTTTTGTGAATTGATTACATACCACACAAACACACACACACACACACACACACAGATATGTGTGTGTGTGTTTATTGAAACAAAGAACTTGTCAACACTTAGTTTCTTTTCTTCATGTGACTTCCTCCTACATTTTTCTACACACACACACACACACACACACATATAACACTCTCAATCCTGAGATTATTCCCAAATACATATACTTAAATGGGACTTAGTTGAGGACTCTTGAAAATCAGCCTAGGCATATCTATATAAAGATTATATGAGATTAAACCCATCTCAGTCAACACAACAATATATATAGGAAAAGAAAAATTTCAGTAAAAAAATTACATAATGCAAGGCTTGTCTGTGCAAATACTTAATACAAGAAACGGTCAAATAAATAGAGATATGACACCTCTTATACTTAGGAAATTGCACTGAATTCAAGATTCTAAATAGGCACATAAGTTAGAAACTCCTCAGCAAAGGAATATAAATAACCATTTCTCATTATTTCTATAGGAGGTAAACCTTTCCTCCTCAATAACATAGAAACTCAACATTCCACATTATTCACATAAGAATTAAGCATTCATGTGCATTAGCATAAGCATTTTCAAAACACGATAAACACTTACATAATATTCATGTGTATAGGAGATTAAGTAAATATTTATATTATAAAATAAGTATGGAAAGTGATATTGGGACTTCAACTCTTCTCTCAAACTTAGATTTTCTTGCATTTTAGTATTTCTTGCAGCTAATCACTCCTAAGCCATATTCAAATCTTAAGGAGGTAACATAGTTAAGAGCTTTCAACCATCACTCACATATTATGAATCGAGATTGTTTCCTCAAGTATTCCCAATATATCCAAATTTCTATACCACATAGGCCTTTAACCTCATCACCATCAACGCAAGGGTTCTCTCCAAGAATAAAGAGTCTCAGTTCAATTTTAGGATATAGATTTACAAAATTAATAAGCGAGACTTATTAGTGACATTACGATGGTAAGGGTGAGAGCACGTATACCCATGGACCTATCAATGGTGATTCACCTACATTCTCAACCTCAGGATACATATGTTTTATTAACCCAAATAGTCCTACATTTCCTCTTTCCACCAGTGGTTCTCAACTAGCTAGTTCGCAGTGGTTTTATTAACCCCTAACATAATCCACTGCTTTGTGATTCTCAGCCATTAATTCCTCTTGGTTTTTCTTAGTTGACTGCCACTATATCTATCTCTTATTCCTGAACTCTCTCTATGTTTTTATCCTTCACCCCTAACTTTTCTTCCTCCTTGCATGAATGAATCCATGAATGAATCTAGTTAACCATTTTTTCTTGTGTGCCATATGTTTTTTCCTTCATCCTTAAAATATATTGGCCCAATCCATAGTTAAAATTTTATTATACTTAGCCTTGGGGAATCCTCCCTCACTACCTTTCATTACCACTATTTTAACCAAATGGTCCTTATGGTCATGCATTCTTCTAGGGGAAAATCTTTTGACCATCACAAAAAATTATGATAATTTAATTTTTGTTTTTTATAGCTTTGGACTTACCAAAGAGAAACATGGGATCATCCTATTTTCTTCAACTAAAATAATTTATGTATTCATCCCATTTAGGGCACACTAATTAGTTTCCCATAACTAGAATTGAAGACCCAACTTGCTTCAATTTCTTAAGAAATGTCCCTCCCCAAGTTATGAAATCTATGTCCCAATATCTCAATGAGTTAATTACAACCATCATGATTATATTATTCGTAATAGGGGGATTAATAAGAATGGTTTTCACATCCTTATCCACAAGAAGATCCAAAATATGAAAGAAAGGAACCTTCTCCTCAAAAATTTTCTCAAATTATTGTTTATCCTAAGAGGTTAATTATAAAAAATACACATACACCTAAGTTGACTAAACTTTAATTGAATTGAAAATTTTGTTTGTTAAGATACCTCTCTAATGGGTTATTAAAGATGTTCCCATATATAAAAAATTCATTAAGGAAGAGTGTCTTAAAATGCTCAAGAGGAGAAAAATGGATACCGCATAACATATTTCATAGGGAAAAAAATTGAGCTAATGCTTGGAAGAATTATTTCTCCTAAGTATCTAGATCTAGGTATCCCAGTTCTAGGTGTCCACATTAAGCAAATTATAGTGAAAAATACTTTGATTGATCTAGGATTTGTTATCAACATTATGAATAGACCCACTATGTTAAAACTCAGCCATGAAGACTCTGTGATAAAAACCACCATTGTGATTCAACTTTCTAATAGATCAATAGTGGAACTGAGGGAATGATATAATATGTCAAACTCTCAATTGATTCTTAGGAGTATCCTATGGTTTTCTAGGCTTGAAAACATAGTCAAGTTTCAATGGGTATCCATTAATATTAGGGAAACCTTGGTTGGCTAAAGAATATTCCTATATCAGTTGTAGGTTTGGTAATATGATAATCACAAATGGGAAATCCAAAAATAATTTTGTATTATGCCATTATTCTCCACCCTTTGTTAAAACATGTTTTCCTACCTTTGTGGAAAAATAAGAAGAATAAAATTTCATATTTACATCAACCTATCCTTTTTGTACCATCAAAAGGTATCTTAGTAACAAGAAAGTTAATTAAGGTGACTTACTTTCTAACTTTTACAAAATTAGTATTGTGTTGTTATGATAATTGATAGTCTAGATAGTGGTAAATCTCTATGGAAACATAGAATCATAAGGGAGAATTAGTGGGTAGACCTACTCATTATTGTACCTAATAATAACACCACCAAAATAGTGTATATATAACCCTATAAATTTTTTAAAAATTGAGCTTCTCTCTTATTCTTAATCAAGAACAAGAGTTGGTCACTATAAAAAAATAACATTGATGATTTTGAAAGAGATTATAAGGGGATGAAATGAATCCATCCATATATTTGTAATAATCACATTTATATTGAATTAGATCATAAACACATTTGCAAACCTCAAATCAATATTAAACCTACATTAAAATACTTTATTAAAGAATAATTTCAAAAATTATTAGATATTGGGTTCAATTATCATGTCTGTGATAGTGAATGTGTATCACCTTTTGTGATAACTGAAAATAAAAATGGCAAGTGGAATATATGTGTGGATTATCATGAATTAAGCAATTCCACTAGGAAGGACCACTTCCCCTTACCTTTGGTTTATCAAGTCTTAGATGTTTTAGTAGGAAGGAATTTCTTTTCGTTCTTGGATGGGTTTAGTGGTTAAAACAAAATTCAAATTAGGCTAAAAGAGCAATGCACAACCACTTTTACTTATCCCTTGAGAAGCTTTTCTTATAAGGTTATTTCCTTTGGCTTATGTAGTACCCAAACCAAATTTCAAAGAGAAATATTAGAATATCTTTAGATATTACAAGACATATATTTATATGGATGTATTTACACCATATGGAAACATTCTTTAACAATCTCTGACCAACTTTAGAAAGGTTCTCTAGAGATGTGGAGAAATGAAATTGTAACTAACTCATGAGAAATGCTATTTTCTTATGAGTGAATATGTTGTCTTAGAGAATCACCTATCCTCAAAATTTATTGAGGTAGATCCTAGAAAAGTGAACATAATCAAACACCCTCCCATCCTACAAAAAAAATATGTTAAACGTTTCCTTAGCCATGTGAGATACTATAGGAGGTTTATTAAATATTTCAACAAGATTTCTTCTCCTATATTTTAATAGTTGTTCAAGGATTGAGATTTTTATTTGCCATCTAAGTTTTAATAAAATTTTGATGACATTAAGGAGAAACGCATTCCAATACCTATCCTTCAAGGCCCTAATTGGACCCTGCCTTTCCACATTCACATTGATGCTTCAAAAAAATAAAATTGGGGAAATTATATGCCAACAACAAGATAAGATGCCTTATGTAATTTATTTTATTATGGTAATTTGTTGAATTCATAATTTAATTACACTACAACTAAAAATGATTTTTTTATTTTCAGTCATGCTCTGAATAAGTTTAAGTAGTATATCAATAGCTATCATATTTTTGCACACACTAATCATGTTTCTTTAAACTATTTAACAAATAATATCAATTTTAATGCTAATATTATTAAATGGTTATTATTACTCAAACAATTTCACCTCATAATAATTAAAAAGCCTAGAAAAAAAATTTGTTGCATATTTCTTGTCTAGAATAACTATTTATGTAGATGAAGGCATGGTGGTTGATCACTTTCCAAATGAGAACCTCTTCTTGATTTCAGAATATACTCCATATTTTGTTAACATATCCAACTTCGTGACAACTGGGAAGTTTCATCCTCATCTATCCTACAAGGAGAGATGAAAGATCATGAAAAAGAGAACCTTGAGCACATGCATTGAAGGTTTCTTGTTCAAATTAGGACCTAATAAAATACTAAAAATATATGAGAGGGAGGATGAATTACTTGATATTCTAAAGGCTTTCCATGATGAGCTATGTGAAGGGAATTTTTCATCTAATAGGAAAACCTATAAAATTTTGTACACTACTTAATGTTTGGCCTACCCTTCATAAAGATGATTATTGGTAAACCTCCCACTATGATGAATTCTAGAGAATGGGAAACCTTCCAAGAGAAATGCAAAGCCCTTATAGACACAAAATTCATTTGACCATTTTGAAAAATGGGGGATGGACTTCATTAGAGATATTAATCCTCCATTAGGGAAGAATAAGTACAACATTGTGTGTATTGACTATTTGACCAAGTGGGATATAGTAAAAGCATTTAAGGTGGCATGGAGAAAAATATAGTAGAGTTATTGAGAGATTTTTTTTTCTACAAGTTCGGATTTCCAAGAGAGGTGGTTATAAATCAAGGAACCCATTTCACTTCTAACCTTATAAAGGGTATGGAACAACATCACATCCATCATAGGAAATCTACTCCATATCATTCCCACACTAATGGATAGGTTAAGGTAACAAATAGGTATCTAGAAAACATTATCACCAAAGTGATCAACATGAGTAGAAGAGATTGGTCTAACAAAATCTCTAAGGCAACATGGCCCTACAACACTACTTTGAAACCATCATAACATTCACCCCCTATTAGCTAGTATATGGTAAGAAAACCATGATTCCCATTGATTTTTCTTTCATCACATTTAGGATAGACTCATAGTTAGAGATGGATATAAAATGTGATTTGTAAGATAGGAGAAAACAACTAAATTAATTGGATGAAAAAAGGATGCAAGCTCTCTTTCATACTGAAATAATCCAAATTCAAAGAAAGATATGGTGTGAAAAGTTCATAAGGACTAAGAAATTCAAAGAAGGTGATTGGTCCTTACTTTATGATTATAAATTTATACAATTCAAATGGAAATTTATGACCAAATCGTTAGGGCATATGTGGTGGGAAAATGATCTATATTTATGTAGGTATGAAATGAAATATAGAGATATGGTGAAAATAGAACTTCAATTCATTAATAACAAAGTACTGAAAATTGTTTACATGCATAATGGAAATAAATTAGCTTAGGCGATGGTAGCTTATCTATGAGAAGAGATGTGGTGGCTACATGCCTTCTTAACTATGTTGCAATGAGGCTCTAAGGACTATTTATTATTGAGAAACAATTGAAAACTATAAACATCCAAACACCTAACCCTAGGAAATGATGCGTCAAAAGTTTGTCTTCCGCGTTGGGTAAATTGGTACATCAACTTCTTAGGGTCGTAACTTTGGCATATGATCTTTGTTTGGCACGTACGATGCCTCATTAGAAATATCTATCCAAGGACTACAATATTTTACTACAATCACCAGTATTTTTCTGTTTTCCAAAAACATGTCATTTAGGGCCTCAAAATGACTCCGCAAGTTCAGGACCTAAAAACTGCCAAAATTAGTAAATTATGGTACATTTAAGGAAACTGAAAGAAACAATGGGGGTCCAAGTGGAATAGGCGGGTGGCCACCAATATCCACCTAGATTATTCCTCCCCTACTAGTAAGCAATGGTCCCCATTGTGTTGAGTACCTTCATGAGATGGCGAAACTTCTCTTGAACTTGGTCCCTAGCGAGCCACTTGCCATGGTGCAAGAGTTGGAAAACTTTAACAACCTGATACATTTGGATCTTCTAGTAGTGATTTTTCTTGATCTGCATGTCCATTATTTGATTAGTTGTGGCTTTTTCCATGTATGGTTTAGTTCTATTGGCATGAAAGGTTCTTTAATTTCTAATGTGTCCAATAATGGTGGAAAGTATGGCCAAAGGCAGTCCACATTAAATAATGGGTGCACATGAAGGAATGGGAGAATGCTAACCTCAAAATAATTATCTACCATAACCTTGGTAATGATGTAACACCCATATTAGAGTTTTCTAAGATTCTAATGGGCTTTGGTAAGGCGTTATTTCTACAAATGCATCCAAACTTTGTCACCCACCCAAGACTTGTGTGGCACCCATTGTTGTTCATGTCCTTTCTTGTACTTGGAATTGAACTTCTCCAAGATGTCATGAACCTGCTTGCGGATGTGTTGAATGCATTCAATAAATCTAGTTTATTTATCAACCTTAGACTATACATGTGTGGATTATGTTTTTGTAGTTGCATAAGGAATGACAACATCAATCAGAAACAATGGTTTAAAACCCAAACCTACTTGAAAGGGGCTGTAGCCATTTGAGATATTGAGAGATCTATTATAGTTGTACTACACATAGGGAAGGCTCGCATCCAAAGTTCATGGATGCTTGGAGTTGTACATGCAGAGTATGTGCACTATCATCATGTTAATGACCTATGTATGTCAATATGTCTGGGGATAGAATGCAGTCGAATTGGTGAGCTTGGTTTCCAATAATTTCCAGAGGCTTAACGAGAATGTTCTTAGGAACCTTCTATCATGATTTGATATAATAGTAGGTGGGATCCCAAAATATACCTACACTTTTTCAAGAAGAGTTTGGTCGTTCCCTCTGTTATGATACTCTTCTTTCAAGCCGCCAATACAGGCATCTTATAAAATTTGTCCACAACCACAAATATATAGTCATTACCATGCTTGATATAAGGAAGGCTACACGAAAAGTCCATGGAGATGGATTTCCAAGATTGGTTGGGAATAGGCAGAGGAGTGTACATGCCTTGCTTCTTGATGGTTGGCTTGGAGATGGCATAGGCACTGCAAGTTTTGATATATTTTTGACCAATAATAGTACTTTTGTAGTATGTCCAAAGTTTTCTTCACACCAAAGTGTCTTGCGACCTGACTGTAGTGCACCTCCCAAATAAGCTTTTCACACTCGCTTAAAGGAACACAAAGGTGGCCTAGATAGCATAATAATGCATCATGTAGGCGAAAATAAAGATATTTCTTTCCATCCACTAGAATTTGGTTAGTGGAGGTGAACTCTGGATCATTTTTGTATAGTTATGGTCATCCAGAGGTCTCCTATTCGCAAGAGTTGAGAACAATATTCAATGTTGTAGCTGAGAGTTGGCCGAGGTAGTCTCCAACATGATTTGATCTTCCCTTTTTGTATTTAATGTTCTAGTGGAATTGTTGTAGATATGTAGACCACTTCTGATGGTGATCATTCTGCAACTTCCATTGTGTTTGTATAAACTGAAGAGTTTGGTGATCGATGTGGGTGATCATCTCCTTCCCCATAATGCAATGCTTCCACTACTGGCAAGCCTGCATGATATAATACATATCTTAATCATAGGTGGGGTACTTCCAATTTGTATCAAAATTTTTCTCACTATGATAGCCCGTTGGATGCTCGTGTTGGGTGAGAACTACACTAATAGCATAATTGGAGGTTTCTATCTCAATTTAAAATGGTTATTGTAGGATTGGAAATGTGAGTATCGGTGCATAACATAGGTGGTGCTTCTACTTAACAAATACCTTTTGTTGGGAATCGAACCTAGAAAACTTTTCTTTCACGTCACCTTTGTTATTCTTACTCAAAGGCCAAGTGATATAAGAGAATACCAACATGAACCTCAAATAGAAATGTGCAAGGCCCAAAAATTTGTGAAGCTCTATTACAGTGGTCAGGGTTGGCCAATCCTGAATGTCTTGGATCTTATTTGGATCCACATGCATGCCTCGCTCATCTATGATGTAACCCATATATTGGACTTGTCTCATGCCAAAGGTGCATTTCTCTAAGTTGACAGACAATTTTTGTTATTGTGAGGTTTGAAGGACCTATCTAATTTGTTTCAAGTGGTCTTACAAAATATTCCTAAAGATGAAGATGTAGTCCATATAAAAAACGATGAATGAGTTTTTGAAGGGTTGTAAGATGTCATGCATTGGCCTCAGAAAACTAGCAAGGGAATTTTTCAACCTGAAGGGCATGACCAAGCATTGAAAAATTCCTTCCTTGGATTTTAAGGTGGTCTTCCATACATATGTGGGCTCTATTGGAACCTATTGATAGCCAGACTTCATATCGATCTTGTTGAAATATTTGGCTCCCTTCAGTTCGTCCAGAAGGTCATCAATCTGTGGGATTGGACACTTGTTCCTGATAGTGAATTTTTTTAGTGCCGTATAATCAATGCATAGCTGCCATGTCCCATCCTTCTTTTGTACAAGTATAATTTCTCTCCCACGAGGTGAGGAGCTTAGTTGAATGTGCCCTTTTTTAGCAACTCATGGATTTACTACTTGATCTCTTCGTTTTCCAAAATGGAGTGGTGGTATATTGGCCCGTTTGGTAGAGGTTCTTTGGGAGTAATATCGATTGAATGCTTGACCTAACAGTGGAAGGGTACCCTTATGGATGAGGAGAAGATGTCCCTGTATTCTTCCATGACCTTATCCACTTTTTTCAACTGAATGGAGGAACCCTTCCCAGGGGCCATGGATGTGGTCATGATCTTCCCCTTACTTTGAGAGTGAAAAAAAAAACAAAACAAATAAAACAAAACAAAAAAAAAAAACAAAACCAAAAAAAAAAAAAATCTCAGTCAAGTAGATGACCTTACTGCATTACTTAACAGAGATAAAATAGATGGTGGTAGGCTGGGCTACCTCTGATATCTTATATAAATTATTGTTGAAAGAAATAATAATAGTGTGAGACCTCAAATCATAGACAACATGATGCTTCCACAAGTATGGTTTTCCTAATAATATGCCACAAACTTCTAGAGGAGCAACATCACACAATACCTCATTCATGAAGGGCTTAATGTTGTAGGGAAGGCATAATTTATGGCTAACATGGAGATCTCATCCTTGGTCAAGCCACCCGATGGTGTACAGTTACGGGTGTGGTGTGGTTGGTAGGCTCAGCTGCTTCACAACCTCTAATGAAATGAGGTTCTTTTGGCTCATATTTTCAACAATGAATTGTAGTGGCAAACCATTCACCCACATATTTGAGTGGAAGAGATGCTCCCCCTCCTCTGGATCTTTGGGTTCAATCTTTTGGATCTTGGTGATAGAAACAGTAGCACTAGGCTTTGCATCAACAATCTTCTTCTCTTTGTCGGGTTATGAATTAGAGTCAGAACATGCATCTGACTCAAAATCCTTCTTCTTGACCACCAGTGACTTCTTGCTTTGACACTCACTTATATTGTGAGTGGGGCTCTTATGGAACTCACACCACTTTCATGTGTCCTTCTTTGTCTTCATGGTGTTTTTCTTAGCTTTCAGATTTGATAGGTTGTCTTGGGTCACCCCACCTTGGATTTTTCCTCTGTTCAACATTTTGGGAGTGCCTTTGTGTTCCTTCATATTCGCAAATCCAAAGTCTCGCTTCTTCTATTTAAACTGCTCCTCGATCTTGACAACATATCAATAAGTGGCTCCAAGAAAGGATATGTCTAGGAAATCCATCTCGTCCTCGATGTATTTGTGTAGACATACATGGTACTTGAGTGCTAGATGCTGCTTAGAATCATTGATACCCAACTTCGTGGGAATGGTATGAAAAATATTTGTTAACTCTGGCACATCTTGATCCCTTCCCTATTGTAGTTTGGTACATTTTATGTACTCATCTTCATAGCTCCCTATAGGATAATACTGATCCTTAATGGCATCTCAGAAAGAGTTCCAAGTGGGTGCAACTAAAAAAATTTACGGTTCCCTCTCATCAATTTGCTTATAGTAAAATTACCACTAGTCCTTGATGTAGGAGGCAGCTTTGAGGAATGCAAAAGTAATATTATCCCTATTGGAAAAATCATGAACCAAAAAATATACTTCCAAAATATTTAATCATTTATCTATCACATTTGCATCTATTTTTCCCTCAAATATGGGAATTTCAAAGTTTAATTGTATCTTAAAGGGAGTCGTGCCTCCAAGGTGGCTGTTGGATGAAGATGCATCGCCTGTGGGCATTTGTTGAAAGATCTGGGCAAAGTTGTCCATCATCTCATTCCTTTGTCACTCAAGGGTTTCTTTGAGAAATATTTTGAAAGGATCTCCTACTCCCTTGTCTTTATTTTCTTCTGCCATGGAAATTAATTGGGGTCGGCGAGGCTGATCTTGCAAAGGTTCAACTAGTTCAAGCCCTAACTCCTTATACCCTGACCTCATTAGGGACATACATATAAAAACAAAGAAAGAGAAGACCGCTCTAATAACACTAATCTAGATTTATGGCTGAAAAAAATGAAATATATATATAAACAAAAACACAAAGATACAGTGAAAACAGAACTTCAATTTATTAATAACAAAGTACTGAAAATTGTTTGCATGCAGAATGGAAATAAACTAGCTCAAGAGATGGTAGCTTATCTCTCAGAAGATATGTGGTGGCTACATACTCTAAATTGTGTTGCAATGATTCTTGAAGGCCTATTTATTATTTAGAAACAATGAAAAACCATAAACATCCAAAAATATAACCCTACGAGATGAAGCACCAAAATTTTGTGGGCCCCATTGGGTAAATTGGTACATCAACCTCCTTGGGTCCTAACTTTGGCATACGATCTCTGCTTCACATGTATGATACCTCATTGGAAAGATATGTCTGAGGAATAAAAATACATGCATTTTTTTATTTCCCAAAAAACGTCATTTAGGGTCTCAAAATAGCTTCGGAAGTTCATGACCCGAAAAACTTCCAAAAATAGTAATTGTGCTACAATTAAAGAAACTTAAAGAAATAATGGGGGTTGAAGTGGAATAGGCGGGTGGCCACCAATATCCACTTGGATCGGGAAATGATATGATAATGCCTTTTTAAAATTAGGACCATCACTGAATAACGTATCCCCCTATTTTTGAATGGTTTTAGACTCAAAGTCCATAAGAAGTCTCTATCAAAGGATGTGTTCATTAAAATAGTCAAAATATAAGGTTTGAAAGTAATTGAGATTATAAATTATCCTAATCCATCTATTTCTTGTAATATAAAGAAGAGAAAAAAATAATAAAATTCTCAAGTGAAACTCTCCTTTGAGGCACTTGGGACAAACTCTCAAACTAAAAACCTCTATAAGGTATTTTTGAGTTTGCAGAATAAAATACCATTACTAGGAAAACCCTTGTTAGTATGAACCCTTTGTCGAAGTGTATGAAAAAGGACCACTTTAGCTACGCATAACTAATAGCCCTAACAACAAAAGTGGCTGCCAATATCTTCAGATCTGCGGTTAGTTGGACATAAAAGAGCTGCAAAAACCAGATCTATGCATGGAAAGACATTAAGCAGAAAAAATATGGTTTGCTCCATATACCAATAGACAAGACAAGAACAATTTTTGAAAGAATTTTTATATTAATTGGGCACTCGGGAGGAAAACAAGAAGGCGTATCCAATTCTCTCAAGTGATGGGTTCTTGAAAGTCCTCAGCATTTCAGATCTAAAATTTCTCTCTCTTGTTGGTGTAGAAAACCCAGACAAACATAGAACTCAAAGGGAGCTCACAAGGCAAAAATGGAGAATGTGACCAAGTATAGATCCAGAGTGATCTAATGCAATGGAAGGTGACAAATGAATGGGAAAACCCTTCTATTTATAACAAAATATTAGGGTAGTCTAGGACTTGGTGCATGAATAAAATATTATTAACCAAATTCTAGAACCACCTTTTAGGAATATTTTATTATATTTGTTGGAGGGGAAAGGTATTTGACTTGGGTCAAACCTTTAATTTGTCGTTAAACAAATAAATGATTTATTTATCTTTTTAAGGAAACGGGTTAGAAGATAATCAAATAAATAATGATTTATTTAATACGAAGGAAATTCAAGTTGAAAGACAATTAAATAAATAATGCATTTAATTATTTTGTGGGGCGACGATATATTTAACAAGGAATATTATCTAAATAAGTTTTAAATAATTATTCCTAGAAAATAATAAGATAAATAAAGGTTTATCTAATTAATTTTGATGGTTAAATATGACCGTGAATAATAATTAAATATGGTTTAATTAATTATTCCATGAGGAAAATCTCAAACAAATATAGGTTTGTTTAATATTTCTCCTTTTGGGGTTTCATGTTTTACATAGTGAAAGAAATCTTACTTAGGGTAAAATTGGTCTTACATGGTGTACTTGGGTTCATCTAATGATAATGGGTTAGATGACCAAAAATGGTGTAACATATTGCCCCCCAACGTACGAGTGTTAGGAGCAAATCATATGACCGAAGTACGTTGTAAGAACTCAATCACTAGACATCAAGAGGGAAATCAAAGAGAGAAATGGAAGGTAGTCTAATGTGCTAAAGGACTAGACCTTGAGGAGACGAGACTTACAGGTGCAAAAAGTCTCTAGTTTATGAAGTGGTACCTATGCTAAAGGCAGCGGGGGAGGCATACCTATGCTCGCTGAGACAAAGTACAAAAGAATAGGATGTCTAGTAAACAAGGAACCGAACTATAAAGTACATGCTGGCATAAATACATGCCAGAAAAATAGAATGATGAATCCCACATACATAGTACCGGGATAACAACAGATCGGGCATAATATCTCGAGTACATGAGATAAATACAACCCAAATGCCCCCTGTAAATGGGGAAGGGCTCACAAAATCTGACTGATACATGAAAATCAAAGAGGCGCTGCAAGTGGCTAAGGCCAACATCATCAAATATCTGGAGCTGCATCGAAGGCTACAAAGAAGAGGTCATCTGGGCATGTGGGGGGCTACCTGCAGGGCCACCCCCTCATGAGGGTTGAGACATCTCACACACACCCGGGAATCATCAAGAGCTCTTGCTGGATCACTAGACCATCAAGTATACGAATCTCGATCATGCTAAAAAGAGCTGGAGAAACGATCAAGTCAAAGGGAAATGAGAGATCCCTTGGCCTGATCCGAGGCACCGAACAAGAGTGGAAGCTGGAACCAAGGTACACCGCCTTCTAGACCTGGCTTCTGGAATGAATGTGCTGATGTCGACAGAAGGAGGTCCGCCATAGGTGAGGCAATGAGAGATCCTCAACTAAGGCATGAGAGGCAATAGTAGAGTGATGGACAGACTGACACTAATGACGATAGTGAAAATGGGAAGGACTGAGTAGCGAATGGACAACTTCCCTTGTTAGAGCATAAAGGGCATGAAAGACATGGTAGCAACTGACACGATATCATAAGGGATAGGGGACAGTGGAACTGAAGGTCATAATGTGTGATACAAGAGAGAGACCAAGCACTGAAGGATGGAGGGCTATAGTGGGGTACAAAGGGACTCGGTATAGACTCCATGGAGGGAATGATGACTCAACTTGGATGCTATAAACAAGGGCGACTCGATGGTGCTGCCACACAGTAAAGGCCCCAATGGGGGACCCGTGGAAACATGAGGACATGATGGGAACTCATGACGAAGATCAACACGAACGAAGGCAAGTAAGGAGGCAAGATGGTGTCGTAAGTGAGGAAATTCGATTTTAAGGAGAGGTGAAGTGACCCTTCTTGGACAAAATGTGTTCTGGTGAAGTATCACATCATAAACATGAAAAAACAGATGTTGGCTATCTAAAAGAAAATAAAACATGCATTTCAGAAGGGAAATGCTACGGGTAATATTTCTTAAGATAGAGTGCATTGCGAGGATTAGGAAGGGGATGGCCTTCGAAATCCTCTAAGAGGTATGCCCCCTTACCGAGATCCTTACTAATGATGTAAGGGCCTAGCCATAATGAGTCAAACCTCCCATGACCAAGGACATCATGGGCCTGGTCATATACTAGAACAAGGTCGCCTTCGTGAAAAGTGCGAGGCTGGAATTTTCGGTCATACTGAGCTTTGGTGCGCTTTTTGGATGCTTCCATGGTTTACAAGGCAACACGGCGGTCTTCAGAAGCACGCTCGAGCATGATAAGTCGTTGTTCTAGAGGTTGGGTGTCAGGGAGAAGTTCAACGGCCAGATGTAGAGACGGAATTTCACACTCGATCGGTAAGACTGCCTCCTCTCCAAAAACCAGGTGGAAAGGAGTAAACCCGGTGGCGGTTTTAACAGAAGTTTGATAGGCCCACAAAGCAGGGAAGAGCATGAGATGACAGTTGGTTTTGTGCTTATTCACCGTTTGTTGAAGAATAGTTTTGAGGATTTTTTTGACTGCTTCAACTTGGCCATTACCTTGGGGGTAATACGAGGAGGAATATTGGTGCTCAAAACCCAATAGTGAGGATAGCTCATGCCATATCTCATCTTCAAAATGTTTGCCATGGTCAGAGACCAGTTGTTTGGGAACCCCGAATCGAGCGATAACATGGTTAAAGAAAAAGAGGGCCGCGGTAGCTGCCGTGTTGTTGAAAGTTGGCATGGCCTCGGCCCATTTAGTGAAATAATCGACTGCCACGATGATATACTTATGGTTACCAGCGAATGGCGGGCGACATTCCATAAATTCGATGGCCCATTTACAGAAGGGGCCAGTTGAGACGACCGGATGGAGGGGAGCTGGTGGAGCTCGCGCCTTAGGGGCGAAATGTTGGCAATTGGGACAGTGTTTGACTGCCTCAATGCAATCACTAAAGAGAGAAGGCCAAAAATACCCAGCGCGCATGAATTTCTGGGCAGTAGCAAGACCGAAGAGGTGGCCACCGCAAGCGCCGCTATGGCAGGCATTAAGGACTTGTTCAGCTTCAGCGTATGTGAGGCAACGACGAAGGACGGTATCAACCCCGCGACGATATAGGTCATCACCGATAAGGAGGTATCAGGGGGCTTGGTGTCGGATACGTCGGCGAGCCTCACGGTCAAGGTGAAGGGCGAACTTTTGGGTTCGCAAGTAAGTAAGAATGTCGCCATACCATGGGTCGTCGGTAGTAATGGCGAATAAGTGTTCATCAGGAAAATCATCATTAACTGGGGGATCTTGCGCTTCGGTAGGTAATGCAGAAATGAGCTCAGCGAGGGCTAAACCTTTCTTACTCTTTGGTGTGACGAATTCGAGGTCGAATTCTTGAAGAATAATGACCCAACGGGCATATTTCCTAGTGAGGATGCGACGACTCAATAGGAAAGCCAAGGGGTTGGAATTAGTCACAACCTTGGTGGAGCGCATAAGGATATAATGACGAAGTTTTTGGACTGAGAACACTACAACAAGTGCTAATTTTTCTTCAAGTGAGTAGGAAACAGGGGGTCCTACAAGGTTCTTACTAACGTAGTAGATCACATGCTCAATACCATTGTCATCTTCCTGGAGAAGGACTCCAACGACCGAACAGGTGGCCACAGACAAGGCTGTGATGCAAGTCCGATCCAAGTCGGGAGGGGTGGATCAAGGGTGGATGAGAGCTTTGGCGGAGGGCATCGAAATACTCATGAGCATAGTATCCCAAACAAATGGGACATGACCTGGGAGAGTCGTAGAACCCATGTGGTGGTGGTACACGGTGGACGAACCGAAGAAGAAAATTAGCTTTGCCTTGGAGACTTTGGAGCTGGCGTAGGGTACGTCGAATGGGGAGTTCAAGAATGGCTTGAAATTTCAAAGGGTCAAAAGTGATTCCATCCTTAGACACGATGAAGCCTAAGAGACGGCTGGCAGGCACGCAAAAGACGCATTTCAACGGGTTAAGGCGGATATTATACTTGCGACATCGGAGAAAAATGGTACGTAGATTGTGTAGGTGCTGTGCCCAATGCTTAGAACATGCAGTGAGGTTGTTTAAATAAGCAAGGATAATATGAGCTAGGTCATGGAAACAATAAGACATGGCCCATTGAAAAGTGGCGCCGACATTTTTGAGGCCGAAAGGCATGACCCGGTAAGCAAAAGTTCTCCACGGACTAATGAACACAGTTTTTAGTTGATCAGCAGGACAGATAGCAATTTGGTTGTATCTGGAGAAACCATCGATAAAGGATAGAACCTCATGCCCCGCACACTCGTCAATGATTTGGTCGATAAACGGTGTGGGGAAGTTGTCTTTGGGACAAGCTTGGTTCAAGTCGCGAAAGTCCGTGCAGACACAGATGGTGCCTTATTTCTTGAGAATGGGAACTGGATTGGATACCCAAGTGGTGTATTCAATGGGGTAAATGAAACCAGCCTTCTTGAGCTTATCGATTTCGGCTTTGATAGCGTCACGTCTGGAAGGATGAATGGGTCTCAACTTTTGATGGACCGGTTTGGCATCAGGCCATGTGTCGATATGGTGTTTGACAATGGCGGGATCGAGTCCGGGCATTTCAGAATAGGACCAGGCAAAAATATCGCGGAATTCTTTGAAAAGCTTGGTGTAAGATTTGATTTCTTCCGGGGTGCATTGGGCGCCCAAGGTGATATATTCTTCGATTCCTGGTTTGACTGAATTGTCAATTTTGATGGTAGGAGAGATATTGGCCATGTTTCCTTCTTCGAAAGCATCAGGTGCACGGATGGGATTTTTTAACCAATCGACTGCATTGGGAATGAAGTCTTTGGTTTCCACAGCAAATTGGTCATGGGACTGTTGTGGGAGGAAGTATGCGCGATGGTGCATATCGTCCCATGGAAAGTCAGGGTTGGTCATGGCTTCCATAATATCTTCATTGGACTGGAAGATGGGAAGATTGGAGGAAGAAAGGTAATCTGAGGAGGTAGTGATGTGTGACGGGTCATCAGGAGGAGAAGGGCTCCAGTGTGCAATATCAATAGATCCAAGTTCGGCTGAGGAGGAGCCGAGAGTATCTGCAGGTTGAAGGGTAGGTGGACTATCTCGCAAGGATGATGACAGGTACAAAATGGTGGTTGACAGCTCTGTTGGTTCGATGGCAGGAGGAGGAATGTGAATAAGAGTAGGAAGATCCTCTGGTCCTATCGAAGTACCAATCGGGAAGAAGATACGTTCAAGGAGGAATGATACTCATCAAGGTGGGGACAGGTGGGTGTAGTGGCTATGGAAATCTCACAAAGCACAAGGGTGGTTTAGGCGCAAGGTTTTGAGTTTCTTGACAGAGTCCGGGATAGTGATGTAGACTTCGGGGATGTTCTAGCCTGGGAACGCCCCGCGATCAGGATCTTGAGATGAGGCAATTCAGGACACATATGGGTGGCGTGACCGACGATATCGCACAAAGCGCATTGAATAGCGGGCTTTGGCGGTCACGGAGGGGTAGGGGTTGTCGGGGCGGCCTGGTCCTGATGGGTTGCCCCCTTACGAGCTTTGCCTTTCTTCCCGGGAGCCGTCACGATAGGAGAAGGGTCCTGTGGAGGTGCTGGAGGCACAGTGGCAACGGAAGAAGCGAGGGGGACCAGTTGAACCGGTGCCAAAGCCATGTAGGGTTTGGGGTGACCAGGAGGGGTAGCGGCTGGAGGGTCAAGGTACCAGACGGGGATACCCAAGGTCAGGTTAGAGAGAGGGTGGCCATGATAGGGACACGGCACATATTCCGGGAGGGGGAGCCAGAAAGGATCCGTCCAAACAGTAATGACCGTAAAAGAGGGACTCGCTCCAAGATGGTTAAGGCCGGTGGGGACCGAGCTCCAGAGGATGTTCAAGGATACTAGTCGTAGGGGGAGGGCCGGAAGGAGGAGGTCCGGCTGGCCGAGATGAATGGCTAGGAGCGGGTTGCGGAGGGCGGGGAGGAGGTGGCTGACTAGCCGAGGCAGGCCGTTTATGGGCAGCCTGAGACGATTGCATCATGCAAACATTCGACAAGCTGGGATCGGTAACAGGAGGGGGGGGAAGATGAGGAAAAGTACCGAGCAGGGTGGAATCTTTATAGACGCCGGGGGAGACACTGGTCAAAGAATCGATGGTTTGCTTGTTGGCTACGGAAGAGATGGTCGTCTCGGAGGAGGTCTGAGACGGCGGCTCAAGATAAGATAGCTGGTCGATGGTGACTATCTTATGTCAGAAAGACATCTTTGCGGAAAACCCGTACGATGCGTACATAGCATAGGTAGCTTTGCCCCCAACAGAATGTTGTAGCCTAACCGGGCGTCGATGACCGACGTCAACGCAAACAGCCTTACCGGCGAGGGTGATAGGAGCATTACAAAACAGCCACGGGCTGGGAGGCATGGCCGTCCCACGCTCGAAGGGTGATCGTGGAAGGGGCCAGCTCAGGAGATCCGAGTTGCTTCCAAACCAAAGCGGACATCACACAGGTGGATGCCCCCTCATCAATTATGCACCGGGAAACGTTGGCGTTCCGGATTTTGACTGGGATTTGGAAGGCGATGGAAGGAGGGAGAGGAGGATGGTCCAATTGAGTGGCGTCGAAAACAATCATTTGGTCATCAGCAGGATCTACATCGCCCACGGCAGATAGTAGAGCCCTCTTTTGGGAAGGGCACGACTGGAGGAGTTCCAATGTGGAAATGGCAGCAGGGGATTGTGCCAAATCATCTACTATATTATACGAATGAGCAGCTCGACCAGAAGCAGCGTTTCGACGTAGTGGTCCCTTGGGAATCTTGGTATGAACCTCAACTTTGGGTTGAGGGATATGTAAGGGGTCACTGGATGTCGAAAGAGACTCTGTAGAACCTGAAGAAGGAGGCTCGGGGGCAGACGAAGCAGAAGGCTTGGGGTACTGGCGAGACCGAGTTTGAAGGTGAAGGTCGACGGTCCGGGAAGGATCAGAGTGCATCATAAGGATCCGGTAATCGCAGGAACCGGTAGCGGGAAGGGGAGTGGTGACCTCGGGCTGTCAAAGTGCTGGCCACGAATCCTTGCTGAGGGAAAGGATCAGTGAACACAGCCAGTTGGGTAGTGGCCACATTAGGAGGAGCATGAGGGGAGGCGTGTTGTCCGTGCAATGTGGCTTGAGACTCCCACATCTGCCGCATCTGGGGTAAGAGGGGACAATCGTGGGTGTAATGACCATAAACACCGCAACACGAACAAGGCTTATTAGTGCGAAGCAGCCTGTCCAGCTTGGGCTGAGTGCCCTGTTGCTGGTTGGCAGTGTTAGGGTGGTCACTCGGTGATCGGGTCCGCGGGTACCATGCGTATTGATCGTTTCTCTCCGCTTTTGAGAAGAAGGGGATTAATGCTCCCTCGTCAGTAAATAATTGCTTCCGGGAGGGGTCGTAAGTGCTGTTGGGTGGTCGAGGAGGTATGGGAGATGGGGTGCATACGTTAGAGGAGCTGCGTACCAGGGTTACCGACAGAAGTTGCATGGTTAGGTTGGTTTGAATTGAGGCAAGTTAAGGTTGTACTATAGGAGGAGGCATGCTGTATCTTGGATACATGCTACCGGGGGGGGGGGGAAGAGTGCTGGAGGTGCTGGCCCCTCCCTGAGGGAGACCATAGCCCATAGGAGGTTGAGTGTACGGATGGGAAAGGGCTCCAACGATACCGTCGACGGAATGAGATGCCCCCGGGGCGTTAGCGCCACCGGGCCTGGGGAGGTCAGGAAGAACGGTATAAACATAACTAGATTGAGCGTAGATCAGGTCATATTTCAAGGCTATTTGGAGGGCGGCTTCTTCGGTTTGAGGAAAATGGGAGGTGACATCCTTGCCGATGGGAGCCGGAAGGGTGCGAAGGAACCAATCCATATAAACCCGATCTTCGAAGGGAGGGGCTCGACATAAGCTCCGTCTTCTTCGCCATTCCTGAACATGGGCGGAAAGGCGGGTTGAAGAGGATTGCTTGAAGGAAGTCAAGAGCTCCGTGCCAGTGTCGTATCAGAGAGGGAGCTGGAAATAAGACAAAAAGGCCTGGGCAAGGGTCGCAAAGGTGGTATGGGAAGAGGTGGCTTGTTCAACATACCATTTAGAAGCTTCGCCGGTAAGCGTGCGTTGGAACAAACGAAGACGGATGGAGTCATCGGTAATGGAATTGGAGGAACACGACATGTGGAAAGATCGGACATGATTGGTTGGATCTTCTCCAGCAAGGCCTTCGAACTTAGGGATGTCAGAGGGGAGCTTGGTTGGCATAGCAGGCCAACCAACATCGTGGCGGATAGGGTCATTGATCAACTGATTGAAATCGGGGAGGATGAGGCCTGCAATGTATTACTTGTCAAACAAGGGGGTGGGCCGGGCAGTTCCCGGGCGGTTCTCGCTAGTGTCGGGGTGCCGACACGGGTCCGGGAGAACCGCTAGTGTTAGGCTCCTGGACCGTACATAGTGAAGGTGGCGTAGGGAGCAAACTGTGGAGGAGAAGGGGAACCCGATGAATCAGGAGAGGAGTCGGAGTGCGTACTCGAAGGAGGACTGGCTCGACGATGGCGGGTCGGAGCAGGTCGATCGACCGGAAACTGAGGGTGAAGGCCAAGAAGTCTCCGGGAAAGGCGCCTTGGGGGCGCAATGACGACAGGAAGAAGGAAACCGACAGGGGCAGAAAGGGACAGAATCAATTGAGGTCAAGGGTAGAAAAGGTGCAGTGACAATTGATTTTAGAGTCTTTTCCAGGCGGTGTTAACCAAGCGCTTCTTCGCTTAGGGTCAGTGTGTGGCGTGCGTTAATTTTAATTTTTAAACCCTTTCCATTTTGAGAGCAAGAAAAAAGTGTGTTGCGTAACTGAAAATAAACCTACAGAGAACAGTATATAATGCTGAAATAACAGAAAAATAACAGCTACTTGTGCATCTATCTAACCCAAGAAGGCGGGTCTCTCAAAACTAATCTGAAAAGAAAGGGAAAAATCTAGGAAAAACACACGGAAAAGAGGCCAATAGATCTAAGGTCAAAAGGGACAGGGATCTAAAGGATAAAGCTGCTGAAAAGAGGTGCAGATCACAGCCAAGAGACAGAGGCAAGGTGGCTGGAAAAAGGGAGGAAATCAGCAAAAAGTGGAAAGGACAGGGAGGAGGTCCTAAAGAGAGGTCCAAACAAAACAACAAGAGGTGATTTGAAAGGAAGAGAGGCTGACTTACAGGGATCTGAAAAGGAGGTAACAGATCTGGACAAGGGGGAGCTGAAACTCAGAAAAACAGAGGCTGAAACAGCTAAAAACTCTTCCACAAAAAGTGGCGGGTACTGAAGCCCTAGGGGGCTAGGTTCCCACTTAGATGAGCTAAAACAGATGAAAACCAGGTCAAAGCGGGCTGAAATAGAGGCTGGAAGACCCTGACAGAAGCTGCAGCAGAACCCAGAAAAATCACTGAAAAAATGGCAGGTCGCAGGTTCTGACCTGTTTTCAGTGTAGGTCGCAGAAAAGGAGCAGAAAAGTGCGACCTGGAGGTCTGGGTCACAGGTTATGGGCCAAAAAGTGCGACCCCCCGTTCCGGTTGTCTCGGCGGCAGATTTTCAGAAAAGTTTCCGTCTCAGTTGCGGCTGGTGTCGCTTACCTGCGCAATAGGGCCAGAAACACACGGAAGTTAGAAATATTGATGTTTTAGGGTTTTATGTGAGAAAAACAACATAAAAATAGGAAAAATAAACAGCTGAAAAGAAACCCTAGGGTCTGAAGTAGCTGGATATGCAGGAATATGAAAAACGACAGCGGTTGTAATTTAAAACTCATGTGGAGTTGCCATTTGTTAGTATGAATCCTTTGTTGAAGTGTACAAAAAAGGACCACTTTAGCCACGCATAACTAATAGCCCTAACAACAAAAGTGGCTGCCAATATCTTCAGATCTACGGTTAGTTGGACATAAAAGAGCTGCAAAAACTAGATCTATGCATGGAAAGACATAAAGTAGAAAAAATAAGGGTTTGCTCCATATACCAATAGACAAGACAAGAACAATTTTTGAAAGAATTTTTTTATTAATTGGGCACCTGGGAGGAAAACAAGAAGGCGTATCTAATTCTCCTTAGTGGGATGGGTTCTTGGAAGTCCTCAGCGCTTCAGATCTAATATTTCTCTCTCTTGTTGGTGTAGAAAACCCACACAAAGAATGGAACTCAAAGGGAGCTCACACAGCAAATGGCAAAAAATGGTGACCAAGTGTATAGATCCAGAGTGATCTAATAGGAAACAAAAGGTGAATAATGGTAGGAAAAACCCTCCTATTTACAACAAAATATTGGGTCATTCTAGATCTTGGTGCATGGGTTAACCAGATCTAGATCCACTTTTTATGGAATATTTTATTATATTTGTTGGAGGGAAAAGGTATTTGACTTGGGTCAAATCCCTTAATTTGTCAAAATAAATAAATAAATGATTTATTTATCTTTTTAAGGAAGCGGTTAGAAGATAATCAAATAAATAATGATTTATTTAATTATTTAAGGAAATGGTTGAAGGATAATTAAATAAATAATGATTTATTTAATTATTTGTGGGTGATTTGGTCATATTTAACAAGGAATATTATCTAAATAAGATTTAAATAATTATTTCTAGAAAATAATAAGATAAATAAAGGTTTATCTAATTAATTTCTTTGTTTTTGGGTTAAACATGACTGGGAATAATAATTAAATTATGGTTTAATTAATTATTCCATGAGGAAAATCAAACAAATATACGTTTGTTTAATATTTCCTTTTGGGGTTTCCTGTTTTAACATAGTGAAGGCAATTTTACTTAGGGTAAAATTGGTCTTACATGGTGTACTTTGGTCCATCTAATGATAATAGGTTAGATGACCAAAAAATGGTGTAACAACCCTTACAGACCTAGTATGGAAGGGAAATGGAAAAAACCAAAAATGGCACCATTACCCTGTAGAAAAAAACAAAAACACAAAAAAAGAGAGGAAAAAAAACAAATTTTATGTAACTTTTCATATATTGGTTTCCCTATCTTCCCATTGTGTCTTATTGTGTGCATATCACCAAAGAAAATCTACAATATAAAGGAAATCAATCTTATTAAATTGAGAAATGAAATGTTTCAAGAGAAATTTCAAAATTATACAAGGATAAGTTGGGGCTTAGCTATCATACCTTCCAAAACAAATTGTGTCTTGTCACAACCACCTTCTTTCCTTCTGAAAAATACCCCTTTCCATTCCCATCATTTATCGCTTTCCTTACATAACTCATATTAATCCCTATTTAATTAGTTTTCATCATCTCCCATCCAATCCATTAGCTTCTTTCCCATCACACAAGCTCCTATAGAAAAATAACTACAACCCTAAAATTCTATAGGAATATTGTAGGCTCGCAAAAAAGCTACAATTCAATGAAATTTTTGCAACCCAACTTTAAATATTCAAGCATAGACTCACCAAAGTGTCTACCACACTTTTCAAAGAAGAAAAGTTAAAAAAATAAGGCTTCTATAAGATCACATGTAGCTAGGAAAATGCCATGGAAACCTTCTGTTGTACATCAATTCAAGCTTGATGAATCCTTCAAGAAATCCAGTAATGGAAATAAAAAAACATGTATGAATTACTTAAGCCTTCACTCTTCTCAGTTTTTCATGTGAATTACATCATATATAATGCAAGGTAATAATAGAAAAAAGTGGAGAAAAGGTGGTAATTGTTGAAAAGTGTAACTAGATCCAGTCTTCATAATGACATGTAATTGTGACTTGGATAAATGATGTAATAAAATTATTTTTTTAAGTCTTGCTTCATGGATTTCATGAGAAATTTATTTTATTTGTAGTTGGCTCTCATTTGAGAGCATTAGGATTTGTCATTTAGAGTCAAAAAATTAATTTAATGTATGAAGAGGTCTTCTTGAACCTATGTCAATGTATATGAATTTACAAGGTATTAACTAGCCCTCCAAAGACAAGCATGATTCTCCTCTTCCTATGTCAGCCTCAAAGATAACTAAAGGAACACATGTTGGCTCATAAAATAGACATACTATTTCACATTATCTAGTCAGATTATATTGATGGAAAAACAACTATATATAGGCACCTCGACCTATCCCACAGACAGATTTTTGGAGATGCATCTCTGAGTTTGTCAAATGAATATTACAACAAGATAGTTCAGATCTGAGATTTTTGGATGGTCTCTATGGAAGGGACAGGGAGGAAAAATAGGGGCAGCGAGGGCATACCTCTGATATTCTTAGGTAACCAAACAGGATGACATTTTCAGTCCCTCTATGTATTATGTCCAAAATGGTAACAATCTAAAATTTTAGTGGTGTAGTAGTTTGATGGTGTATCTATATGATTCTATGATGCTATCTCAGTCTTGGTGAAGGTCTCGATGCTAACAACAGGGAAAAATAGTTCAGACAGAGGATACATGGAAACTACTATTCGGTGCTACAATGGAATCCACAATTCAATGTAGTGACATCATAGTTTGGCACAATGTTATCACAATACAAAAAGTACATCTCATTATCATGTTGGTATCTCAATAATAAGGAGATCGAAGAGGAGAAGCAGAAGACTAGTGTCTTGGTCTTGGAATGTCTGATAGGTCAATGATCATGGTCTTGGTATTTGTCAATTGGAATCTCTATAAGAATAATTTGTGTGGGTTTTCCTCTCAAAGAGTGAGAGTTTTTGGCCCTAAATCATAGCCTGCATGTTGTGTCTCTTGTCTATTTATGTTTATGCATTTGTTGTTGTTTTCTGAAGAAAGAAAACTAATATCATGAAGGAAAGAAGGAACTATCATTATTACAGCAAGGATACCCTCCTTATCCTTGAAGAAGGTCATCCAATGAAGAAGTAATAACCATCAACAAAAGGAAGTTGGATATAAATATGTTGTTATCATAGAAGAATCAATATCCTTATTTGAAGAAATGATTTTTCATTTGGAAGAAGATCATCCAAAGGTGTTCCAAAGGGAACTTTAGCCATCATCAAAGTGATCAAGATGAAGATATCATCTTCACTTGTTAAGTAAGTATCTTTCATTCTATAATAAAATTTGGTAAAATTACTTCGTGATTGCAAGGATATCCATAAGTTGGTCAGGTCATCAAAACTCCTTGCATGGAAAAATAAGGATAGATTTGATCCTCGAAAAAAGTGAAGTCATTGAACACATCAATGAAAAGGTTCTCCTTTAAATACATGGAAAGGGATCCTTACGAAATGTCCCCTCATATAGCAATATTGGTTACATCAAAGAGATGTATATGATAAGCTCGTAATACTACTCTCTGAAGATGCGATAAAGAAGGTCATATCGCTTAGACCTGACCTGCTCAAAATTGAAGGTATCAAAGGATGAAGGAATATCTTCATAAGATAACAATTGCAAGATCTGGGATGAGATAATCATCATTGTTCTAAATATCAAGGTAACAAATGTGCATATGGCTAATAAAGTTATCTCATTCAAAAACTTTCAGATTTTATGCTTGATAGAAGAAGACAAATTGAGGACAAAAGTGTTGAAGGTTAAAGGACTCAAACATTTGCAGGAAAGAAAGGAAATTTTAGAAAATATTGGTCCTCAAAAAATAAAGGAGAGCATAGCTAATGTTAACACTGGAAAATCGTACAGCAGAATACGACATCAATTAATGTCAAGCCTAAGGATTTACAGGATAGGAATACATTATGGAATCAAGAAGTATTTAAAATCTCTAAGGTTTTGAGAAAATTAGATTTGAACTAGTCATAAATGCTCAAATGCATGTTTTTTCCTTCGAGAAGAGCGCCTTTTGTGCACCCTTTTGCCCGATAAGTGCGCATTCCTAGAAATGGAAAAAAGTCTTTTTCTGGGACCACAACTAGCAAAGGACAATTACTCCTTATGTGAAAGCTGCCTAAGGATAGCCACCAACGCCTCCTTAGACATTATGTGAGCACACAATGGAATCATACCTCTCCCTTGGGCCACCATCCATCATGTACCAAGGGAGGGAAGGAGGAAATGAAGCTCACCTATATAAACCCACCAAGAGATGAATAAATGGTGATCACAAGGTTATGCTAGCCAAAGTTTCCCAAGCAACACCAGCATTGTGTGAGACCTAGAGTTGGAGCTAAAGAGGACTTGATAGTTGGCCACCCAACATCTTAGTCCAACACAGTAGAGAGAGAGATTTAGACTACATCAAAGGTAGAAATTGGAAGGCAACCATCCTTGCATCAGGACCTAGAACCATTGCCTAGGGTCCCTTTGTAAAGTGGGTAAGATTTCCTTTTATTCCGAACATTTAATAAGAAAAGGCCATCGAGCCATCGTTTGCATTATTATTGTTTGGAACTCTCTATATAGCTTCTTTTGTTTTTTTAGTTTTAGTTTTTTTAACCAAAGCATACTTCAACATATTATTTCATTTAATTTTTATGCTTTTGAGCTCCCCCCACATTCTGCCTATTACCAATAGTTTAGAGAGTAGACCACACTCTCTAAGCTCATGTGATTTCATACACCCATGTGTCGAATCCACCACAATAGGATTGGTGATTCCACTGACGTGTTTCAAGTTTATGTGGTTGTGCCATCTTTTGTAGGAGACCCTTTGTCTATGCTGGAGTGGAGCTGATAGTCCTCTAACCCATCTTGCAGTCCCTAGACTCACTGAGGTGACAGACTGAAGAAGGCAGCTCCTAATATTTTTACTTGCAGGATTTTCGTGCGTATTTTTTCTACACAGAGGTGCATTGCATGCGTTCAGGAGTGACCTGCATGTAGGAAGGCACACCTGTCAAGGGATTTTGCATGCAAATTGTAGAGAGATTTTTTTTTCTTCCTATTTTCTGCATTTTTTCTGCTTGTAAATGTGTTGGGTAGCCCCTAATGTATCTGCCAACACCTGTGTTGATACCCCATAGCTTCTGAGAACTCATTTTCTTTTTGCTGCTTTCTGTAGGCATTTAATTAGTTTTCATTTAAGTTGGTTTTTTCAAAAAGTGTTCACATAGTTTAAGTAGGGGGTGAATTAACCATTGCTTTCGGAACAATTTATGTTTTTTTCACATTCTGGTATGCACACTTAGCTTAACTAGTACAAGTAAGTGGCTCAAAGCCACATATGCATAAGCTAGTGTAGAAATTATTTAGTTTAAATTCAATTCTTGCTTTTAGGAAATTGCAGGACTAGGATTGAATCACCAATTATAGCAAGTAATCTCTGTTGTCTTTGCACCAATTTCTG
The DNA here is from genome assembly GCA_034641835.2 of Pinus albicaulis. Lineage (NCBI taxonomy): Eukaryota > Viridiplantae > Streptophyta > Pinopsida > Pinales > Pinaceae > Pinus > Pinus albicaulis. Next base: position 405,487,315 of record CM076578.1, on the reverse strand, counting down.
ACCCTAGAGAAGCATATGAATGCTCTACATTTGTGACTCACCATCTCCCTTTAGTCACTCACATAGAATAACTAGAAAGATTTGGAAGCAGCCCATTATCCTCAAATGCTTTCTATTTGAGCAAGGAACAACGTCACATAGTTTAGCTAGGGGAATTTTGTAAAGGATCACCGATATCCATATGTTCAAATTATGATATTTTTCACCATACGCTCACACACATTCTCCCACTAAGAAAAGAAAGCCACCTAAAAATAACTTAAACCAACTCACTAAATTCTCCCCACAGGGGCCACAAGAGAATTTATAGATTAAGTTAGGATCAAGGGGGTAGGAATCCAATAAGCCACCTTGATCACACTTCACATTGAAACATAGAATTTTTATTTTTAGGGAGCTTTAAAATCCACCTATCAGCCCACGGAAAAGAAAACCTGAGTGCGACAAAGACCCGATTCAGAGGGGGTTAGGCTTAGGCACAGTGCATGCGGTATCAGTTGGGGCTACCTAACCCGGCTGATACTCGATACTGTTAGTTGACTACCAAGAAGCCCAAGACTCGAATGCTCACGTGCGATAGTGGTTCTTAGTGGCCAAAACTAGGGCATCCTTTACCCTATAGGTGATGCTGCAGGCAAGCGCCAGACCCTCTACCCTTACCTTGGTTGATTCTCTTCAGCCGACTGGGGGCATCACCAGCTCTTACGGGACATTGTGCTAGCACTCGCAAGAAATCCTCTCAATACCTAGTTACTTTTGAGTGTGTAAGGACGTATTGAGTCTTCTAGGATTTTGAGTATCATGCACAAACAAAAAAAACCATTTTTTTCTTGATTGATCACATAGATTAAGTTAAAGGAAAATTCATTTCATTTTCGCTTTGTTTTGTGTATGTGGCCATAAATTTGTCGTGATCACAGACTCCATCCACTCAAAAAAAAATTCTAAAACATAACCTAGTCAACACTCAAAATGGTTCCAATGAAACCTCGTCGGTCCAGGAATTTTTTGGACCTCCCCTTTTACCGGGAGGGGTTCCAAGTCTTTCGCCATTTAGGCATCAAAGACAGAACATTTCCACAGTGTTTGGTTCCTCCTTTCTTGGAGAAACCTTAGTTAGGAACCCTAGTCAGTCTCCCAACACCACACCACACACCACTCCCCCCTCGTCCCCTAGGGGCCAGAGGAGTGCATCCCATACGAGAAGCTAGTTGAATTCACAACAGGGTACATCATATACTGACCCTCATTCTAACCAGAACTTCATGTCTTCACACGTTTCCATGGTGTCAACCTCCCAGTCACCCTTCTTAGCGGCGTTAAATCTACCAAATTTGACCAAGCTCACCAATCAACCCATCGCACACGACCCCAATTGGCCTCCCATGCCCATGAAGCTCCCTTCAGACATACCAAAGTTTGAAGGCAAGCAAGCGGAAGACCTAGGAAATCATATAATGACCTTTCAACTATGGTGCTCATCGAATAGCATCATTGATGATACTATTCGGTTGAGGTTGTTTCAATGCACTCTTACGGGAGTGGCTGCAAAATGGTATGTAGATAAACCACCTGCTTCACATAGAACCTTTAGTGCCCTTGCTACCACGTTCTTCACATACTTTCAGTTACCCATTCACCACGATTCGGGAATGGAGTTACTGACTCATTTTAGACAATCCCCCCCTACCCATATTTCAGAACATCTCCATGAGTGGAGATGGTGTCGCAGTTTATACAAAACACAACTCGACGACAGATTCCTTTTAATTTTATTCTTGAAAACTCTGACAATGAAGATTTCAAAGGATGTGGCGCAATTTAACCCCACATCCAAAGAGGATGCAATCAGTAAAGCCCAACAGCTTGAACTGATCTACAGGCAATCAGGATACAAATACAATATCTTGCCCAACGCCCTGCACCTGCGATCTTATCAAGAATTTCTAGGTGCGTCTAACTCTGCAGATGGACTTATTGGGTCAATGACCCAAGGGTACCTAGGTAGTAGCAGTCAGAATCCCAGTTACACACATCGGTCTTCCCATAACATGTCTCAACCCGGATTTCAAAGTCATCATATGCAACAGCAAAATTTGACTAATAGGGTGCCAACGTGTCACCAAGGAGGACCTTACCCTCCAGCTGAGGGGACCCAGTATGCAGGAAGAAAAATTGATATAAGAAATCCCCCCCAATAGCCAGGTGCAAACATGGGACAACAGTATGCTCAGTCCCAATCACATAACCCACCTACGTAAAACATTTCACAGGTGAAATTTATGCAGTCGTCCCAAAATCAACCACACCAACATGATCAAGAGAACTACCCTCCTAACGTGGTTAAAATAAAGGTAAAAAACAAGCCCAAAGGGAACCCTAGACAGGGGGTAGCAACCAACAGTACCCACTGCGATCCCAAGCTAGAGGTAACTCCAACCAGAATCAAAACTAGGAGCCAAGCAATGCCAAAAAGCAAGGCAAAAGGCCACCTTTATGAACAAACCATTCCTGTTCAATATGTGGTGAGTACAAGCATTGTACTCGCCACTGTCCCAAACTCCCTGAGCTTAAAAAGCTTCAGAGTAACTGAGGACAAAGAGGATCTTCCCAGACAACTATGGTTTTGAAAGAACCCTTCCCCCATCAAGGAATGGTCTACACTCAGCAGCAAAACCCCGAAGATTCCGGGAAAAACAACCCTGAAATTTACATGGTGGGGAAGAAATGTTTTTAAAAACTTGGAATCACAGCTACGACACCCCACCAGACACCAGTACATCTGGGGCTAGTACGATCACGCTGACTGCACCTTTAACCATTCCAAAGATTCCTTTGGAACCATTTCCAAAAATGGTAAAAGGACCTAATAGGCGAGCAGGTAGCTACTCCAAATTAGCCCATAATTACAACATTGTAGATGATTTGGCTCAGTCACCTATTGCTATGTCTACTTTGGAGGTACTATAGTCATGCCCAAAGCAACGAAAAGCCCTATTTTCTGCATTAGGCACCATCGACCCTACCGACACGTGCATGATGGCTTTTGACTTAGACAAAGCCATCCCTAGGCTTCCCTCCATGGTCGCCTTCCAGATACCAGTATCGGTACAGAATATCACTATTCATCGATGTGTCCTTGATGAGGGTGCATCCACATGCATCATGTCAAAGAATGTATGGAAAAAATTAGGAGCCTCCGAACTCAAACATTTCGCCATCACACTCAGAGCATACGACGGTCATCCCTTGACCCCCATCGGTCTCTTCCAAAACGTATCGGTCTGCTTAGCCAGCAAGAGGGTTTAGATATACATCGATGTCTTGGACACTCACTTGGATTACAATATACTCCTTGAGCGGAGTTACATGTATGCCGTGTCTACCATAGCATCCTTCATTTTCCGCATCATGATGTTCCCCTACGAGGATCGAATCATCACAGTAGACCAGTTGATGCACACTGAAAAGCATCCATTGACCAATAGAGATATGGTTCTACCCTATGTAGATATAGCCACAGATGGTCTTTTACGGTATCAAGAATATGGCCCTGGCCAATTCAAACCATTGTCCGTCCTAGGGTCAGTCCTAGGAGATCCTCCTATTATCCCTAAGGTAATGCCCGATGCCACAGGGGCCCCGGTATGCATGATGTCCACATCAAACACTGAGGTTAGTCAGGACACAGACTCAAGCAATAACGACACTGAGGCATCAGCTATTACAGCCTCCCTAGTCTATGTCGCCTCCCAAACTCCTTTCCTCTACCCACCTCCTGGCTTCACCTCCCAACAGGTCTTGGCAACACTGGTATTACCCAATATATCATTGGAATTCCAAGTTTGGTATCTTATTCCTCCTCTAGTAATGCCAACTACCAACATTACTACGTTTGGGTTAAAGCCCCCCGGTCTTGAGGAGCCCCAACCTACCCAAGTAGCAGTCGAAACCGCCCCCGCAAGGGAAATTTCCACTACGAAACTGGCAACCACGATAAAGAAAATTGCCAAGAAAGGAAAGAAAGTGGTGACCCCCACCATGCAGAGGGAGTCATCAGCCTGTGCTATATGTGATTTCACAGGACACCCTACCCACATATGCTCGGAGTTGGATGAATTAAAACCACTCCTTAGTTGCAAGGCAGGCACCTCAAAATGGCATTCCCATAAAAAGGAACTTGCCACCAAAAGTACAGGAAAACCACTGCGTACCAATCACGTATGCGCCCTCTGTGACACCTATGGGCATTATACCCACCATTTTCCAGAAATACCATGGTATAGGGACACCTTACACATGATCGAGCGATCCTATCAAGAGGATCCCCCCACCCAATCTATCAATGACGAGCCTCGTATCCTCCCATACGTGCAGGAGGAGAAACAGTCATCAGCAAGACAACCATTTGTCCCTTCTCCCCCCAAACCACCATACACCAACCAGGAATATGGGAAATTGGTCACCTCATCCTCTTGAGTTATCAGGCGCATCGATTACTATAGATAGTTTGATCGAGTCTTTGGCCCAAGGTCACTTAGGCAGCAGTAATCTGTATTCGAGGAGTTACTAGGTGTGTTGTCTACTGTAGATGGTTTGATCAGGTATTTGACCCATGATCTCCTAGGCAGCATTAGCACCTATGGTACTCAGGGAGTTACCAGGTAGGTAGATTCTGTAAACAAATTGATCGGGTCTTTGACCAAAGATCACCTAGGCAGCAATAGTACCATGCGCATCGATTCTGCAGATGGTTTGTTCAGGTATTTTTCCCAAGATCTCCTAGACAGTAGTAGCACCATGCACGTCAATTCTGCAGATGGTTTGATTGGGTATTTGGCCTAAGGACACCTAGGCAGCAGTAATCAATACCTTGTATACTCATACGATTCTACTTAGAACGTATCACAACCTACCTATCATGAAAGTCACCCTGGCACTCATATACCAACCAGGGATAAGGGAACCAATATCCCCCATTCCTCACACAAAGTGTACCAATGGCATAATGTAATGCACCAGTCAATCTAGTGCAACCCTTCATAGGCTCATCAACAACCATACAACCAGGAGAGTTATGATAATCCTACAAATGCTACAAAAAGAAGCCAAGGAACAAACAAAAAGGAGATCCTGGATAGGGGGAAGTAACCAGCAATGCCCCCCCCCACCCCCCTGGGGGCAACCCCAATTGAAATCAAAACTAGGACCCAAGTAAGAAATCCCAAAGAAAAATTGGAGCTGAGAGTATCTTATCACCAAACCGAAAGCAGCACTATGATCAACACTCCATAAAAAACAGAGGCGATGCCACACATTCACACTCCTAAAAAAATAAACTTTTTAGTGTCGGAAGGTATGCACCCTCCCATCTTCCTTTCCAAAGCTATGTCTTTCAATAATATTAGATGAAAATAAGATGCTTTCACTTGAGGTAGTTTTTTTTGCAGGAAGAACCCGCAAACCATTCACAACACCATTCACTAAAAGTTCTAGAGCATGTATCATTCTACCCTCAGCATGATAGAGTCCCAGAGAGCTTTGCATATCCTAACATCATTTTTCCATTAGAAATAAAGCATATATTCCTCATACCCGACCACGTTTATCATCACCTCACCCTGCATATGATAAACGCCCGCGTTGGTCAGTAGAGCCTCCCCTCCATAGCGAACGTCATCCAAAGTAGACCATACATCACCCCACTAGTGACGCCATGGCCATACCATTTTCATTTAGGAAGCACCTCATGCCCATCCATATATCATGCATAAGGTCAAGTTCACCATTCAAACTCAAATCCCCTTCCCAGATGATTAGGTTGTACAAGCAGATTGAAAGTGTACCTTCACGCACCGCATTTGGCCTACCATACCTCCATCAACATAATCCCATCTGCGACATCTTTCACTTCATCAACACTGCACATGAGACCAACCAATGGGACCCCTACCCTCAGCAAAACATCATCCTCACACCTTCAGTGATCGACCCTCTTTCGTGTTTTGGGGTACCCGTCTTTGTGTTTTGTACAAACCAAACCCCATTATTTTATTCTTTTGGTAAGCGTATAAAGACCGCAAATGATGCCCTTCGCCACTTCACCCTCATATTTCACCTTTTCTCCCATGGAAGTAGTCCCCCATCTCCCTTGGTCGAAGTATTTCACCCCCCCCATGCACACACCATTACGACAATCATAGCCGGTTCATACCCGCCCTAGAGGTCCTACCGAATCCAGGGATTTTTCCCTTCAAAAATACCTATGACTGCTACCAAGCTGCTCAAGTATACTTCGACCTCGGGCCACTGAATCCCTATCATTCATTTTTAGCTACCGCTCACCAACATGCCTATGTTAAAACCATCATGGTTTAGTTAAGGCTTCCTTTTTGTCGACCTTAAAACCTCTTTTCCAAAAAGGAAGTGGTACCTTGGATGACCCCTCCCCATGCAAAGGGGTATCCTCGGGTGGCACTATGGGAGACATCATTGTCCATAGATGTCATCGATCCTCTTGACATTCGACTACAGTAAAAGCTTTCATGTCACGATGGTATTGTACCTTACAACCATTGCACTTTGATCAAGATCCATCGAAGACCCGTGCCTTTATAAGCATCTCTGACATCAATTCTTACATGGGAAGGTCCCAGCCAGTACATATGCGTACATTGCGCAGTGATATTCTATACCAAGATTATGCATATGGGTACCACATTCCACCCATTGTCAAATAAAAAATGCCCCTGAGGGCATCGACAGTCGTCGTCAACAACAACCAGCATCACTACTACAGTAGTGACATAGAAAACACATGAATTTGTCAATTTTGCAACTAGCCATAGCATCATGAGCATGGGACGTGCCCACCTCGTTGAAATTTTGTAAATATGTTTTATCTTTTTTCTGCTTGTAGGGGGTCCCTTAGGCCATGATTATCTCGAAAACGGTACAAGGTGTTGTCGATTACACAAGTACACATAGGCCTCTGTGTGTGTGTGTGTGTGTGTGTGTGTGTGTGTGTGTGTGTGTGTGCATACAATACATAAAAGAAACTATAATGTATTTCAGCTATACAATTCTTCCTAGACCTCACACATTAGGGGGAAACTGTTAACACTAGAAAATCGTACAGCAAAAGATGACATCAATTAATGTCAAGCCTAAATATTTATAGGACAGGAATACATTATGGAATCAATAAGTATTTTAAATCTCTAAGGTTTTGAGAAAACTAGATTTGAACTAGTCATAAATGCTCAAATGCAAGCTTTTTCCTTCGAGAAGAGCACCTTCTACATACCCTTTTGCCCGATAAGCGTGCATTCCTGGAAATGGAAAAAAGTCACTTTCCGGGACCACAACAAGCAAAGTACAATTACTCCTTATGTGAAAGCCGCCTAAGGACAGCCACTAGCGCCTCCTTAAACATTATGTGAGCACATAAAAGAATATTTGAGCACACAATGGAATCACACCTCTCCCTTGGGTCACCATCCATCATGTACCAAGGGAGGGAAGGAGGATTTGAAGCTCACCTATATAAACCCACCAAGAGATGAAGAAATGGTGATCACAAGGTTAAGTTGGCTAAAGTTTCCCAAGCAACACCAGCATTGTGTGAGACCCGAAGCTGGAGCTAAAGAGGACTTGATAGTTGGCTACCCAACATCTTAGTCCACCACAGCAGAGGGAGAGAGTTAGACTGCATCAGAGGCAGAACTTGGAAGGAAAACATCCTTGCATCGGAACCTAGAGCCATTTCCTAGGGGTCCTTTAGCAAGTGGGTAATATTTCCTTTTTATTCCGAACATTTAATAAGAAGAGGCCATCGAGCCATATTTTGCATTATTACTATTTGGAACTCTCTATATAGCTTATTTTGTGTTTTTAGTTTTAGTTTTTTTAACCAGAGCATACTTCAGCATATTATTTCATTTAATTTTTATGTTTTTGAGCTCCCCCCACATTCTGCCTGTTACCAATAGTTTAGATAGTAGACCACACTTTCTAAGCTCGTGTGATTTCGTACACCCGTGTGTCAAATCCACCACAATAGCTAAGATTAAATGTTATGGAAAATTTATGAACATTACTGAAAGGAATATCATATCATCAGAAAGATGGAGGAAGTTCAAGAAATAAGTCAAAGGAAAGAGGGAGTAATAGATCTTTACTATGATTAAGATAGTCTCCCTCAAAAAAGGTCTTTTCATGGCTCCTAAATATTTTATAGGATATGACTATCATAATATGAATTGTGGAATAATGGAAGTATTAGAAACAAGAGCTTATGACATCACCATAGGGGAACATGAAATACATACAAAAAAAAAAAAAAATCTATGGTAGAAAAAGATGAAGGATATAGCTCTTGGGAACCTCATTGGAAGGAAGAAACTATTTAGGACAAGGCTCATCATACATTACACCAAAAAGAAAACATCTACTAGATAGGGATGTGCAAGATTCTCTAATATAATCTTCATTGGAAGATTCACCGATCTAGAGAGGAAGCAAGTGTTTCATCAAGAACTCCAACATGTGGAATTCATGGGACGATGGTATGATGACATAAGAGATGAAGCGGATCAAGAGGTTGAAGATTTTTTCAATCAAGGAAGTTGTTGAAATAATCCTATATGACCTAAAGATAAATGAGGTATGTATTCTTGTGTTTAAATGAGCTAATGTCATGTCATATGGTTGTAGGTAACATGGATCACTAATTATATCTTGAGAAGCATGATCAAAGGAAAAGGATGTCCTCCTCTGAAAGTGTGCGGGAAGGAATAGGACACACTAGATGAAATCAACATAAATATGTCCTCATATGAAATATGAGGTGGTTGACTACAATCAAGGAACTCTCATTGGAAGCTACTCGGAATGAAATGTGTGAAGAAAGGAAGGAAGAGATAATGAGATATGAAACCATGGTAAAGGAAATCAACATCCAAGAAGACCAAGAATAATTTACTAGGAAATATCTTGGAAATATACGAAGACTCTAATGGAAATCTGAAAAATATGGAGACCCTTGTAAATGGATATCTTTGGGATATGTGTCAACATGTATGCAGGATGTTGATACCTACAGGAAGATATCATGATGAAATACCATAACAAAGGTAATTTTGATTTAAGTGTTCATTCTTATTTTGAACAATATATGAATGGGCTTATGTAGGGTGGCCAAAGGGAATTGGATTTCTTCCACCGTTGATAACCATATGGTAGGATTATATATTCTTGAAGAAAAATGGTATGAATAAAACAACATGAAATGAAGCAAGGCGAGATGAATATAGATGAAATGAAGAAAGGCGAGATGAATGTGTTGGAAATGTTGTCATTGATGGCAAAGGAGATGGAAAAGGAGGAACACCTGAAACAGAATTAGCAAAAGAGGCAGCAAGATGTAGAGAGAGTCAAGAATCAAAGACATGGCCATTTAAAGAAGCAGGGCAGCAAAAAGAAGCAGCCCAGGTTACAAAGGCAATAGAGAGGTAGCAGAGGCAACAAAAGGAGAAGTAAGGAGCAACATCAGTCAAGGAGCAGAGGAAGCAATGTATTGAAGAGAAAACAAGAAGTGAATTAGTGGGTGTAGACCAGCATAGAGCTGCATAGACCTGGGGAAGAATTAGGGACAGAGTAATGTAGGGATAGAGTAATGTATCAGATTAAATATCTGGCCAGCTAGAATTTTTGAAGTGAGTGCATGAAGAACCTGTATGGTTAAATCCATGTTAAGGACTTAGTAGATGAATGTGTGTGAACCTACGCTCTCTATGTATAATTCGAAGGTGCTTAGTTTGTATGAGAATCTGAGGAAGGTCGATTTATAGTTGATGGTTATAATACAGAGAAGGATTTTTATATGCCCCTGTGTAGAATTAAATTAATTGCATTCATGTTCTCTATTGAAAGCGTATGATACCCTGTGTTAAGGAACTATGAATAGAAATGAGTCATTGGTAATTGCAGTATGGACCAAGAGACTGTGTTTAGGAATTGCACATGAAAGGCAGAGGTCGAGTAGCAGAGGGAGAGGCAGAGGTAGAAAATATATAGGCAGAGCCGTTATCAAAGGCAAAGGCAGAGGCAGAGCCATTATCGCAAAAAGACAGAGGCAGAGGCAGAGCCGTTATCACAAAAAGATAGAGGCAGAGGCAGAGCCATTATCGCAAAAAGACAGAGGCAGAGGCAGAGAAGAAAATTTCGAGAATCGCTATTCCGGCAAAGTATATATACACAAGCAAATTCCGAGAATCACCTCCCCCACTGGAAGATACACTAAAGATTGGAGCAGCAAAGTATACATATATATAAATCTCATTCCGGGAATCATTATCCACGCTGGAGTATATATGTAGCACATTACATATATTGCGCCTTATGCATAGAGGTCCAAAGCATACATATATATTTATATGGAGCGCTTTGTAAACAAAGAACCAAAGGTAACAAAGCCTTATATGGTGGGACCCTTTCCTAATCGCACCATCGCACCATCGCAACATCGCAACATCGCGCCATCGCACCATCGCAACATCGCAACATCGCGCCATCGCACCATCGCAACATTGCAATATCGCACCATCGCACCATCGCAACATCGCGAAATAGCAATATCGCACCATCGCAACATCGCACATCGCAAATGCTACATTGCGCGATTTTTTGTTTGATCCGCCGATCGCCATTGCGACGTGTTGTCCACCGTCAGATGTGGGGCCCGACCCTTTCATATATTAGAGGTTGTGATTCAATTTATTGGATTTTAATATAATACCAAAGGCTTAAGGTGGAGGGAAATTGTTTATATAAAATGATTGTTGTTAGATATATAAAACATGGTTGCGGTTGTATTAAAATATGCTGTATGGGCTGTGAACCCATGGGCCTTGGCTTAATGGGAGGGCGATTATTAATATAAAACCACTGTGATGAACGTATGTTCCGCTTGCGGAACTCGCCACATCAACAAGACACGTACTATGTACAGAGCATTGGAATTTGTCCAGATTTACAGTCAGCTGATATAAAAGGCACAATTACACCACAGCAGAGGACAGAAGAGAAAACAGAGCTGAAAAGAGATAAAACACAGTCACAGAAAAGACAAACACAGTCAAAGAAAAGACAAACGTGCAGTGACCCAAAAGACTAAATGAGTTGAGCTCGAGTTCACATTGTAATTTGAATGAAAATTTTTTAATTAATTTTTATTGTTTGTGATGCATTGGAAAGTCTCCAAAAGAGAGAAAATATCCCACTGTAATATTAAAATAAACACCTACAGTTACATTTTTCTGAGTGAGCTGAAAAGAGATGAGAAGGCAGAAGGCAAAGAGACATGGCCGTCCATTTCAAATTTCCAGTGGAATACAAATAGCCATGAAGCTGTTTTTGTATAAAATAGGGTAATATCTGAGGGGAGAGGATAGACAAAGACAGAGTGAGAGAAGAAGAGAGTGTGCAGCAGAATTGAAGAGAGTTGAAGAAAATAAGAAAGCTGCAAGAGGTTAGAGAGTGAGTGAAGAGAATGCAAAAATGAAGCAGTGAGGCAGAGAAGAAAGAGGAGCTAAGCAGAAGAAAAAGAGGAGCTGAGTAGAGAAGAAGGATAAGTTGATAGAGAATCTGATGTAGAAAATTCTGTTTCCCACCCCGGTTTTCAGTTTTCGCCTTATTACTCCAAAATAGTTAAATGCCCTTTCCCATAACCATACATTCAACAACTGGAAAAATAAATTTTGCTGAAAACACAAATTCTGGAAATTTTTCAGAATGCTGTAAATGCAGAAATAAAATAACAGCAGTAACAAACAGTCATTCAATACATCATAACTCAGTATTTTTGGTCAAGGTGACCCTGGAAAAACCCCCTACAACTCTTGGGGAAAACATGAAGCTGTTTTTGTATAAAACGGGGTAATACCCAAGGGGAGAGGATTGATGAAAATAGAATGAGAAAAGGAGAGAGTGTATGTTGTTCGTGAAGAAATGCTGGGCGGTATTGACAGGTCGCAAGAGGTCGTAGAGTGCAGAGGAGACCGTAGTGCGTAATAACTGAGGAGAAAAGACAAGGAAGAAGGAGGACGTAGCAGAGGAAGAAGAAGGGGCCGAGCAGGAGATGATTAAGTGGATGATATGAGTGATCGATGAATAGCAGAGAGAAGGTAGCATGAGCTCGATATCCATAGATCAGCAAGTGTTTTTCTTTGAACAGCAAGGAAGTTGGAGCTTCCCCATCGTTGTAGTCATAGATGCCGCCCAGTCGACCGAGGTAGCAGGGTTCGTAGGTTGGTGCCTAAACAGGATGGAAGTTGGTGCTCCACATCAAGTTGTAGCTTGACAAATTTTGTGCTGCGTATGACCGAGGCTGATCTCCCGAGGTTATGCCCTGCAAAATTGATGGGAGTTAGAGCTTCCTTGCAAGTTGTAGCTTGCAGAATTGAGGTTGGAGCCTCCTGTAGGTTGGTGCCTGCAGAAAATAGATGGAAGTTGGTGCTTCCACATCAAGTTTTAGCTTGATAAAATGTCAGTTGTAGCTGACTGAGGTTGGAGCCTCCTGTAGGTTGGTGCCTGCAGAAAAACAGTGGTGAGAGGGAGTTGGAGCTTGCCTTTGCATCACAACAATAATAAGATGTGGTTTTCTCCCTTTATGGGTTTCCACTTATATCTGGTGTCTCTGTGTATAATGTCTATGTGTTGATGTGGTTTATCTAATCTGCTTAATACATGTTTCTTGCATATTAAGACTGCTGTTACATTAACAAATCTTCTTGATACTTGCTGCTCACAAATTAAGATTGCTCACATATTAAGTTGACCATGAAATAAAGGTGTAAATAAGATTAAAGGGAAAAGTTTTAAAAGTCCATGTATGTGTTAAACCTAACTACCTCTCTTAGTTTAATCATGTTCGAACACTTCCTTCTTGCGTAAAACTGAGTGGTAGGCTTCCTTGTTGCCATAATTTTACATTCAACTTTTCTTGCCAACCTGAATGCCTTCTCCAATGAATCAGGTTCCAGAACACGAACTTCATGTTGAATGTTATCTTTTAAAGTGCCTATGAAGAGATCAATCCTGTGTTCCTCTGGAATATCAGTTACCCTTATATTCAATTTTTGGAAGTCCTCAATGTGCTGCCCCACTAAACCCTTTTGTTTGAGATTTATCAATTGGCTAAAGAAGGTGTTTCTCTTTGTATCCTCACAATGTGCTATCATTTCCTCCGTAAAAATTGACCAAGTGACAATTTTTTTACGGGAGCAAAGCCATCGATACCATACAAATGTATTTTGTTCTAAATGTAAAGTTGCAATGTGTACCTTTTGTGTGTTTTGCACGTTATGGAGATCAAAATATTGCTCCATCTGTAGTATCCATGTTACAGATCCTTTCCATCAAACTTCCTCATATCCATTTTTGGAATATGGTGGTTCTTCCCGCCAACATTAGAGTTTATGAAATCACGATTAACATTGATTTTTTTCTCATGAGTCCAAGTCGAATGTTACACTTTTTGCCCTTTTTTGAGAGAAAAATTTCATTTTTTTCGGTTCTTCAACTTTCTGCAAACTATAACAATTTTTCTGTGTAGAATTTCATTTTGCGATAAAAATAAAAGTTGTGAGAAATTTTGTTAGCTTTCTATTACTTATTTTTTGAATTTTTTTTATGCAGATTTGATATGTCAACTTAACGTTTCTTTGAGTGTGTGTTTCTTAACAATCAAAGGATTCATAAGAAGTCATGTTATGACGCAATGTTGTATTCATTGAAAATTTGTGTTTTTGAAAAAAAAAATGTGTTACAACAATCTAGACAGAGTCTACTTTGTTTTCGTCATATTTACAAAGCTAATGGATGCATATCATAATTACTAGAATTTTTTGAACTGGTCCAATACGAAAAACTGCGTATTTTGGATATGTTTCGCGTCGCAAGAAATTTCTTAACATATAAGTTATAAAATAAAAATATAAAAGCTACCCATTAGAGACGACAGACCAATGTAATGCCCCATAATTTTTTCAATTTTTTTTACAATGTATTTTGGGAGATACAAAATTTTGATTTCACTGAATCACAATGACCCTCAGAAATTGTTTGCACCCATTTTATTAGAAAAATAATTAAAATTACTAAACGTTTATGAAATTCCATAAAAGTTATATTTCCTGAAAGTAGATTCAATTCTGAAAATTCTTTTCTTGGTTCCGACAGTTAATTAACAACCTTTCATGGAGTTTAATCAGTCCAAAGTTGCAGAACCGTATTCAGAGCCTAGTTTTTGCGTAATTGATGACGCGTTAGTTCGGCCAAACTTTTAGTAAAGTTCGGCCGAACTATGTTTCCGCTTAAGACCCGTTAAATCTAACGTCTTAATAGTTCGGCCGAACTTTTGATCAAAAGTACGACCGAACTATTGTATAACTCTCCGTCGGCCGGAGAGTTTTTCGGATCCCCCTACTAAAACACATTTCGCGTCAATATAAATTGGCGCGAAATGATTCACAATTTTCACACATTTTGCACACTTCTTCTCATTTTACAAAGATCTTGTTTTGAGTTCAAAAAATTTTCTTCAAAGTTTGGATTTAAGAGCATTTCTTGGTTGATTTTACAATTTTGGGTTTAAAGAATTTTTTTGGAGGACATTTCTTAGAGGCGGCGTGATTTTGGCAAAAATTGTAAAAAATTTCTTGGACGTACATTCAAAAGACATTTCTTGGAGGTATGTACGTGTTTTGAGTTTAAGTAAATCTTTTGAGCTTTGTTTCATTTTTATAAGACATTTTTCTCTCGAATTTTTTAAAGTAAGTGTTTTGGATTGGAATATGTAATTTTTGCAAAAAATTTACACTGAATTTTTTTAAATTAAATCTTTTGTGATATTTTTTGTAATTGAGTTATTGTCTAATTTTTTCAAGGAAATTTTTTGAAATTCATACCCTATTATCATGGGAAATCGAAGAACTTGTGCGAGAAAATATGATCAAAAAAGAGACCCTGAGGCACGTAGAGAAGAGACTAGACAATCTCGCAAAAGAAAGTTAGAAGCCCTCTCAAATATTGAAGAGGAAAATCAACCTCAAGCAAAAATTGAAGCAGGTATGTAAATGTAAATATTATGATCTATTGATATATATTTAAAATTTTCCTAATGTAAAATGTTAAGCTTAATTTTTATTTGATGAACTAGTTTGAAAAATATTTTGTTTAATGTAAACAGACAGAGATATTCCTCAAAATATTGAAGAAGAAAATCAACATCAAGTAGAAATTGAAGTAGGTATGTAAATGTAAATATTATGATCTATTGATATATTTTTAAAATTTTCCCAATGTAAAATGTGAAGCTTAATTTTTATTTGATGAACTAGTTTGAAAAATATTTTGTTTAATGTAAAAAGACAAAGATATTCCTCAAAATATTGAAGAAGAAAATCAACCTCAAGCAGAAATTGAAGCAGGTATGTAGATATTATGATCTATTGATATATTTAAAATTTTCCTATTATGTAAAATGTGAAGCTTAATTTTTATTTGATGAACTAGTTTGAAAAATATTTTGTTTAATGTAAACAGACAGAGATACTCCTCAAAATATTGAAGAAGAAAATCAACCTCAAGCAGAAATTGAAGCGGGTATGTAGATATATATATTATGATCTATTGATATATTTAAAATTCTCCTAATATTTATTGACATATTTATTAATTTAGTGATTTATTGAATATGTACTATTTTTTCGAATATGTACAGATGAAATCACTATCGATAATGAGATGTTAGAAAATGTTGACACTCACACATATGGAGATAAAAAACCTGGCCATATTATACGATATCGTGTCGACCGCATTTTTTAAAAGTATTTCTTAAATGAGCGAGTGACAGTTCAGGGTCAAATGTTGAAAAGTCTCCTATCATCAAGGAAATTAAAATAAGCGACGACACTATTGGGTATTCGAAATCAACCAAAGATAAAAAAAATGAAGGAAGAGGTGATAAAAAATATGAGTAGTGCTATAAAGTCAATTAAGAGATCTAGAGATAAAGATGTTTCAAATGTACGTAGAGGAATACAGATGGCAATGGTGTCACCAAGTACTCAAGAGAATCGTTTGATAACATCTATGGCACGAGCACTGGGAACCTCGCGAAAAAATCTGCACAAACATCGAAAATTTCGACTGAAAATAGATGTAAATGATGAACTCTCTTGTTGGAGAGCTATTTGTAGGCAACCATACAAAGATAGACTTGGAGAAAATGTTAAAAAAATAATATATGAATATTGGAAGAACAATTCGCGTGTTTCGCCAACTGCAAGGCATGTGATGCGAAGAAGAATAGCATGAAATTAGTACGAAGAACATGAAAAATATTTCTTGGAAACCACTCAGATAGAGTTATTCAACAAGTTAAAAGAAGAGAATCGTCAAATTCATGTTTCACTCAGTGCTTTTGTTCAACAAAAACCATGGTATGTAAAACCTATCACCGTACGTGACACTTGTTGTTGCCGTTATCATGTGGAATTTGAGTTATATTATGACACATTCCTTGATTTCAGTAGAACATTATGGAAGGATTCACCTCCTCCTTCCACTATCCGTGAATTCATATCTCAAATTCTATGTGAAAGAGAAAGCATGAACTATTTTACAAAAAGAAATGTGTTGGTGGTAAAAAATGTGATGATTGTGGAAATTTGACTAAATTTCAAAACAAATATCGTATTGATATAAATGATCAATCATTGTCCAACATGAAAGTGAAATGGAAGAGATATGAATATATCAGTACATCGATTCAAAGTGCAGATAGTGTTAAAATAATCGAATTACGAGAAGACGAAATTTTTCTGATAGACTTTTTGAGAAAGTTTGAAGCAGAAATTTACAAATACACCAAGCATTCCCATAGAGCTCGATGGCAAGACTTGAAATTCAAAAAATCTCGTGAATTTTTTCCACCAGGAACCATTTTGTCAGTGATTGATTTTGCAGAAAACTACACATTTGCTCCACAAAAAGAAATTCAGAGTGAATACTATCACTCTGACCAAGTCTCCATGCTCGTTCATATTCTATATAGACATGATGAACAAAATGTCGATCATATAGAAAGCACGAGTGAAAATCGACATATCATTAAATAATATCATTTTTATATCAGTGACGATCGTACGCATGATACATGTTTTGTACAACATTGTTTTGGAAAAATTTATGATTCATTGAAAAATCGTGGAATAACATTCAATGAACATTGGATATGGTCAGACGGATGCGCAGGTCAATTCAAATCTGCACGATCATTCTTTTGGTTGTGTTGTCTTCATAAGAAAACCCGCATTAAACATTGTTGGAATTTATTTGAGACTGGCCATGGAAAAGGAGAACATGACGGTGCAGGAGCATGCATAAAACGAGTACTTCGAAGATATCAAATGAACCACTCTGCACGCCGACTTGTGAACGCTGAAGAAGTTGTTCAATGGTGCATCGTTGCTCTAAGCCATGAGAAAAACCCATCAAGAGAAGTGCGAAGGTACATTCAATTTAATTTATATTGGAAATCTAATTTTAAACATTGTACATTTATCATGAAATGATTATTTTTAATTGTATTTTGATATCATATTTACAAATTCTTTTTCTAATTTTCCATATAAAGGTTTTTCTGGCATATTGGAATCGAAGACGTAGATAGATCAATTGGAAATGACGTTGAAACAATAAAAGGGAATCGAAAATTGCATTCAATTCAAACAAAGTTGTCCAGAAATGTGTTCGCATTGGATAAAAGAAAATATTCTTGTTTTTGTGATGTTTGCATAGACAACACAAAATCCAATGACGTTTGTGAAAACAAAATATATGTGAACGATTGGAAACATACAGAGCTAAATACAAAGGGAAAAATGTCTGTTGCAATGCTTGAAGAAATGCAATCAGAGGAAACTACAATATCATCCGATGGTGTTCGAGTTTCTGATCTTGTTAGAGAAGGTAACATTTGAATTACTTTCTAATGATTTAAAGATATAGAAATAAATTTAAATATGCATAATTAAATGTTAAATTTATTTTATTGTGCAGGAGATGTTTTTGTTGTAATTGCACCTATTGACAACGATGAAAATGTGAAATATTATTTGATGCGTTGCACCGAACGAAAAATGAAATTATTACAAGACTTTAATGATCACGGATTTCAGTATGACAGAGGGTCTATTATACTGAAAGGTTATTTTTTCAAACAAACTCATCAAAGTGGAGACTTTGTTTACTTTGAAGACTATGAACCTGATTCCATAAGTTGTCAATATAGTCACTTGGTGTGTGCAGCACGCATAAAGTTGATAGAAGTTTAATCAAAGAAAAAATCGAAAATTAAGAAATGGAAAATGTCAAAATCCGATCATGAACGGATTATTGAGGATGGAATTCCATTAGAATTTTTTTGAGTGAAGTGTCCAACAATTTATTATCTTTGGATTAAATATGTTTTAGAACTTCCAATACTCAACTAAAAATTGAGCTGCTTATGTTATTTGTGGTTTGCACATGTTACAAATTGTTTGGGTACAAGCATGTGCTCTAGTATCAACTGAAAGTAGTTTTTCTATACATGTGCATTGATGAAAAATGTTATATGTATTGGATATATATATATTCTAGAATGAAATTAATTGTTCTTGTATATTAATTGTTCTTGTATATGTTTTCCGAACACATGGTACAAATTATTTCATTTTATTTTGTAAGGTCAGATTCGATCCCCATATGGCCTAGCCTCAAAGGGACGAGATAACAAGTGGTTGTCCCCACTTGCCCGAATCTTAGCTTTTAAGTACAATTTTACTGTTTATGGTAGGCATCTTACATGATGTCCTAGCCAAGGATAGATTCTCTTTGTTTCAAGTTTCCGGTAAAAGTTGTCACCGAATGACCTACTAGGATATTATAAATACTAGCTTTGTAAGATCATTTGGCATTCGGAAAAATTCAAAAGTCTTGGACTGTCAATCAATTTAAAGTATCATTCCCCCTAGGGAGTGTAAAATATTCAGTGTAGGTTGGTGACGATGCTCACTCCTAGCTTGAAGCAGCTCCAATGAACAATTCTTTAATGAATTCCAATGCACTAGACCAAAGTTGGTGACCCACTTGGTTTTTCACCCAAGAAATTCCAAGGTACTCTTCTTACCTTTGGCCCCCAAAGCTACAATGGAGTTATAGGAAGGTGAAGAAATTTTTTTTCACTGATAGGAATTTGGTCACATCCCTTATCTCCCCTTATCAAAAAGTTTCTATCTACTACATTATCCAGTGTGTACTCAAGATCACTATTTCGTAATTAGAATATCACAATATCATAAGTTCTCACAAAAATACTTGGAATGCCATTACGACACTCATCTAACAATGGGGAGCTCAAAACCTAGAAAGCTCCTTGTCCCCTTAATAATAATGTGTTTAATTTAGTCTTTTAGGTGAGGATTAGGTGTGAATCTTGTTTTCACATACAAAAATAATTAATTGTTTAATTCCATAAATTTGATTATTCACCAAAATACATGTCATATCCACTATTTGTCTCTCCTACAAATTCCCATTATTTTATTAAAATATGATTTTATCTCACCCAACTATCACATGTTCCTAAATTTACCCCTAATTGTTCCCTATGCCCTAAATCTACTCCTAATTGTTCCCTATGCTGCTTTTCCCTTACTTATTTTTAGAAAGTTATTTTCCTAGATCCATCATAACTATGGATCTATCAAGCGCCGAGAGGGATCAAATATCTAGAGGTACAAACATCTTTTTTGAGTGCAAAACTTGAGGAAAGGTTTGCACCTCGAGAGATTTGATCCCTCTCGACGCTTGATAGATCCGTAGTTAAGATGGATCTAAGTTGGTTTCAGTTGTGTGCAACCAAGGAAAAACTATCGATAATACGAGCAACATATGATTAATTTTATCAATAATATGTAAATACATATAATATTAATATAACCATTTTAAATATGCTAAATATGTTTGAGATTTATCAAGTCATTTTAATTTTAAATTTTCTTAGTTACCTCAATTTGTTGAGATGATAAATATTGTAGAATAACCTTAATAATGGAAAATGATCAAATAAATTTTTTGAATCCAAAGTGACAATGTAATAATATTGAATGATAGAATGTGAATAATTAGAATGTAATCAATTACAAATAGCATTTATTGTGATCAATCTTAAACTATTTTTTTCTTCTATTCTTATTGTCACCCTTATTAGTTTTGTCATCTTTCCCTATCGATTATATTAAAAAATAAAGTAAAAATCATAAACCATTTAAATATTTAGCTCGAACTCTTGTAGTAAACACCATACCTTGTCTCTCTCGCTCTCCAATATTATTAGGTTTAATTATTGTAACACAAAAATCATTCTACATTGTCAATATTTTTTTGCGCTTACACTGAAATCAATGAACATTATTAATCCAGTGACTTTACAAGTAATGTACCATCATACATGCAATTATATCAAATCAGAAATCAACATATACAATGAAATCAATGGGGATTGTCTTGTTACAAGTAACATTTCAATTTACCACATGTGCAAATGTAGGTTGAAACCATCCAAAACTTTAAGTTGTAGATTGAAACCATCCAAAACTTTAAGTTTTAAAACCCCTTTGATTATATATTGTGCAACATTAAAACATTAAACATTTAAAGTTCATTAAATATCACATGCAAAATGTAGATTGAAACCATCCAAAACTTGAGTTTTAAAAACTTCACATGCCATGCCAATTATAATTCAACTATTCAACAAAAACATTTAACATTAAATATCACATGCCAAATGTAGTTCAGATGACAACATTACTTCACATTCACATGCCAAAAGTACTAAAACCATCCAAAAAATTAAATAAAACAAATTATATAATAACAATGTAATAAAATATGTCCAAAAATTGTAAATCTCACAAGTATCAAACTGTATCAAGTTTAACAAATTTTAAAACCATCTAAATTTTGAAATCAAATCTACTGTAAATCATGTCCATCAAATGGAGGATCTAGCGTCTGGGTCTCAGTCCGCGCCCTATCTTGTGAATAGGAAACCTACATACACAATGCACATGTACTTGAACATTAAAATTTGAAGTTTTAAAAATGAATGAGAATATATATATCTAGAACTTCATGTAAAAAACAAAATATAACAAAAAAATCATTCAATACCTCGTAAGGTTCCCTCTCCATTTGATGAACAGGTTCTCCCATACGAACATCTGCAGTGGTAAACTGTAGAATATACATGTACAGTTATATATATATATATATAAATTAAAAACTTTCAAATGAAAATGCACGTGTACATATATAAACTTATTTTCAATAATATTAAAAAAAGGAACTAAAGACAACTTGTTTAAATGCTGTGGATGTTCCTATCTCCGTTGCTAGAGTCCCCGGATTAAAGAAATCTTCTATAGGAACCTAAATTCAAAAAATTTTAAATAACTCAAAATATATATATATATATATCTCTCTCTCTCTCTCTATATATATATATATATATCAATTTTTAATGGAACTTTTTGAGGTAGAATATATATATATATATATATATATATATATATATATATATATATATATATATATATATATATATATATATATATAACTTTTAAACATAAATTTTAAACTTATGAAAAATTTTCTGTACTTGTGGCTCATCTCCCAATGAAGTAGAAGGTATATCTCCTAAGGAAGAAGAAGGTACCACCATCCCAAAAACATCAGATGGAATCGGTACCTGTTAAATTTTTTTATCAAATTATATATATACATACATTTACATGTGTGGCAACAATTATTTATTTTAGAGTCACTTAAAAAATACTAACATACATGTGCCAACATATCATGATGGTCAAACCCATCTGCATCGTTTGAACCGGAGGTCTCAAACGTATTATTAACATTTTCATCACGCATCATGCCTGAGAACTGCAAATGGTGTTTTAACATATGATCATACATTTTTGTTAGATTAATGTACACATACAAATAAATGTATACATGTACATAAACATGTATTTATTACAAATTGTACGCATGTATATGTAAAACAATTTCAAACCCTAAGGTCACTAACACATACCGTTCTGGTGCCCTCTTCCTCATGAAAAATTAGGTCTTGCAAACGATTGCAACAATTTATTGCATATGTTCAGAGATCTTCAACATTCATGTTGTAAATTTCACTTGCACAACAACAAAATCGGCACGTGCATTTCCTTGCCATGCTCTTTGTCGACGAAATGAAGACTCCACTCCACTCAACCAATATGGACATTATTCATCATAACATCTTCTGTTTCACTTACTCGAGAAGCTCATCCAATCCCCACCTGCAGTAGTTTCACTCTAAAACCCGCTCACCCACCAAATGGCGGCTCAAAGAAGTAGGCAACTCCAATTTCTCGCTTAGCGCCTACGTTGGATATAATCGACCTCTCTCCTGGCCAAAAATTGCGAAGGAAGGTCATTATAATTTCCAAGCCTACACCAAAAAATCTGCATAAAACATTTGTGCAAAATAAACAGGAACCTCATCGTTCCATGGAAGCCTTCCAAAGGCCGCAAGATGTCGATCATACAAATATTTTTCTTTGTCTGGGTGCTTGAAATACTGCACCTTCAACATTTTTCTTTTTGGCCCTTCCTTATAATTAAACATTGACTTAGCATCATCTCTTTTTACTCTCTGTTTTATGCCCTGCCATTTATCGGGACCTATCACTGTTTCTTTTCTCTTTCTCATCAGTTCTACAAACGAATCAGTCGTTGGCCCCAAAATTTTTGTACACTTTTACCATTTCAAACAATGAATGTGTAACTATTTCGAGGCTTTGTCTACTCTCAGTAGGTAGAGGCAAAGCCTCGAGATCTCTTTGCAATTTTGCATGAAGGCTTTCACACCTTTGTAAGGTGCATTCCTCCATGTTCGTTTCCCATGGTATATCAGTAATCTCAGCCGGATAAGTTGTGCTGGGTTGACAACCTTCTTCTTCAATGTAGCGCGCTGCCCTGCATCTTTTTTGACCACTGGCTCGAACATTTTCAGCCTCTGCATCAATATATATAAAATTTTGTATATTAGAAAAAACACGTGTAAAAAAAGTTGTACAAATTTAATGAAAAAATATTGAAATTGATGGCAACCTTGATGTTGTTGGTTAACATCTTCTCCAACATGACCCTGCTGAGAACCAGCCCCAGAATGACGCTGCTGAGAACCAGCAGCGGTTGATTGACCTTCAGGGGAATAAATATCACCCCCTTCCCGCAACCCGCTACCACTCATACCTCGACCGGTTGAACCTTGGCCACGCTCGATGGATGGAGTTGAAACCATTGTCCTCTTACCTCCTAAGAATTAAAATATGAAACTTATTAACAACTAATTTCACTCACAAAGTTAATAAAAAAATTAATTCCATATGTACACACATGTATGAAGATTTAAGATTATATTTAAATACCGTGAACATCCTCCGATCCCTGAACCTCCATATGGGATTCGACTGATCTTCGTCTTTCATCCTCCATGATATATATCTATTGGTCGACATTTACACAAAATAGATTTCAAAAAATCAATTTGTAATTTAGTGTACACAAATCATGTAGAACACAACTTTCAAAGCAATAATTGATCATGTGTGAAACTAAATTTAATCAAAAAAGATATTATAAAAATGATAAGTTCACCAAATTGCACTTTACATGGTGGGAACACACTTGGTATAAAATTTACTACTTGTACACTTTAGTTTGTGGGAGAAATGACACATGTACATAGTTTACCTTAAATTTGTTGTGTTTTACAGATATTAAAATGAAGAACTTCTATTTAGATCCATTCAAGAGATTGACTGTAGGGGCATTTACTAGATATGTCACCTTTCATAAAAGATGAAATCCAAAGGCTACCTGGCCCTTTATAGACTCTGCCTATAGAACTTGTAGAAGTAAACACTAGAGGAATTAACAATATCAAAGAACGTTTTCATGCTCAGACATGGGAATGTGTCTCTTTCCCTACGCAAAAAAATAGTTCAAGGTAGTTAATCTTCATAGACATGTCATCAAGCTTGAGTCAATGTGATCATCCCCAACTTACTTTGTATGAAATTAGGCTTGGAATCTCATTTTAGAGCTCAAATAAACCTCTAGTTTATTTTGGTTTAGACAAGGTCTAGAATTTGAAAAGTGAATTCCCTCTTTCTTCCTCTTACATGTCCAATGATCAGAATTTGGATTGAGGGAAAAGATTTTCCTAGAAATAAAAATTTTGCATTTTATAAATGTGTAAACATGAGTTTTTAAATAAATGAGGCAAAAATTCAAAGGCCCATTGGACAAGGAAAATTATGTTGAAAATAAGATGCAATTGGTTTGCTAATAGATGGTTAGATTTCTTATCCAATTAAGGCCTTGCATGTATTTTGATGTTTCATGAATTTCTTTACAAATTCAAAGTATGGTGCATGAATTTGATGCACCATTGATGACTCCATTAATGACCTTGCTGAGGAATTTGATGCACACAATATTGAATTTGAAGATGGTTTAGAAAATGTTGAAGAAGTAGTAGATTTTGGTGTTGTCACTGAATGTTTCTTTGTTGTTGGACTTGATCAAGACATGTAAATTAACTTTACGAGCAGATTGAAGACCTTGAAGAGGTTTTAGATTTTGTTGTTATATGGGACAAAAATCAATATGTAGTTCAATATTCACTTGGTTTTTATAATTGGATAGAAGAATGACTTAAAATGACCTTGTATGTCTTCTCATTTTAGAGCTCAAATTTTTAGGAAGGATTTAAGTATACACCTTTCAAGAATCACTAGAAGAGGTTGATAAAGAATATAGGAAGACAAAACTAACCAATGGTGTACTAAATGGATTTCTTGGGAGGTAGATTGGCATATGGAATTTTGGTAGCTAGAACTTTTCCAAATAAGTGAATGTATTTGAAAACCAAACCTCTAGTTTATTTTGGTTTAGACAAGGTCTAGAATTTGAAAAGTGAATTCCCTATTTCTTCCTCTTACATGTCCAATGATCAGAATTTGGATTGAGGGAAAAGATTTTCTTAGAAATAAAAATTTTTCATTTTATAAATGTGTAAACATGAGTTTTTAAAATCTAATTAACTCATAAATTTCTCACAAAATACACTTAAAGCTTGACACATAAACCCCTTCCCCAACACAACTAGTTTGTCCATATTCAAATCAAGTTGGTATCAAAGTAAAATTTAGCTCATTTTAGTCAAGGTTAGTTAGAAGAATTAGCTATTGGTTTCTGTCTTCAATTTCCTCTGAAAATGAATGTGTACGTGCTTTTGAGAGACGCTAGAGGAATAAGGTCCAAATTTTTGATGAAAATGTGCTATGAAAGTAAAGGGTTTTAAAGGAAAGCATGTACAAGGCATAGTTGATTACAAGGCATAGTTGAGCCAAATGTTCTTCAGGAAGGGCCTAATTATTTGGGTCTTGGTTATGGAAAACATGGAAAATGCTCCAAAGCCAACGAGGCACATGAAGTTGTTCCAAGAAGGAATTTTATTTCGTGTTCATTACCTCAAGCTTGTGAAGTTTGTGTTCATGATGAATGGAAAAGTTTGACACCCACTTTGCAAGAATATGTTAATAATCATGCAGCTAATGAGAATGTAAAAGAAGAGGATGTTGAAAGCTCTAGAGTCATTGAATTCATTTCTAGTATTCAGAGGAGAGCCACTACCTCATCAAATTCACCTCCTCAAGAAGGCGACAATGATGAATGTTCAAGGTATAAATTTTCCTCTAATCAAATTGCTTTTGATTATGATAAATATGGTAAATATTCACATAAGATTTGGAAAAGAACTTGCATGTTCCTTTTGTGGTTTGAATAATCATAATGTTTATAGATGTTGGAAGAAGATATCCATACACATTGAAACTTTCTAAATAAATGAGGCAAAAATTCAAAGGCCCATTGGACAAGGAAAATGATGGTGAAAATAAGATGCAATTGTTTATTACTCATTGCCATAAGAAAGGTCACCTTGTGGACAAGTGTTGGAATTTGTATCCAACAAGTCATCCACAACATTTGAAGGTAGTGGAAAGAGATAACGACAAGAATGGAAAAGAGGATTCCATAATCGATGAGGGTCAAGATGATTCACATGATGAAGTGCAGCTAAAAGATGCGCCATTGAA
>CM076578.1:405161863-405460882 GCA_034641835.2 Pinus albicaulis | reverse complement strand
ATCGAACCTTCTATTTAAAAAGAGGGTTACATAGCATATGCCTTGCATTCCTTTCCCTTTTCCAAGGAAATAACATCTACGCTGCTGTGTGATTTTCCAGAAATGAACCACCCAACAGCTCTGTCCAAAAAAGACTGATAACCACAAAGGATAAACCAAAAAAACTGGAGTAAACAACCCCCGGCTTCCATTAAGGAAAAACACCGAAACAGGATTGCTCACGTCCACAAAATGTCCACAAACCAGCTAGTAAGAACTGTGCTGGCTGAAAGTGTTGTTTTAAAATAAAAAGACAACAAAACAGGCCTCCAACAAAAGGGAAAACAGCCCTGAAAGTTTTACAGTTTTGCCTTCAAAAGATTTTTCACAAGTTGCTTTTTTTGTTTTTTTTATAAATATATACAGAACGGACATTAAACTGGAAAGTATGAACATTTTAAAAAAACAGAAATGTGGAACCGAGCTGTTGACAGCTCACAAAATAGTCAAAAAACAGGGGGAGGGAGTCCCCTTGTTCTTCCTTCAGCTACTTCCTCTACGGACCATTGGTCCAAAACCTGCTCAATGCCTTTTTTAGAAAGGCTGTCTGCTTCTGCATTTCTTTCCCTGTAGATGTGAGATATAGTTAGGACAGAAAATATAATTTTAAGACGAATAATTTCAGACAGCAAAGGAAGTAAAAGAAAGTTCCTGCAATGATGTGATCCATTTGCCCATTTGATTGTGTTCAGAGAATCCCCAAAGATCTGTACCTCCCTTACATTGCGCTGCAGTAACCAGCACAGCAGTAGATGTAGTGTTTTGAGCTCAGCATAGTTATTTGACCCAGTACCCAGTCCAACAGAGGCTTTGAGCTTAAGTCCTGTGGGGTAAAAAATCACCAAACCTGCTCCACAGTTGTTGTTTACGTCTGAGGCTCCATCGAAATAAGCCCACGGAATAGACCCTTTTATTTCTTCTACCTGCACCGGTCTTTCCCTTTTAGTATTTGAAGGCTGAGGGATGCTTTCAAAGATGGCTACTCCTTCAACTGCTAGTCTGTCAATAGGGAAGAGAGAGTCTTTGAAAATTTGGTGGTTCCTGGCAAGCCATACTCCCCATACTACCAGCAGAGGCAGCATTTTGACTTTGTCATTTGGGGCCTGCTGCCACCAATTGTTCCAGGCTTCGGCTATGTCCTCCCCTCCCCAACAGAGGGGGACCTTTGAGAGTCTTAACATTTCATTCCAGAGACTTTTGGAGAAAGGACAGGCAAGGAACAGATGCTGGGAAGTTTCCTCACACTCCTTACAGAGGGAGCACCAGCCAGGGCCAATCTTCCCCCTTTTTTGGAGTTCATCCCATGTAGGTACTTTCCTTTGTAGAACACACCAGAAAAACAGCCTGGTCTTTGCTGGCCCTTTCAGCTTCCACAAAGACTTAGCCTACCAGTTTGGTTCCCCCCACCCCTTTTGTAACATAAGCCAGTCATATCCCATCTTAGGTGAGTAGAAACCTGTCTGGGCATACACCCACCGCAATTCATCTGTCTCATTTGTAATACGGATGTGGGATTGCAACAGTCCTGTGCGAAAAGTCCCCCACTCCTCATGCCACCTCTCTTCTAGTGCCAAATCAGTCGCTGTGAGCCACTCCTGTCTCCAGATAGAAGAATTTTCACTGTCAGCAATTTGGCTGAGAGAGAAGAAGCCTCTGGAATTTAAATGATCAAGCAGGTCTCTTGAGAGAGCGAAAGAGTCCGTGCAGCCCACCCACGGGTCCCTTCCTAGCCTTATTGAAGCCCCATCTCCTACTCTCCAAGCCAATCCTTTTTCGATAATCTGGACTGCTGCCACCAGAGCTTTCCATACCACCGAGGAATTCCTTGTGGATTTTGAGGGCTGTCTTATCCACTCAAGGGGCGAAACTGGGTCAATATACTTCCTCCTAGTCACGGCAGTCCATAAGTTATCATAAACAATCAGCCTCCACGCAAGTTTAGCTGCTAAAGACTGTGCGAAAGGGAACAAATCTTTAATCCCCCACCCTCCCCATTTTTTCGGGCGAGCAATTTTCTCCCAAGCAACCCAAGGAGCTACATAATCCTTCTTCTGTCCAGCCCATAAAAATCTGCTGCAAATTTTCTTTATTTTCAACAGGATACATTTAGGCACCCAAATGAGGCTAGCCCAGTACACTGGGATGGCTAAGATCACAGATTTTATCAGCACAAGCCTGCCTGCCCTTGACAACCATTTAAAACTCCAGTTATTTATTCTGTCCTCAATTTTCGCCAGAAGCCAATTCCAGTCTTGAACCCTGTAGGAGTCAGGTTTCAGCTTAAAACCAAGGTACTTGAACAGATCCGAAAGAGACTTTAGATCAAAAGAGAGAATCTCCTTTACTCTATTTGCTTCAAAGGGAGAGAGCCCTGCAATTGTGACAGAAGATTTCTGATCATTTATGGCCAATCCCGTTGCTTTCAGGAAGAGGTCGAGGAGCCTTTTTAGACAGCAGCAGTCCTCCCGGCTCCCATTACTAAAAATAAGGATGTCATCAACAAAGAGGAGATGTGTCACCCATAGGTTCATGCTAACTTCTATTCCTTTCAGATCACCCTGTCTCTTCGCCTCTTTGATCAGTAAACTTAGTCCTTCAGCTGCTAACAGAAAGAGGAGGGGGGAGAGAGGACATCCCTGACGAAGCCCCCTCTGCGGATTAAAAAAATCGGAGGCAGCACCATTTATC
The DNA here is from genome assembly GCA_034641835.2 of Pinus albicaulis. Taxonomy (NCBI): domain Eukaryota; kingdom Viridiplantae; phylum Streptophyta; class Pinopsida; order Pinales; family Pinaceae; genus Pinus; species Pinus albicaulis. The sequence goes on along the minus strand of CM076578.1, from coordinate 405,458,155 downwards.
AGAACTGCAATCGAAGTAGAGGTGACACACGCCATGGTCCACTTTACAAAATCATACCTGAACCCCAGGTGAGTTAAAAGAAGCCTTAGATAAATCCAGCTGATTCTATCATAAGCCTTTGAGAGATCAATTTTTATGATAGCCCCTTTTTTCCGGCTTCTTTTTAGACTGTGAAGGGTTTCTTGAGCCACTCCCATGGCCTCATGAATTTGTCGCCCATCCAAGAACCCAAACTGTTCCTCAGATATGCTTTTTGAGAGGAAAGGTTTCAGCCGGGAAGCAATTATCTTAGCAATAACCTTGTATAAACAGGTCCAGAGAGAGATGGGCCGGAAATCATTGAAAGATGAGGGTTGGTCCAACTTTGGAATGAGAGTCAGAAAAGTGGCATTAAAGGGCTGATATACCAGGCCTGAGGCCCTTGATTCTTCCACCACCGCTGTGAGGTCGGCTCCCAGTAAATCAAAGAAGTGTAGGAAAAATTCCACAATCCAGCCATCTGGGCCTGGACTTTTCTCTTTTTGCATCGATTTGAGGATTGCTTCCACCTCCTCCTTGGACACAGGAGCCATCAAAAGGTCATTTCCTTCCTCTTCAATATACCTTGGAAAGCATTGGGCTACTCTTATGACTTCAGCAATTGAAACTTCTGCATTGGCCTTAAAGAGGTTTTTGAAATAATCCACTCCAAGGGAGGCAAGCTCTTCGAAGGACTGAGCCTTACCCCCATTTTCTTTAGGCAGTTCCCAGATGGTGTTGAGATTTTTTCTCCCTTTTGCATAGTTTTGAAAAAACTTTGTGTTGTCATCCCCCGCCTGAAGCCATATGGCTCTGCTTTTTAATCGCCAGCTCTCCTCCTTATCTTGCAGTAACTTCCTTCTGGCTGCCTCCAAAGCCCGAATTCTATCACGTGATTCCACTGTGGCATAACCCCCCCCATCCGGGCCTTCCAGGAGCTCAAGTTCAGATTTTATGGCCCTTAATTTTTCATCTTCAAGGGATGCCTTGTGGGAGGCCCAGATTTTTGTTTCAGTTTTCAAAGCCTTCAGATTATCCATAAAAGCCTTACTTCGACTTAAAACCCTCTCCTCCCTTGTTACATCCCTCCTCCAAGTGGAATGAACCAAGGAGACAAAGGAATCGTCAGACAACCCAAAGGCTCATATTAGACAGATGAGCTCTTTTATTCTCTACCTAATCTACTCATCTGTCAAGATTAAATAGTTTGACAAATTTTTACTCTCTAATCTATCAACAAGAAATTGAAAACATGACCAGATGAAGATTAAGCAATTTGATTTGTCATGTGCTATGGCATTTTGGACAAGCTGCACATAGAATTTATTTTGCACAAAGTAAAACTAAAAACTGAGGGCTATAATCTGAAATTTTTCATGCATCCCTCTCTTTTCTCTTTGGTTCATATTTTGAATTTTGGAACCAATATATTTTCCTAATCAAGGCTTGTTTTCTCAAAAAGTAGTGGCATTTGGACTTGCACACTTTCAGAAATATTCTTTTTGGTATGGGGCTTTACCTTTTCTTTTCATCTGCCCTCTTTTCTTCTTTTCTCTGTTTTTATGTTTATTTTTTGGATCTTTTATTCAAGCAATGTTATATACAATGAATAAATATTTAAACTGAGGTCTTCAACAAAAATAATGCTTGAGCATCCTGCCATTGACAGGACCTCCAAATAATTTTGTTCCATCCATTTCTTGTAGGAAGAATGCATTGTTACCCCTTGCTGAATGGATGATGTAAGGACCTTTCCATAGATTGTTAAAATTTCCATCTTTACCCTTGTCCTCTCTTTTTGAATCCCACTTCAGCACTTTGTCTCCAATGTTGAAATCATTTTCCTTGGTCCTCTTGTCAAAAATATTCTTTATGTTTTCCTGCACTTTCTGTGTTCTGTTGTATACTTCTTCTCTAGTTTTCTGTAGCTGGATAGTCTAGTTCTTCTTTGCATATAATTTTCTTCAGACTGTAATTATTGGATGAGCTTCATGACTGGCACTCCTAATATTGTTGGAAAATTGCATCTGCTCCATACACTAGATGATAGGGTGACATTCCAATTGATTTGTTATTTGTTCATCTGTCTGCCCATAATGCATGTACTAGTTTGTTGTGCCATGACTTTTTATTCTCTTCTAGCAACTTTTTGATGATGTTCACAAAAATTTTGTTTGAGGATTCTGCCAACCCATTACCTTGAGGGTAATAAGTTGTAGAATGGCCCAATGTAATATGATATTTGTGGAAAAATTCCACCATTTTCTTGGATCTAAAGGCAGCAACATTGTCAGTGATAATCTTTCTAGGACATCAAAATCTAGATAGAATGTGTTTTTCAAGTAATTTGACGATTACCGAGTCTATGGTGGTACTAGAAGGGGTGGCCTCTATCCATTTTGTAAAGTAGTCAATTGCAGTGAGGATCCACTTGTGTTGGGCAGAGGAGGCAGGATGGATTTATCCAATAAAATCAAGGCCCCATCATTGAAAAGGAGATTCAACAGAAATTGGATGCAAAGGAAATGGCAACAGTTTTCTCCTGCCTTCAAAGATTTGGCACTTATGACAGGAAATTACCATTTTATGGATGACTTGAAAGAGGGTGTGCCAATAGTAACCAGCTCTAAGGATTTCTTTGATAGTAGTTTTCCAATAGAGGTGGCCTCCACATTCTCCTTCATGAAACTCATGCTTGATCTTATCTGCATCATTCTCAAGAAAACATTTAAGCAATATTCCACTAGCATTTTTCCAATATAAAAATTTATCTAAAATGCAGAAGTTTACAGCCTTTAACTTTTCTAGCCTTTGTTTTGGACAAACCATGAGGAACATTCAAATTAAAAAGCACATACAATATATCAGCATACCAAGATGAATTCAGAAAATATTCTTCAATAAGGGGAGTTTCCAGATCCTCTTGTTCATCTAATGCATTAATCGTGTTAATTTCCAGTGCTTGAAAGTTTGTTTCAGCCATGAGTTTAGCCAGTCCTTGTCCTTTGATTAGTTTTTTGGGCTTGATTTCTAGATCATATTCTAATATAACAACAATCCACTTACCTCTTTTTCCATCAATATCTTGTGTTAAGATGTCTTTTACCACTGAGTGAGGCACAAATGCAATGATGTGCGAGTGAAGAATGTAAACTCTGAAGTCTTTCAATGCTTTGATTAAGGAAAAATCTTGTTTTTCCATTATGTTGTACTTAAGAGGTGCATCTCTTAAGGCCTTGCTGAAAAATGCAATGGGTTGTTCCTATCCTTTTATGTTTTTTGCAGTAGGACAACAACAACTGTATGTTCTGATGCACATGAGAAGATGAAGAAATATTTGGTAAAGTCAGGGCTAATTAGAAATGGTGTTTGGGTAAGTGATTGTTTTACCAGTTTGTTGACGGGAAAATATGTCCGGCCAACAGTAGGGGATCTCCCCGGTAGAAAGTCCCAATTAGACTTTGAACCGTTTGGAATAGGGATCCCGTCCGGGGTGTGGGTCCAACTACCGCTTAAATGACTTTCTCTTCGGTCTCGAAGAACCTGATTAAATCTGCAGACATACACTCATTCACATGATACAGAATACATGACTGATGTATCACACTGATATATAACACTGTGCATAGCAAGGTAAATGAACAAAATGCATACGCCCAGGAAGTGTCATTAGTAACACATCTATGGGGTAATGCATGCAAGATAGTCTTTCCATCCCACCCGAAACCGTCGCTATACCAACGTTTATAGAAAATTTTCGCAATACCGACACTTAGAAAAGTGTCGCAATTGCGACATTTGGAGGAAGACGTCGCAATTGCGACACTATGGCCCAACGCGTCGCTATTGCGACGACTGCCTCTAAACGTCGCAAGTGCGACACAATGTCTAAGTGTCGTAATTGCGACGTTTGGAGGCCTTCGTCGCAATAGCGACGCCTTTTCCGTCGTCGGTATAATGACACTTATATGCGCGCTAAATACAAATACGAAACTTATATGCGCACTACATAAAAATGATTTTATTGTTTCGTATCTGTCGCAATAGCTAAATTAACGTCTGATATCACCCGCGCATTCGCCCTCCACTCTTGCAGAACAACATTCGCCCTCAGCTCTTGTAGAATAGCATTTTCCCTCAACATTCACCCTCAGCGTTTGCCCTCAGCTCTTGCAGAACAGCATTCGCCCTCAACTCTTGCAAAATGGTAAGTTCTTACTGCAGGCCCTTCCTCCTATAGTAGGGTTGACTCTATTTGGGTTTTTTTGGTCAATTCCATTGGATTGTGTTAAGTTGTAGGGTTCTCTCTAGATGTCAAGAATCAAGATTCAATATCCTCTATTATCTTCATCACCCAATACAAGATTTAAATTTTTCCCAAAGAAACACTTATTAATTTGGCAGCCATTATTTCTCCCTGCTTTAAAAACCCTACATTTAAATGAAAAAAAGCATTGCATTTCAACTACAAAAATCTATTAGTGTTCAAATGTACATGTGTGCTACATTAACGTCTGATATCACGCGCGCATTCGCCCTCCACTCTTGCAGAACAGCATTCGCCCTCAGCATTCGCCCTCAGCTCTTGCAGAACAACATTCGCCTTCAGCATTCGCCCTGAGCTCTTGCAGAACAGCATTCGCCCTCAGCATTCGCCCTGAGCTCTTGCAGAACAGCATTCGCCCTCAGCTCTTGCAGAACAGCATTGGCCCTCAGCTCTTGCAGAACAGCATTGGCCCTCAGCTCTTGCAAAATGGTAAGTTCTTACTGCAGGCCCTTCCTCCTATAGAGGGTTGACCCTACAGCCTAACCAAATAGCTCCACTTGAGAAAAATTTTCATAATCTTGGGGCTGGATATACTGCAGAGAAAACAATTGTAGTTATCATTCGTGCTCCAATATATTAATATAATTTTTACATTGAACTGAAGAAAGGGAAACAAGAAAATGCTAGCCATCATACAATGCTTTGACATAAGATTTTTGAGTGACATACTTGAAAAAAGAACTCATCGAATGATATTTATAATCATTTGAGTTATTCAAGTTAAACACAATGTCAAGAATCAAGATTCAATACCCTCTATTATCTTCATCACCCAATACAAGATTTAAATTTTTCCCAAAGAAACGCTTATTAAATTGGCGGCCATTATTTCTCCCTGCTTTAAAAACCCTACATTTAAATGAAAACAAGCATTGCATTTCAACTACAAAAATCTATTAGTGTTCAAATGTACATGTGTGCATCACTTGTGTAGGTTATTCCTTTCCACTTTCACATTATCCAAGAATGTGTGCAGTATAGTTCATATTTTTTGTGATTTAGATTATCTTGAAAAAGGAAAGGTAAATTATTTCCCATGGAAAAAGAAGGTTTTCCCTTTTTACTACTGGAAATGGTACAACAAAGTTCCATTTCTACCCGAAACTCCTATGAAATAGGAACCAAATAAAGGCCATGTCCTCAATGGACATCATTTGGCATTGAAAATGGCCATTGCACCGTGTTGTTTCTTATATTACATCACGATAGTTTCTTAGGTCATTTCTTGTTTCTTGAGATGAAAAACAACCAAAGAAATTGTGAAGATCCTTTTAAGAAATAAATGACCATTTCTCAATCATATCTCAACTATTTTATATTTTATTCAGTGGTTGCTTACTTTGAGAGAAATTTGACACTTTTATAAGGAATATAACATAAAAACACAAAATGGGAAGGAATTGATGAGGTATATGACCTTTAGTTGTTGTCAATTAAGAATTGATAATACACGATGCATGTTTTGTACTACAAACTAGATTCCTTCCTGGAGTTAGGACACAGAGTATTGAATCAAAGTTGTAGTTTCTAACTTCTTTTATTGGTTCATCAATCTTGAAATTCAGACATTGCATGTCTTCATTGCTTCATGTTTGAATAATTTGCATCATATCGTACAATAGGAAATTAGAAATTATGATTATTATTACTTTATGGATCTATTAAGTTACTTTTAAGTTTGCATGGTTTAGTGTGAAATTATTCTAGTCCCCAAACACATATAATCAAGGAATTATAACGTGATTTCAAACATTAAATATCAACAAAATCGTTTAAAGGATATTGAAAGGAAAAAGGTGATGGAAGATATAAAGTGCCTTACTTAAATTCTCTAAGGATTTTTCAATAGTTTCTCCAAAAGCTTCACTTCAAGGCCCTTCAAGATCGTCTCCAACAATGCTATACCATCAGCTTCAACAATGTTGCTCCAAAAATGTCCTCAAGGTCTTCACAAAAAGTTTACTAGAAGTTGCTCCAACAATATATTTATTAAGGTCTTCATTGTCAACTTGTCTCTTGTTTGGGTGCCTTAATGTGCAATGACATGTTTCCAGGACTGAATTCAATGCAAGGCATATTTGAAACTCTAACTCTGTCGTTTGGTGTCTTATTAGAAATTATTTCAGTTTTCATTTTGTGTTTTTAAGTTAGATATTTTTTTCAATTTTTTACATTTATAATTTTATTGCAATGTGGCAGACTGATGAGAGCAGTGCAGGAACAACCCAGAGACGGGATGATCGCGGAAAGAGGCCAGCGGAAGAACATGTAAAGTGCCAGCATTGCTCTATCTTCAGGTATTTTAGTTATTTACATAATTGAAATAATATTAATTTTGTTCAAATATGCAGACACCTAGCCATGGTACGCCTGATGATTCCCTCTTTGAGGAAGAGCTTTCTTCATCCCTATCTCCAGTGTTCTTGTTGCGAAAAAAGGCATGAGATGCAAGGTCGGAATTTAATACTTTGATAGACGTGCCTCAAACACCTGAAACGGAAGAGAAGATAAAACAACTTATGAGCCAGCTAGAAAGATATCAGGTAATAATAAAAAGTCAAAAGGATATTTTTTTTGTTCTGCATGAGATGAATTGTGATAGTTTGATTTTTAATTTTTACATTGACTAAACTAACAAAAATTTCTTTTGTATGTAGAATTTTCTGGCACTTGCTGAACCCGATGTTGGTGGTAGTGGGACACAAGGGCAAGAGATTGCCCAGCAACCCTCTCGTACACCTTCTACTCCTTTAGGTGCCAGCCAAGAAACACACCCTGCCCAAGCAGACACCCAGCCAACCGTTGAACGTGTTGGCAATGATGAGGCTGATATGGCCAACTACATTATTGCATTTCCTGGAGCTACACGTGTCAGCTCCACAGGGACCATTAATGGCACGTTGTTGGTGAACGATGAAGGTGTCCCTATAAATCATGTACAACTCCCAGGTAAATTTTAATATTTTAACTATTTCATGTACTTTATCTAAAACATATTTATCACGATTTTTATTTTTAAATTAATGATAATATCTTTTTTCTTTTTTTTTTTCTTTTTTTTTTTTTCTGTGTAGGAAACAATGAGTTCTACAGGTATCTGGAGAGCCATGCGTTGGTAATTTTTGGCCCAACCATATGCACAGGGTGGAATTCCTAGAGTTCCAACCTGAAAAAAGAACTTCTAGATTATCTAGAAACCCTTTTTGGGGTCGGCATATTTGACAGAACAGCGGTGGCTCGGGTTGCCGGCAAATATTTGAAATATACCAGGGACACCTATAGGACGAAATTGCAATTTAACCCTAGATATGAGCATCCTCTCACAGTTCCAGAGAGTGAGTGGAGAGCACTCATCCATGACGGAAAAGAGAAAAGGGCAAAGAAAGAAGGAAAAATGCCAATTGGACCCGCAAGGTAAATTACAACTTTAATTCAATAGCTTTAATTTTCTTTATGTCTAAAATAAAAGTGTGCTACGTCATATATGACTTCAATATTTTGATGCTAGGTTGCCTGACACCTCAAAGGCAACCAAAGCTAGGATTGAAAAAAAGGGCCATCACAAGCTAGGCCGGGGCGGCTACTTGAAATTAGCTGCAAGAATTGTAATTAAGTAGCTAAACATCTTATAATTAATTGTATCGCCTTCCAACGTTTTTGTAATCCTATCAAATATGATTAAAAATACACAATCATATGTAATGTAGGGTGATGAATTCGGAACAAAAACTACAGAGGAAGATAAAAATATCGCTTTCCATTTCGGCTATCAAGCCGTAGTTGAACGTCGCAAAAGCTTGGGGCAGGTCCCAAGATCCAGAATGCCTAATAAGGTAAAACATTAACCTTTCAATATGTTTGTTTTCGTCCATAAATTTAATGTCTAACAATTTTGTTTAAATTAGGGGAGCAGCACTACCGATGAGGCAAATAACCCATTTTTAGAGCCAGATGTAGATGATCCTCACCTGCAACCTGGTCATTGTAGTGGGGACCAGGCCGAAAATGCTACTATCAGTGAGGGCCGTGATGGTAATTAATTTCCACTTATAATTTTTTCTAATTATACCTTGATGGTTGTTCTTATAACGTTTTTTGTTTAAATGACAGAGAATGTTTCCCTTGAGGATCTTACCACCAGAGAGGAAGACAGGGCAACAGTCCCAACGGCGACAACTGGTGCACCGGGTAAATAATCTCATTGCAATTTTTTTTATTAATATTACCGAACTAGTTCAATGATATTTAAAAACTGACAATTAAAATTTAATATTATCTGTTTTTGTAGGCGATGCCCCGTCACTAGATGAGACCAAACATCGTGACTACGCAACTAGGTCAGCGGCGACAACTGGTGCACCAGGTAAATAATCTCATTGCAATTTTTTTTATTAATATTACAGAACTAGTTCAATGATATTTAAAAACTGACAATTAAAATTTAATATTATCTGTTTTTGTAGGCGATGCCCCGTCACTGGATGAGACCAGACATCGTGACTACGCAACTAGGTTAGCGGCGACAACTGGTGCACCAGGTAAATAATCTCATTGCAATTTTTTTTATTAATATTACCGAACTAGTTCAATGATATTTAAAAACTGACAATTAAAATTTAATATTATCTGTTTTTGTAGGCGATGCCCCGTCACTAGATGAGACCAGACATCGTGATTACGCAACTAGGTCAGCAGTGCGGGTCGAAAGGCATGAAACAGGAGCAGAGCATGATGATATTGATGATGTAATTAGGAGCTTTAGAAATAGGAAGAAGAAAAATAAATTTCGATAATGTAAAATATTGTATTATTATAAGACAAACGTTACCATACTTGGAACGTTTTTTGCGTTATATAAAAAACTCATTTATCATACTATTTTCATGTCAAGCATTAATTGCAATGTTTCCTTGCATACTTTTTGTTGAATTGTTTTTTTATTAGTTATTGAATATTTTTTTTTATGCTCATGAAAGTAAAAAATGAAATATAGATTGGGTATTGGGGAATTGAGAGTGATGTGAGGGGGAGGGGCCATAAGAGCTTCCACCTTCATGTGGTTGGCCCTTTTTAGTAGAGAATAATTTATTGGAGCGATTTAATCTTGGAGAAAACCTCCCTCGATCCAGCGTAGCAACAAAAAAGTCACTGTTGACTTAGTTGCTACTCTTTCAGATCGTGGGAGGCTTGTTCCAAGTTCATGCGACTCCAATAAATTGTTCTTGAAACGAAGAGGAGCTTATTCGGGTATGTTTTGACATTTTCAACATATGTTCTAACATTATCATAAGAATGCGTCTTAGAGTAAAAAATACTACATCAATTACTTGTATTTATTGTATAGATAATGATGGATTTTGATTGACTTGGCAGTGCAGGTACAAATCCTCTTGCATCATGAGCAATATAACTTGTCAACCAGGGTCATGTCCAGGATATTTTTTCTTGTGCGCTTGACCGGGTTCGTAATGTCACATTTTGTAAGTTCCTTTACAGTTCATAATTCAATATTAAGCTTGTTCATGATTATTATCTAGGTTTTTTGTATGTGTTTTTTCATCTATTTGATTGTAAGCAACTCTACATGTTTCCTGTTGTTCACTATGATTTCTCCCATTACCACTCCGGGGATGAATCCAACTTTATTGTTACATAGGTTACTTTATTGTTACTATGATTTCTCCATTTACGATTTCATAGGTTACATCATGTAAAGTTGTCAATCTTAGGTTGGTGATGAGCTTTAGTTCTCCATATTTGGGGCTTTTCTGATATTTTCTCCCTCATGTCATTCCTGCATCACCTCGTTGTTTGAGCATGCCAATTGTCTACCACTTGTACCAATTGGCACATGTCAATCCCTGAGTGGTGCCACATTTCACCTATTTTCGGTGAGAGTTTAGGGTTTCTCTAACATAGCTTCAGAAATCCGATTCAGTGCCTGCTTGAATATTGTCACATAATACTCATGGTTTGGATTGATGAGCATGTTCTGAATGGTTGGTTGATTCATAATAACCACCCATATAGTCATCTTGAGATATTTCAGAAGTTTTCTCGGGTTTCCTTTTTCACCATTTCTAGTGGGTGGGATGGTGTGGGGTGATCCATCAATACTGGTGCTCTTGTAGTAGGGAATTTGTTTTTGGGGATATAAAGGAGCATTTGATGTAGATATCCCATTGGATGCATTCATATATGGGCACAAGAGGTCTAGAATTTAAATTAAAATTATGCAACCTCTAGCATGGCAACCTGAAGGCTGCGAGAGACACTGGTTAAAGATTGTTTTGTGGTGGCCTTAATATAGTCGTGATTTCTTTCTATTATCTTAATGAAAATATATAGTCCGGTCTCATTAAAATGAGGATTGTGGTTGTATTTCTCTTTGGTTGTTTCTCTCTTAATGCTCCAAAAGTTGCCAAAAGTTGCGATAGTTGTTTATTTTGCCTGTTACAACTTAAAAGTGGTTTTTAGCAATGGGAGTCATGTTTTTTAAGGTTCATACTAATATGAAGATCTTGTAATTCTATATTCAGCATAAGAGAAGATGGCCTCTACTTTGGGCGATATGACAACAATTGCCACATCTACCTCATTGGGTAACAATGGAAAGGGGAAGAAGTTGGGTGCAATGTTTGATAATTATGGCAGACAATTGTCTTCTCTTTCAGTTTTTTCACCCATTTCCTTTAATCGCTCAAGCAGAAGAGGGACTCTGAGATTACGCGACAGAGAGAAGGTAGTTAATAGAAGAGCTATGGAAAAGGAGTTGTACTTCAACAAGGATGGCTCAGTGACAAAAAAATTGCAGGTCAGAGAAAAAATTATGTTTAAAGGAAGGTCACCTACACGTGAAACTTCACTGCGGTGGATCTTTCCTTGTCCACTTATATTTGATTTTAATGTGTTATTTTTAATTTTTCATGGAGGGTTGTTTTGGCATATGGTCTGGCATTCAATTGCATACTTACTGAAAGCATTGTCAATTTGTCTTGCAGGTGGTGTGAACAAACTTGCTGATCTTGTTGGAGTCACCCTTGGGGCGAAGGGAAAAATGTTGTCTTGGAGAGCAAGCATGGTTCTCCGAAAATAGTTAATGATGGTGTGACGGTAGCTAAGGAGGTAATTTGTAGATGTGTGCTCTGGTTTTCTTTTTAACGTTGTATTAGTTCCCCCTCTTAAATGTCTTAGATTTGGTAGGCATAATTTGAAAACTCAAAGGTGAAAGGAAACATATTTGTTACCCAGTGGTCTACTTGGCCTATGGACTAGCCACATTAGAGTAATGCATAAAGCTTTTCACAACAATAAAAGGAAAAGGTTATGGCTGAGTCAAATTTTATTTTTATTGACAGTGTAATGAAATGTATCTCAATGCTATGGTTTTGGCCTTTTTATTGGTTGAATTAGAGGACCCAGTTGAAAATATTGGGGCCAAGTAGGCTGGTTTTCCTTTTTGCTGATGGTTTGGTGTATCTAATTGAATTAGTTGCCTAAGGTATTTTTTGGTTGCAAAATCCTTTTCATTTTTCATACAGTATTGGCCTTGTGGAATACATTTGATTGTGTGGTCTTGTTAGATCTACAACATTTGTAGTTGTTTAGTCTTATGGCCGAGGTGCACTTTTATTATGGAAATAGTTGATGCGATATTGTCATTTAATCCTTACTGCAGGGTAGCATGTTGAGAAGTTTCTTGTGAAACATTTGGTATTCAAAATGAAACTTGATCCTATACAGCATCATGCACTTGACTTCAAAATTCATATTCAAAGTGTGCCAGACAATTCTTGCAAAATTTCAAATATTTATGTTGTTATAAACCATTATCTTTTTCATGTATTGGATGCTGAAAATGTGAAAAAGACTTTGGTATGAAACCAACTGGTGAATAATTTCCAGCAAAACAACCACTTCCAATACATGATTTAGAAGTAGAACATATGTACTTATGAAGCATAGAAAGATATCCTTGATGCATTGTCAATGTTTGGCTAGGGTTATTTTTGGAGAAAATAACTCCTTATTCCTAGAATAGTGATCTTCAATACAAGTAAATACCAGAGAAGAGAGATCATCGTGTGACGCAACAAAACTGAAATTGGACCCCTAAGGAGAGCTGGTGTGTCTACAATCGCTCTGTCAGCATTTTCCCCTGGTTTACCCCGTTCTTTTCCTCCAGCCTGGGTCTTAATTGACTTCTTCTTTCTTCGGGTTTATTTATCAAATTCGTAGAATTTGATAAATAAATACCATCCACAATGGTTGGAATTTAATTTATATTCCCGAATTTATATTATCTCCAAGCCTTATAACCAATGTTTAACTTTCAACACTTTGTATTTATACTCCACGTTTCTTTTTAAATAAATAACTTGTAATGAACTTTCGTCTCTATATTTCACCACCCAGCCTTACAACAATCATGCTCCAGACTTATGCTAATTATCCGCCAATCGTTTAATTAAACAATTTCATTATACTCCGGCCCCACCTATATATATCAATAACCAATCAAACACTCGTATCGTACCTGGCTATCCTCCGCACACCTTAGTTAACCTTCGGGCAAGTTCAACGTGTGACCACCGTCCGATGGCCCTTCTCCAAATCAACGACTCTTGGCAATTTCGCTCGGCTTCCAACGTCGGGCTTTAACGTGCGATGGCGCGGGTTAAACGGTGGTTTTTCGGGGGTCACTTCGCCACGTGTCGCATTCCCTATGGAATCGCTCGCGAATAGGAAATACCGCCTACTCCGCAAAAGCGGTGCGATATGGGCAACCCGCTTTTGTGATTCCGCTCGTGGTTTTGGTAGAGGGCTTGACCATGGGTGCAAGTCTGGTTCCGCTATCCTTTTGTTTGTTAACTCATGTCCAATCCTCGGGTCAGGTTCTGAAAGCACAACAATCTTGTCTCTTTATTAAGCGGGATTTTTATATTTGAACAATGTTCATGACCCCGGTTCTCTACACAGACCTCGCCTTCGGGTGGGGTGAGTTCACAGGGTTATCCAACAATTTACGGGAATTCAAAGACAGAAGAATGGAATTATCAGTACCCAATCGCCTCATAGTTAAACAATTCTTCACAATTAGCAGTTCGAGATAATTCAATGGAAACTATGCTTGGAAATCATTTAACTAGAAACAATTGTTCACACACAGAGGTTTATTGCAGAAATCCCCTCTCTACTCTCCTCTTCCCTCTCTACTTTTATTCATTCGAGGAATTAAAATTTATATACATAACATATGGCTCTTCGGTTCCTCTGAGAGGACCATTCTAGAAATCAAAAGGTCTAATTATAATAATTCAACTAACTGAAACTGTTCAACTCCTACAACTCTAACTATTCTAAGTAATACGGTCAGTTGAGGTATTGACACCTAGTTGTTACAACTCAAATGTTTTCGAACCCTCCTAGCCACAACATGTGGACAAAACCTCCTACATTGCTGGCTAGTGCCTAACGCCCCTGCATCATCGTGTGACATAAACCTATTAACAAAAGTGAACAGGGAATGATTATTAATTATGGAATACTAAGTTGTCAGTGATTTTGACTATTTGTCTTTAACATGTAAAAATGTTAAATTCCAAACTTACATCATCATGGTATTTTAGTAGATGTGTGATAGGTATTATGATAGTATCATATTACCATTCTTCCTTGAGGAACCCACTTCATCCATTAAGATTGCTTTTCTAAATAGTAACATTGTAGATAACCTTAAAAACATTTGTTAACTATTTTTGTTTGACCATTTGATTGTGTTTGATATGTAGAACTCATGGCAGCGAGTGTTTCTCCACTCATATTAAATAATTATTTCCAAAAGTTTCTTGTTACTATTACTTTAGGAAAACCATGAAGACTATGAATTTCTTTTACGGACACTTCTGCCACTTGGCTTGTTGTTTATGTACTTTGAGCTCTACAAAAAAAATCTACAAAATTTGTCTATATAAATGACCACAAAAATGTAATACTTACCTTTATATTTCAGTAACCCTGTAATAAAGTCTATTGATATATATTCTAGTCTTTGAATATGTATGTGGAATGGTTGAAGTAACCCTAGAGATTTTACTATCTCTCTTTTATTTATTATGCAAACCTGACCTTCTCTTGCAAAATTTTGAATATCTTTCTTCATTCCTTCCAAAAATATATTTTTTGATCCTTTGAGATGTTTTAAGGAACCCTGCATCCTACCATCAGAGAGACATGGGACTCCCTTAATATTTGTTTATTCAAATATGCTTTCATGCATAAAAATATTCTACATTTGCACCAAAGTATATCTCTCTTTCACTCCCAATGCTCCATAGAGTTCATCCCATCCTTTATAAATTTTAGTTTTTGTTTAGTACTATTGTCATTTTTCCATTATGGCAAGCTTATTCTAACCACCTAGGAATAGAAAATGTAATTAGATATAAATTTGAGGCCTCTTCTATTTTAGAAAGAGCATCATGTACTAAATTTTCCTTACCCTTTTTGCAGATTATCTCAAAATTAAAACTTTGCATTTTTTCTCCTCATTTTTGTTAATCTTCCAATGAAATCCATAACTTCAAAAAATACTTTATGCTATCATGGTATATCTTGACTTTAAAGTACCTCCCAGTGATATACTATCCCCATTTTTTTATTGCATGTAATATTGCTTCCATTTATTTTTCATACGTAGATTTCACCAAATATTTTCTTTGAATTCCTTGCTTTTAAAAGCCAATGATATCCCTTATTGTTTTAATGTTACGTAAATTCCTTGTCCTAGTGCCTCACACTCTACTATGAATGTTTTACCAAAAGTAGGTGCAACTGATGTTGGTGTAGAAGACATGGCATCCATTAAAAAAGAGAATGCCAAAGTAGCCTCATCATTCCATATAAATGATATTTTCTTCAAGAGATATGTGAGTGGACTTGAAATGCATGCATAATTCTTAACAAATGATCAATAATATCATGTAAGTCTAAAAAAATTTCTAAGAACCTTGATTTTCTTAGGAATAGGTCATTTTGTAATAGCTTGCATCTTTTGAGGCTCCAACTTCACTCCTTCCTTTAAAAAAATATGAACCAAATACTCGAATTCTTATTTCCCAAAAGCACATTTGGATATTTTTACATAAAAATGATTGTTCTCAATAATTTAAATAACTTTTCCACATGTTTAGTGTGGTATTCCCATGATTTATTATAAATATGTGTATTATCAAAGAAAACCAACACAAATTTTATAAGATGGGATCAAACAAAATTGTTCTTAAGTCGAGCTCGCCGGACTTCAAACGGCGATAAACCATAATTCAAACCAAATTCGCGTTCCAAAATAGCCTGCTGACGTCGGCCAATTTTGTGACGCGAAAACCAAATGAATTCCGCCCTAATATTTTTCGGGTCCGAAGTTGGGCTGGCGTACGGAGGGAGAGTTGTGACACAAATTTCTTATCAAATTCGCCCTAATCTTTTTCGGGTCTGGATTTCCACTGCGCGAGCGGCCCAAACAAATATCCGCTCCTATCCCTCTGTGACGAAACCATCGTACATGCTGACGTCATCAATCAAAACCCGCCACCCTTTTGACTTTGTAAATAAAACAAATTGCGTCTGCGTCATTTTCATTGTTCCGTGCACTAGCTAGTCTTCCATGCAACAAAATTCAAAAACCAACTGTTAACGCTTGCTGACCGTTACCTTGCTGAAGAGAATTGAAGCCGAGTATTTCAGGGTTCTTTTGTCATAACCAGCGCCTGTTTAAACACGTTTCATTTCCCATAAACAGGTATTTATTCCAATTCCCCGCTAAACTCTGTAAAAAATCTTGGTTTTAGTTTTAATTCTGCACTAAGGTCTGAAAAGAAGTTCAGTTTGGTCTTTTTCGTTCCCAGAACTGCAATTATATTCCCAAAACTGGTAATTGTGCCCCTTTTCCACAAAAACCCCGAAATTCCATTTATGAATCCACAAGAACCAGAAATGGAAGTTCCTGTAGCTCTGAATGTCGTGCCCATCAATGCCCCTCACAAGGACTTGGATTATTTTCCTTTAGCCGATATGGATTTTCAAATTAAGGACTTGCGTCTCAGTGAGAATCCTCTTCGAATATTTTGCCGCTGCAGAGACAATTATTTGAATGGTTCTAACATCTTTGGACTTTGGGAATCAAATATTCCTATGTACCTTCTCCCCTCGGTCCATATTTTTCCTGAGTTAATCCATTATTGCTACGCAAATTATGATCCCAACCAACGAGCAGTTTATCCCCAAGTCAAAATTTCATTTTCCCAATAACTTCTCAGTCCATAAATGAAATGCTACAATTCCAACCTGGTCAAGCTCTCACTCCCCTGTCCATGGTTGAATTACTTGATAAATCTACTAAGTTATCCCATGAAGAGTTAAACCGCCTATGCCAAACCTTCATGTTACCAGAGCATCAGCCTAAAAACCCTCCCCCTTATGGTTATACTTTCTTTACTGATGAGGGTAGACTTATTTTCAACATGATATCTTCCATAATGGGCTTCAATACTAGTGAGTATGTTGATCAGTTAACCCTAGTATTGTTATCCATTTTTACCCCTGGACAACCTCCTGCTGTCAAGTACGATTTTGCATCTTATATTGCTGAAAAAATCCATGATCAGTTCATGAGATTTGAGAATGAGAGAGTATTTAATTATTCTTCTGTCATATATCATCTCATGATTTACTTTCAGTCAGAAAATTTCCCTTTTTATGTTAAGAAACTTGATGCCAAAGGGAATCCTAGGTCAGTCATATTTTGGTCTGCCATTACTCACAAATCCTCTGATTCTCCTTATTCCTATAATGAGTTTGTCGACCTTTTTGTTCATCCTGCAACTACCTTGTTGACAGGAGTCTCTCCTCCTAGAATTAATAATGAAATCAAGAAAATCCTTCAGCTCTCAAAGCATTACAAGATAGGTGACTGGTACCTATATAAAAACTACACAGAGATCAAGATATATGGATGTGAATTATGCCCATTCAAACTTCCCAAGTATGTCCCAATGAGACTCTTTGCATTAGAATATTTCAGGCAGATGAATAATTCAGATATAATTCATTTTTGCAATGCAAAGAAAAAGGCTCAACTCAGGATCAAGAGCCAATTGGGTCCCTTCATTTGTAACTCTAGGGAAGTTGGAAAGGAAGACGAAAGGATTTTAGAAGACTATCTCAGACTACAAAAGAGTTTCTACTGGGTGCCTTATGATCCAAACAACTTTATCTGTGATAGAAGAATGAAAAATAAACAGTCACCATACATCCATCAAATAATCCTAGAAATAGAACAATATGCTAATATGGATGAATGGACAGAAGGGACATTGGTTGAAAATGATAGTGAGCAGGTCAATGTTGAAAATGTAATGAAAGATATTGAAAAGATACTTGACCTAGAATCTTTTGGACAGGTGCAGGGATCTTCTTCAGCCAGGACTTTACAACAAAATTTGCAGGAGGTTAGTACAGTAGCAGTAGAATCTAAAGGAAAAGAAAAGGAGCCTGATATACAAATAATTGAAAAATTCATAATGACAGCGCAACCAGAGAATTCTAAAGAACAAGGTCAAGGACAAATTCCTCCTACTCAGATCAGTGAGCCAGAAATTTCTATTTTACAAACTCCTCTGAATATAGAAAAGGGAAAAAAGAGAGAGGATGAAACAACTACTCCTATTGGTGGCTCTTCTGAACAGCAAGATGTTAAAAGGCAGAAATTAACTCCCCTTCCAGAAGATGAATCATTTCAGGAAATCCCTGACAGCCAGGGAAGAGAAGACAGTCAGCAAACAAATATAGGTAGTGGGACATCCACTAATTTTCAAAAACAGGGAATACAGAGGCAACAAAGTGCAGAAATATCTTCTTTCAAACCTCCAGTAAAAACTACCTGGGACATCAAAAGAACATTCATCAATATAAAGGCCAGGAACGATCCACTTAGACTTCAAGTGTACAACCAATTTTTGAAGATGGCTCCGAAAAATCAAGAAATATTGATGTCATCTTATGACATCCAACAGGGTAAGATGTTAATGAGCCATTTGAAGCCCAAGGTGCGGCAGCCTCAGACAGCTGCAGATTACGTTAGGACTAATTTTGAAGTCTTAGTAAAGGATATCCATCCTTTAGATCAAATTGAGCTACACAAGCAAACGGGTGAGATGATTTATTCTACTCTGACGGATAAATCAATGATGACCCATAAGTTGCAGGATTCTTTGGATAATACTAATACACAGTTGCAGCTTGAAAAAGCCTCCTCCCAGGCTAAGGATAATATAATCAAAACTTTAGAGGAAATAATCATTGGTTTGGGTCATAATCCTAAAGATGTGAAAGGTATTGAAGCTTTGATCAAGAGAAAAGATGATGATATTGCAGCTCTGAGAAAACAATTAAAGTTATCGGCCTCAAGACATCCACAGACTGCAGAAATCATCAAACAAAATTCTGAGGAAGAACTAATGGATTTTCTCTTAAAATTGAATGAGAAACTTACTGCAACTAAAAAAGAGCTTGAGAATGCATTAAAAGATAAGAAGGCAAATATTCTAGTATCTACAACAGGAGTAGTGACGGGTACAACAACAACAGGTCAGCCAGCAGAATTGTCACAGAGCAACACTGCAAATTTGAACACTGATGAATTAACAAATTCAATGGAAGATATGAACATTTATGCCATAGAGCTTCACAAAACAAGACAATTGTACCTCCTAGAACATAAATATGATCTTTCAAAAATGAGTGTTGCAATGAGATAAAATAGAAAGTGAACAAATTAGAAAAAGCGAGTCAAAGCATTGGAAAAGGATCTCTTTTGCTGAAGCCTTTAAAAGAAATAAATGAAATTCTTTGGGATAATATTCAATCATCACTAGGATGTTTGGTCCTCAATTCAAATAATGGATGAACATAATAACTTAGTTAAGTTGACTCTTGGATGAGATTGGAGATCAAGACAAGAGTTGATATGCCGAGAAGAGGCCAATAGACTTATAAATTTACCTTTGAATACTCGGACTAAGAATCAACTTGCAAAAATTGATGTCATATTGGGGATCAGAACAATTCTAGAAATAAAGAAATTTTTACTAAAAGAACTGCGGTACAAAATTTAGAGCAGAGGTGCTCGGATATGCGAAGAAATCATTGCCTTCGAGGAAAGATTGAATATTTTGTTAAATGATTTCCTAGTCCTATAGTTGCGAGAAGATAAGCTAATGGACCTTGATAGTTATGTTGAAAAATTACGGACAAATATCTTGATAATCAAGCTAGTTCTTGAACGAGTTCATCAACAGCTGACATTGCCTACGAGGGGAAAAACCTTCATAATGATTGAATGATTTATTTTATCTTGAGCATGAAGTAAATCATTTGTTCCCAAATTAGCCTAATTTCTTTAGATATACGGTGATGAAACACTAAGAAAGTTGCAAAGGACCGGAAGTGCCGAAGTTCAATGGTGGGAAGAAATGATGGACTTTTGTAAAAAATTATCCTTACATTAATTTTTGCCTATTTACCACAATATATCATGATAAAGGATAAAAGGATGAACGAAGGTCAAAGAGTATCGAGCCGGTTAAAGAGTATCGGTGAAACGAAATAATCGACATAGAAATTCTTTTGAAGAGGACAATAGCAAGCGGAATGTGAGACACTCAATATATTCTGTGACAGAAACATCAACATGGAATTATCATTTTATTATATAATTATGTAATCTCCCTATCATGTTGTAAATACTTATTAGTTATCCTAGATAATATCTCAATTTGTTATGAGATATTTTGTATGATTTTGTATAAATACTCCATCAATTGGAGTAGTAAGTGTGGATTCATATACTTTGCGGTAACATTGACTTTTTTCGGAATAAAGTGTTGTTGGAGAAATTTCTTTGTGGCTTATTTTGGATGATGAATTGATGCTGGGAACTTTTTCTGAGGATTCATGTGTCAAACTACGGATCAATAAGTCATTTCTATCCTGTGTTTAAGTTTTTATATATGTTTATTATATCAGGTTTGTGTTTCATTTACGGATAAGTAATGAAAAAGGAGTAAATCGAGTACTTAAGTGTCTGGTTTTAATCATTATTATTCTAAATGTTTCTTCAGCTTGAACATAAACGGTGGTCTTAATTATCACATTTTTTTACTAGTTTAAGGATTTTGGGTACTTTAATTTGTATTTGGAACAATGGATGTCGGTATCTATCTGATGGCACCTATTCTACATCTTTGCTATTTCACTTTCTTATATATTCCTCGGGCATATTTGGATGCTTTCAGTTGTCGAGTAATCTCCATGTGGGCCGGGTGCGGGTTTTATATCAGGTCCCTGTATGTGACATGAGGTATTTTTCTATCAGCAGCTATGCGGGGTGGGACTTCTGACTACGGATGGAATGTTGGGTTCCAATCTTCGGATGTGAAAATTTAATGACTTCATGGACTATTTTACTTCATATAATATATTCGAAAACAACGTTTTTTTCTCTTGTGAAAAATGATTAATGTTTATCACTCTGCCTTCAAAACTAGCGATCTTTGAGTATGTTATTTGGTTTAATTGATATGGTCTCATGGTATTTTTATATTTGGGACATATCACACTCCTCACATGATTAGTGTTTTTCTCTGTTCAAGGATTTTGGGTACTTTAATTTGTATTTGGAACAATGGACGTCGGTACTCTATCTATTGTTTTACTATTCTACATACTGCTATTTCACTTTCTTATAGATGCCTCGGGCATATTTGGATGCTTTCTCAGATTTGTCGATAATCTCCATGTGGACCGTTACTGGGTTTTATATCAAGTCCCTGTATGTGACATGGGGTATTTTTCTATCACTGTCTGGGGTGGGACTTCCACTTTTATGGATGGATATTTGGGTTCCAATCTTCAGATGTGAAAATGTAATAACTTCATGGACTGTTTTACTTCATATAATATATTCAGAACAACGTTTTTTCTCTTGTGAAAAAAAAATGATTAATGTTTATCACTCTGCCTTCAAAACTAGCGATGTTGGTTTATTGATATGGTCTGATGGTCTTTTTATATTTTGGACATATCACACTCCTCACATGATTAGCGTTTTTCTCTGTTCAAGGATTTTGGGCACTTTAATTTGTATTTGGAACAATGGACGTCGGTACTCTATCTGTTGCTTTACTATTCTACATACTGCTATTTCACTTTCTTATAGATGCCTCTGGCATATTTGGATGCTTTCTCAGATTGTCGATAATCTCCATGTGGACCGTTACTGGGTTTTATATCAAGTCCCTGTATGTGACATGGGGTATTTTTCTATCATTGTCTGGGGTGGGACTTCCACTTTTCTGGATGGATATTTGGGTTCCAATCTTCAGATGTGAAAATGTAATGACTTCATGGACTGTTTTACTTCATATAATATATTCAAAACTTTTTCCTCTTTTAAAGTTTCATTTTTTATTTTAAAAATTGAACCTGCCGTAACTATACCGACACCTTGTAAGCGTCGGAATTGCGACAGATTAGAAACGTCGGAAGAGCGACAGTATAAACACGTCGGAAGAGCGACGTTCAAAACGTCGAACCACATTTCATCGTAATTGTGACAGTTTACAGACGTTGGAAGAGCGACGTTCAAAATGTCGGACCACATTTCGTCGGAAGTGCGACAGTTTACAAAGGTCAGAAGTGCGACGGATTGGGAAACGTCGGAAGAGTGATGCTTGTTTGGAAGCGACGGAAAAAGTGTCGATAGTGCGACACTTTTTAATTGCGTCGGAACTGCAACAGTATGGTAAACCACGTTTTCCCACCCTGGAACTGTCGCTCTTGCGACGACTATGTGTTGAAATAGCGACGAATTGGCCGTCGGAATTTCCGCCAAATTTTCTAGTGTTGCTTGCTTGTTAAGGAATTTATAGGGGGCTAACAGTGGCTCCACATGGGGATGGCTTCTTCTTGAAGGAGTCAAGAATTCAGAAAATGATCTTTAGTGTAGGCCAGATGGCTGTTGCTTGAGCCACCTTTCTTCTTTGATTTTCAGCTGCCACAATTGTGAAGACATCGATTTAGCAGAAAAACTCTCCCAAACAATCTACCTACCCATTCCTACAATCCTACCATTTTCTCTTCCAGGGTGCATTTGAACTAGCAGACCCTTTACATCATTTTTGTTTTTTTTTTAACAAACAAGGAAATAAACCTGTTCTATTTCTACCCTTATTACTCCATGAGACCAGATTAAACTATTGGCCTCACATGTTTCTCTACCTAATCTAATATCTACTGGGATTAAACTGTCCAGCAGATTTATTCTCTATATTCTACAACAGAAATTTAAAAACAGTCAAACTAGGATTAGACAGTCTAGTTTTCTGTAGATCCAAGGCATAAAGACAGTTGCACATGGACAGAAATTTGCAGAAAATTGGAAACAAAATCTCGAAGGCTTGAGATCTAAAATTTTGAAGTATCCTTCTTTCTTTTGTGACTCAAGTTTTGAGCTTGTTAGAGTCACTTTCTCTTCTTCATTCAGCTCTGGTTTTGGGTTGGTTA
Source organism: Pinus albicaulis (assembly GCA_034641835.2). Classification (NCBI taxonomy): domain Eukaryota; kingdom Viridiplantae; phylum Streptophyta; class Pinopsida; order Pinales; family Pinaceae; genus Pinus; species Pinus albicaulis. Next base: position 405,435,189 of record CM076578.1, on the reverse strand, counting down.
GAGCTGATATTCTTCCTTAGTTGCTAGTTCAGATTTTGAACATGTTAGAACCAACTGTTTTACTTCTTTGGCTTAGGTTTTGATCATATTAGAGCCAATCCTTTGCATTTCTGAGGTTCATGTCTTGAGCATGTATGAACCTCTCCCTTCTCTCTGTTTTTTGGAACATTTTCTCTTTCTCTTGAAAACATATCATAAAAATGGTATATACAATGGAAATGGAGACTGGAAATTGGAAATCAGTAGAAGTAGTGTTTGAGCAGCCTGCCATTGACAAGACCCCCAAATAGATCTGTACCATCTGGTTCTTGTAGAAAAAATGCATTTGGACCCACAGTGGCTTGGATGATGTATGGACCCTGCCACAAACTGTCAAACTTGCCGTGCTTTCCTTTGTCCTCTCTCCTTGAGTCCCAATTCAGAACTTTATCTCCAATTTTGAAATCAGAAGCTTTGGTTCTTTTGTCAAATAACCTCTTTATATTTTCCTGAACCTTTACAGCTCTATTATAAACCTCTTCCCTTGTTTGCTGGAGATGAATTATTTGGTTTATCTTTCTCACCATGCTGTCTTCTTTTGTTTGGATTTCTTGGACAAGTTTGATCACTGGTACTCCAAGGCTGGTAGGAAACACTGCTTTTGTTGCATAGACAAGCTGATATGGTGACATGCCAATGGATTTCTTTGTTGTAAGCCTGCCAGCCCACAGGGCCTGCACTAACTTGTTAAGACATGACTTTTTTTTCTCTTCCAGCAGCTTTTTGATGATGGTCACCAGGCTCTTGTTTGATGATTCAACTAATCCATTACCTTGTGGGTAATAGGCAGTTGAATGACCAAGTGCTATTCGATATCTGTGACAAAAATCAACCATTTTCTTGGATCTAAAAGCAACAGCATTATCATCGATTATTTTTCTTGGGCAACCAAACCGAGAGAGGATATGGCCTTCTAGGAACCTAATGACGACTGAATTTGTGGCATTCCTAGTAGGTATAGCCTCTATCCACTTAGTGAAGTAGTATATGGTTGTTAAGATCCATTTGTGTTGTACAAAATAAGTAAGGTGAATTTCTCCTATGAAATCTAGGCCTCATTGCATAAAGGGACCTTCAACAGTGATGGGTTGTAGAGGTAACGGGAGGAGATTTATTTTGCCTTAAAAAATCTGGCATTTGTGGCAGGCAATTATCATCTTATGGATATCATTGAAGAGTGTGGGCCAATAGTAGCCAGCTCTGAGTATTTTGTTAGCAATGGCTTTCCAGTTCAGGTGACCACCACACTCTCCTACATGGAACTCTTTGTTTAATCCTTTCTACTTCAGACTCAGGCAAACATTTAAGCAATAGGCAATTTGTACTCTTCCAGTATAAGCATTCATCTATTATGCAGTAGTTTCTGGCTTTAAGATTCAGGAATCTAGCCTTGGTCTTTGACAGTTCAGGAGGGGCATTGAGGTGTGTGAGCACGTAGAGAATGTCAGAATACCATGGAGAGTTTTGAAATTTCTCCTTAATAGTGGGCTCAGGAAATCCCTCCTGCTCATCCAAGGCATCTACCATGTTTATGTCAAGGGCTTGCAGATTTGATTCAGCCATTAGTTGAGCTAAGCCCTGACCTTTGATCAGTTTTGTGGGTTTTATCTCAAGGTCATATTCTAAGATTACAACAATCCATTTGCCCCTTTTCCCATCTGGGTCTTGGGACTAGATGTCTTTAACCACTATGTTTGGTACATAGGCTATGGTGTGGGAATGTAGTATGTACACCATAAAGTCTTTCAAGGCCTTAACCAAAGCATAGGCATGTTTTTCCATTATGTTGTATTTCAAGGGTGCATCCCTCAGTGCTTTGCTGAAGAAAGAGATGGGCTTTTCCATTCCCTCTGGATTTTTCTGCAGTAGAATTGCAGCCACTGTATGCTCGGAGGCAAACGAAAAAATTAGGAAATCTTTTGAGAAATATGGGGTTATTAAGACAGGAGCCCAGGTGAGTGCAAGTTTACTGATTCAAAAGACTTCTTAGCCTCAACAGTCCACTTAACTCCTACACCTTTCCTTAACATGTTAGTCATATTCCTAAGGTGTTCAGCTAAGTTGGGAATAAATCTCCTGAGGAATTTGATTTTCCCGATGAAGGACTGTAACTCTTTGATGTTTCTTGGGTGTGTGATTTGTAGTATTCCCTCAACTCTTTGCGGGTCTATCCTAATCCCTTTCTCGGATATGATATGGCTAAGAAGCTTACCTTCTTGCAGCCCAAATACAGGATTTTTAGGATTCAATGATAGACTGAACCTTCTACATTTTTCAAACACTATTCTCAGATGTTTTAGGTGTTCTTCTTTAGTCTTGGAGTAGACTGTTATGTCATCCAGATAGATGACAATGAAGTGCCCTATTTCATCTGAGAAGGCTATGTTCATTGCTCGTTGGAAGGTTGCGCCAGCGTAAATTAGTCCAAAGGGAATTTTAGCATACATAAAGGTGCCCCGTGGAGTGGTAAAGGCTGTCTTGAGTTGGTCTTCTGGGATTACTAAAACTTGGTTGTAACCTGAAAAACCATCTAACAGGGATATCCTTTTCGAGCCTACTACCTTCTGAATAATGTGTTCCATCTTTGGCAAAGGGTAATTGTCTTTGAGAGAGGCTCTGTGAAGATTCCTGAAATCAATACACAGCTTGATTTCCCTTGTTTTCTTTCTCACAGGCACTAGGTTTGAGATCCAATCAGAGAACCTCACAGGAACTATTATTCCTGCCTCATACATCTTTTTTATTTCTTTTTCAACTGCAGGCAATTATTTTGGGTTTATTCTACAGAGTTTCTGTCTGAAGGGCTTCTGATTTTCTTTCAGAGGTATTTTGTGTTGTATGATGTTTGTGTCATAGGCCTTTAGGTCCTCATAGTTCCAGGCAAACACATCAATGAATTCCTTGAATAGGTCAATGTATTTCTTTTTCATGTTTACAGGCAGGGACTTAGCCAATTTGATCATCTTGGGTTTATCTTCAGTGCCTATGTTTCATTCCTCGACATCAGAGTCTGCATGTTCTATAGTGGGATTTTTTGCTACATCATCAAAGTCAAAAAGGTCCTCTAAAGGTGCCAGACCTCGAGGTATGTTCTTATCTTTGGTCTGCAGCACCTCTACTTCCTCACTGTCTGCGTTTTCACCTTTTTCGTTTGGATTTCCAATCTGTTCATTTAAAGTGTTTATTTCTATGTTACAGGGTGGTCTTTCCTCGTTCGAGGACTCTTCATTTAGGTGGCTATCATCAAATTTCGAGTCTAGATCAGAAAACTCAAACTCGTTCCTGCCTACCAAGAAATCTTCAATCTGCTTATCTCCTTCAAAAACCTGTCAATATTTTTCATTGTCTGGCACTGCCGGTCTGAATTTGGTTTGAATGATGATTTTTTCGTCGTTGGGAGGCTGGTGATACGAACTAGCCATGCAGGCCAATCCATTTGCAATTGTGTTCTGACTCCTAGGGACAGACACCATTTCGTATTCTACAAAGGTTTTAAATAGATCCATAGCATCATTCATGTACGCTCTTAGCCTAGGATGTTTCGCTGTGTATTCACCATTCACTTGTTTGATGATCAACTCAAAGTCTCCATGCACGGCTATCCTACGGGCTCCTAATTTTTTCAACAGATTTAAGCCTAGGATCAGAGCCTCGTACTCTGCGATATTGTTTGTACATTTGAAGTGCAGATTACAAGCATGGCTCTCTGTGTAGTCACTCTCTATGTTATGTATCCACACTCCTACTCCTGCAGTTCTTTGGGTCCATGACCCATCGAAGTTCATTTCCCATAAGGGTTGTCTCTCAGGCTTATCATCATTTCGTTCTTGGTGTGGTGTATGAGCTTGTGAAGGGTGAATAATTAGTTGACTACATCGTATCTCTCGCTCACTCTGAGTTTCGTTTTTAGTGCACTACCCATAGGTTTCTGTATCATTTTCTTCGGGGTCTAGAGTAGCCATTATGTTAAAGTATATGGGCTCTGTTTCATGGTTTGTATCTCTGTTTTTGAATTCTGACCCCTGTATGGATTCGTCATTACAAAGGATGAAGGAATCAAGATCTGTGTGTACAGATTATAAAGGTGAATTTTCAGGCTTTTCGGGGCTACTGACTAGGAATTTCATTTGTGGCATAAGCCCCATCCATCTGCATTGTACCTTGTAGCTTGGCTCCCCATGATCTCGATAATAACATGCCATACTTAGGTGGCACATCTACCACCACAACATCCATGACCATGCATTTAGCTGGAATCTTGGTTAGGCTTACACATAAATCTTTAATCAGGCCAAGACACTTTACTCTGCTAGAGTCAAATGAATATAGGTCTTTATAGGGACGAGTTATTTATAGGCCTAATATTTCCATAACTATCTTAGGCATCAGGTTGTGTGAGGTCCCAGAGTCATGCATTTCATTGTGGAGGATCTTATCATGGATATTGAGACTGATGTAAAAAGGAGGTACTACCCCTTCTTGAAACTTCCCTTCTATCTTGGGACCAAACAGAAGGATTGGTTGATCATCGCTAAAATTGACCATGTCACTGTTCTCACCTAGATTTAATGCTTTCAAAATTTGGCCTTTCTATACATCCTGAGCGGCCAGCTCAGAGAGTGGTACAGAGATTTTAATTTTCGTGATCTCACTCTCCAAATTGAAAGCGGATTGACTCTTTGGAATGTTCAACTCTGTTTTGTTAGCCACCACCTTAGTGGCAGAATAAGTGGGCTGATTCTGACAATGTACAAGTTTAGGGATTGTTTTATCAGGAGCACTAAATGCAGTGTTAGTGTTGCTAGTTGATTGACTTTGCTTTTCCGTGTTTTGGTTGTATTTCTCTTTGTTTTTCCCATAACTCTCAGTTGCTGATTTGTCACTTCCAGCAGCTGCTTTAGAAGTTTTCTTAGGCCTTTTCTTGATGGTGATCTCAGAATTTTTGGGTTTGGAATTGTCTAAGCACTTTTTTCTTCTGAGTTCAGACTATTCTCTGACATACATGATGGAATTTTTGAATCCAGGTCTGTAATCTTCAGATTCCAACCCTTCCTCATTCCAATATGAGGGTGAGGGCTGATGTTCTGCTGTGGAACCGCTATGGATTTAGTTTTCTACTTCAAACATGTTTATTGTGTTCCCCTCAGACTCTTCTATGATTCCCTCATCTTCATCAAGAAAGTTCTCTTGGAATGGGGGAATAACTTGCTGATATGATTCTCTTTGTCTGTTGGGAGTGGTGTTGTTTCTTCTAAAGTTATGGTTCTGGTTATGATTCTTGTTTTTGTTTTGATTGCTAACTGTGACAACCATTTTTTCCATCATTTTTTGTAGTCTTTCCATATTTTTAGATAAACGGTCATAATTGGGGTTAGATGTGGAAGCTACATTGTCATCTCTATATGTCACCCTTTTCTCAGCTCTCAATCTTGCTTTTTTCTCAATCAGGTTAGCTTCTACACTCACTGCGCCCCTTTGCATATCTTCCAGTGTGTTGTAATCCCTGTCCCTACGCTGGTAGGCCATGTCAGCATCAAAGCCTTCAGGATATTTCACTAGAGACATGCCTTGGGGAGGTTTCATGTGTGGAGGAAGAGCGTTATAAATGCTATTAAACCTTGTAGAGTAGTCATGGACACTCTCTCCTACATTTCTTTTCAGGTTTTTTTATTCTGCTAGGATTTGGAGAGGGTTGGCCTTAACTTCCCATTTGTTTATGAAGGTCTGATATAAAGCAGGAAGATCTTGGATACTATTAGGAGGCAGGCCTTTGAACCATTTCTTCACATCACCTCCTAAGCTCTGGGAAAAGATTCTCATTTTGACTGTATCATCATCTATTTCCATGTAGTCAAAGAATATTCCATCCTATCTACATGGTGCTGAGCTGTGGTAGATTCCTTTGCAGTGAAGTGTGGGATATTTGATTGATAATCGTTGGGTAAAGGCACTAGAGGCTGGGGTAAAACCAGAGGTGCATACCAGGCTACCATGATGATGTTTTGATGAGATAAAGGGTTGGCTTGAGTAGCTGGTATATGGATGACAGAGATACTAGGACCAGAAGAAGTCTGTTGAACTGATCTAGTGTGGTAGAGCCCCAAGTTTTGAATGAAGTGAATATCGGGAGATGTATATGGAGGGGTTTCTCTGTCCCTAATGTGTTGACCACTAAGAGATGGTGAACCGGGAAACTCAAGGTTTGGCTGGTCTAGAACACTGAATGACCTAGTTCTTGGTGGTATGTTTGGTAGGTATAGGTCAAAAGGTGGGTCTAATAGAGTTGTAAAGTCTTCGGCTCCCAACTCAAGGGAACATGGAAAAATTAAATTGACTGAAAAGGATCCTAGTGGGATAGAGACAGATTTCTAGACCTCCCAGTGTTCCCAATTCATTCAATTAAATCCTAACAAGAACGTCTAAAAACAGATTTCATTAATTCATACATCAACTAGCAATATATCAGACCACTACACTGGTTAAATTAACTGAAAACAATCCTCAGATAACACATATAGCAGAAAACATTGAAGGCAAGGAGAGCAGAAACATAGGGTACCTAACAAGGGTAAATCCTATGCCAAATTTATGATGCAAGCCAGTAGAAATGAAATGAAATGAGCCGCAAGTTAACAAATACAGAGATAGAAAAACATCACTGCTGCTTTAAATCAGGATCCAAAGAAATGTGATTGTCATATTAAAGAGCAACACCAGTCATGTACAACATTGCCAACAACTTGAATACTCAGACTAAAAACATCTTCCTCAACCTATCTTACAATTTTACATAGAGACTATGCCTCAAAAGAAACAACTTGCAATTCTCTGATAACCGATCAACAACAACCTTTACAATGAATTTCTTCATGAAATTTATAGCTTAGTGGAGAAGGGAAGGTAGATGGAAAACTAAATGTAGCATTAAACTCAGAAGAGGAAGAGGTCCAATGCCTTATTCTGTTTTAACTTCTGGGCATTTATCTCTGGTACTCTTTGGATGAAAGAGTGGTCTTCGTCAGGCTTCCATTTACTCCAGGTATGTCTCTGATGTACTTTCTGTAGCACTCTGGTGAATTAAACAAAATGGTAGAATAATGATGCTAGGGTCTACCATACTGTGTAACAAATGCTTCTGATAGCATAGGACTGTTGTCAAGGCTAGAATTTCCTCAGGAACACAGTATAGAATGGAGATAGTATGGGCACCTCATCCTTTGTGGAAAGAATATTCTACTGATGTGGAAACCCGGTACTATCATTTTCTGTGCGCTGGACCTTATGTGTGATCTGTGATGTCTTCGATCTGGTACTCTGCTTTCAAATCATTGGATTAAGGCTCAACATATTCAATGACAGGCCCTAAACACTCTATTTTCCCACTAATACTCTTATCCACTCCATGATTGCCTCTGTCAGTGAAATATGTGCTTTAATGGCTCTGGGGAAGGTTTTATAGAGTCTAAACTCTGTTGTTTTAATGCGAGCCCTATCATAATGTCTTCCCAGGCCTCTCTTCATGATTTTGATCTCTGAACATGGTCCTCCTCGCGTTCCTTGCCACTGTAACAGTGACTGTGAACCATGGCGGTTTTCCGCCTGTCTGTAACCCTGCAAAACACGAAAAATGTTAAGAAGATCATGCATGGGGATGGTGAATGTGGTGGGGTCAATGAGAATGGACGTGCAGACTGGTGAAATGTCAAAAAAAGTTGCAGGTTGATGGCGGAAAATGCAGCGAACAGTGGAAACTGGTCATGGCAAAAGTTGGCGGAATGCGTAAATTTGACACTTTAGCCTTTGAACAAAATATACAGGGGAGCCGATGAAAATGTGAAAAAAACACATGGAATGGTGACGTGGTGGGACCCGGTCGATGGCGAGGCATGCGTTACATCTGGACCGCCTGATCTCAGGAGGAGATCGACGAATAAGGACATGGAGGAGGGCAACAGATGGTGGGCCATGGGTGTATTTTTACTTGGGCTAATTCCCGCGCAGCTCCGTGGCGTGATGACCGTTAGATGGGCCACTCTAGATCAGACAGCATACGTGCATATTGCGCCGGGTCAAAACGTCGAACTTTAACGCGCGATGGGGGGCGGTTTTTAAACAGTGCATGGAGCCATGTGTCGGGAGGTGAGTGGAATCACTCCGAAAATAATAAAAAAATTGCCCACCTCCCAAAGGTGGTGCGATGGAAACTGACGATTTTCGAACAGGGCATGGCTGCGGGGACCACCGGGCGGGTGAAATACGAACCGTTGATCTGCAGGTTAGATCGAAAGTGGACAGGCGATCAGAGGAGTGAACAGGGTGGGCCACGACAAGGCACTGATCTGCGAAGACCGTCCGATCTAATCAAATCAACGGCTAATAATGCGCCTGATATCCATTTGCGATAAGCGCTCTCTGGGCTAGCGCTTGGTTCTAGCGCCCAGGTCACGTGGAGAAAAGGTTGAGGGGGCTAGGGATTAAAGGTGCTAAGCCCACTTATATGGAAAATATGGTTTTTGGCCCATTTTTAGTGCATTTTAAGGCCAATAAAGGGTAACGATAAGGAAAATAAGGGGAATTTAAACCACACCAGGGGTGTGTGTAGGATTTAGAGGGGGTTTTTGGGATGATTTAGAAGGACTAAGGGAGGGATTTTGGGGTGAAAAGGAGGCTTTGAAAAAGGGAAAAGGGATGAAATGAATAAGTTTGCAGGGGTACAAGGGGCAAATGAAGGCCTTTAGGAGCACAATTTATCATCATCAGTGAGGCTTATTGACTCAAGAACAGCAGAGGGAAATAATCAAAGGGCAGAGAGCATGAAGAGGCTTCAAGGTTGATGTGTTTTCAAGAGAAATGCATTCCTTGAAGGCTCATAAAACAAATTAGCCCCTTGCTTGCTTGTCAAGGAATTTATATGGGGCTAACAGTACCAAAATTATCATTGAGAAAAAAGGAGTAGATAAGGATCAGCCAGAGTATAAAGGAGAAATAAGGTAAATGTTAGAAAATTAGATATTATGGAGCAATGCAACACATAAAATATGCGAAAAATACAAGCACACAAAACACATAAAACCAGAGAGACACAGATATACGTGGTTCACCCAATTTGGGCTATGTCCACCCCGAACAGCCAATCCTTCCTTTCTATTATCCAGCAAAAATTGAAGAGACAAAACCTATAGAAGATTCGTTGTAATATCCTTTGTTCCCTCTCACAGTCTCCCTATCTGTTTCTCGCTCTGAGAATACACACGTCATACACAGCCGCAATAAAATACCCTCATATATACAAGGGGGTTGCCTTCTAGGGAAAAAAACCCTAAATTAAACATAACTTATACAGTCAGATCATCTGCTTATGAACGACCCAGATTGACTAGAAATTACTATACTTTTACAAGGCAATTTTACATCTATTTTTAGCCCCCATGGCAGCGATTAATTACGGGCGGCGTTTCCGCCCCTTTTAAGTTACAGGGGTCCAATGCTGTGATACAAAGTAAATAAGATAATCAGGCTCCACACCCAACAATCTTCCACTTGGTGACTGATTGTAGAAACTCCACCGCTACTTCATTTGTTGGACAATGACTCCTCTTTGGACCTAGCTGTTCCTTGTCTTCATCATCATCCTTGAAGACCAATTGAAACTAAGCACATTCTCAGTTTCTCCCTGGTTAGAACTTTTGTTAGCATATCTGCAGGATTTTGGCTAGTGTGTATCTTTTCCAGCTTCAACTCTCCATCTTCCAATACTGACCGTATGAAATGGTACTTGAGATGTATGTGTTTAGTCCTGGAATGAAATGCTGAGTTATTTGCAAGATGAATGGCACTTTCGCTATCACTGTATAACGTGCCCATATCATGCTTCTTACCCAATTCATCCATAAACCTTTGTAACCAAATTATTTCTTTACTAGCCTCTGTAGCAGCAACATACTCTGCTTCTGTTTTTGAAAGTGCAACAACACTTTGGATTTTTGAAACCCAACTGACAGCTATTCCACCTACAGTAAATACATATCCTGTAGTGCTCCTCCTGTTATCTCTGTCACTTGCCATATCTGCATCAACATATCCCTGTAGAGCAATGTTTGAACCACCAAAGCATAATGCTTGATTTGTGGTACCTCTCAAATATCTGAGAATCCATTTTACTACCATCCAATGTTCTTTTCCTGGATTATTCATGTACCTGCTTATAATTCCCACTGCATGTGCAATATCAGGCCTTGTGCAGACCATTGCATGCATTAAACTTCCAACTGCTGATTCATATGGAACTTTGGACATATAATCCATGTCTTCTTGGGTCTTGGGGCACATCTCCTTATTAAGTTTGAAATGGATAGAAAAAGGTGTACTAACTGGTTTTGCATTCTGCATATTAAATCTTTTCAACACCTTTTCTATGTACTCATTCTAAGACAGTGTTAATTTGCGATTTTTCCTGTCTCTAGCTATCCTCATACCAAGGATTTGTTTTGCAGCTCCCAAATCCTTCATTGCAAATGAATTTGCCAATTTTCTTTTGAGCACATTTATTTCCTGCATGTTAGATCCCGCAACAAGCATGTCATCTACATACAATAAAAATATAATATAGCTGCCATCATTTTGCCTTTTTAGATAAACACAATGATCAGAGTGACATCTAGTATAACCTTTTTTAGACATGAACTTGTCAAATTTTAGATACCACTGCCTTGGAGCCTGTTTTAAACCATACAAGCTCTTCTTTAACCTGCACACCAATTTTTCTTTCCCTTTTACCTCATATCCTTCTGGTTGCTGCATGTATATCTCTTCCTCCAAATCTCCATGGAGAAATGTTGTCTTTACATCTAACTGTTCAAGATGTAAATCTTTTGCTGCTACAAGACTTAAGATAGTTCTGATTGAAGTCATCTTAACAACAGGAGAAAATATTTCATCAAAATCAATACCTTTCTTCTGTGCAAACCCCTTCACCACAAGTCTAGCTTTGTACCTCTGTTTTCCTCCATCTTCTTCCTTCACCCTGTAAACCCATTTATTCTGCAATGTAGTTTTACCTGCAGGCAACCTGACTAAGTCCCAAGTCTGGTTATGCATTAAGGAGTCCATCTCTTCTTCCATGGCTAGCTCCCACTTCTTCCTGCTTTCAACCTGCATTGCTTCTTCATAACATTCGGGTTCACTAGAATCAGTCAACAATAAATAATATAATGAAGGAGAGTATCGTTCAGGGAGTCTACTTATCTTGGTAGATCTTTGTTTGGTCAATTTAGTGTGTCCTAAATTGCTGCATTTAATTTGTCAATCCGGGAATCGTAAGCTGATGAAGTGCGGCGCACTATATGTGCAAGATAACCTATTTCTTAACTTTTTGTCGTTTTTGGTTTTCTAAGGTGAGTTTTACCTGCAGGAAACTTGACTAAGTCCCAAGTCTAGTTATGCATTAAGGAGTCCATCTCTTCTTCCATGGCTAGCTCCCACTTCTTCCTACTTTCAACCTGCATTGCTTCTTCATAACATTCAGGTTCACTAGAATCAGTCAAAAATAAATAATATAATGAAGGAGAGTATCGTTCAGGGGGTCTACTTATCCTGGTAGATCTTCTAACACCACTTTTAGGTGTTTGAGGTGCCTGTTGCTGTTGTGGTGGTTGCTACTGCTGTGGTTGTTGATTATTATTATTTTCAGGCACCTTTACTTTTTCAGTTATCTCATCAAGAACCGTGTATTCCTTTCTTTCTTTTTCCTGTTTCTTTTCCTGCAACTGATTCTTATACAAGACCTTTTCATTGAATATTACATCTCTGCTCCTAATGATTTTGTGATTTTCATAATCATATAAGCGATAACCAAAATCATTAACACCATATCCAATAAAGGTGCATTTATTTGATTTTGCCTCAAGCTTTGTTCTATTTTCTTTATTAATATGGACAAAGGCCTCACAACCAAAAGGCTTTAAAAAAGAGTAGTTTACCTTTTTACCTGTCCATGCTTCCTCTGGAATACCACCATCCAAGGAACTTGAAGGCCCTCTATTTATTAGATAAACAATAGTATCTACAACATCTGCCCAAAATTGTAAAGGCAATCCTGCATGCAATCTCATGCACCTTGCACGCTCCATGATTGTTCTGTTCATCCTTTCTGACACACCATTTTCTTGTGGTGTTCATGGAACTGTCTTCTCTCTACGAATTCCATGCTCTGAACAGTACCTATCAAACTCTTTGCTGCAATATTCACCTTCATTGTCTGATCTGAGACACTTCAACTTCTTTCCTGTCTCAATCTCAACCAAAGCTTTCCATTTCTTGAAAGTATCAAATACATCAGATTTATTCTGAATACAATAAATCCAAGTTTTTCTAGTTGCATCATCAATAAATGTAACATAATAGTGAGAGCCACCGAGAGATGATACCTGAGCAGGTCCCCATACATCTGTATGCACAAGCTCCAATTTTTCGCTTTTCTTTTCTTTCCCAACTCTGAGAAATCTGACTCTCTTTTGTTTTCCATAAATGCAATTTTCACAAAAATCCAAATCAACATTCTTCAAACATGGCAACAAATTTCTTGAGTGAAGAATCTTCATTCCCTTCTCACTCATGTGTCTGAGCCTATGATGCCATAATCTTGCATCTGCTCCTTTGGAAGTTAAAGCATTAACAAAGTTAGAAATACCATTGCATAAATACAATGTACCAACCTTTTCACCTTTTACTATTACCAGCGCTCCTTTGGTGACCTTCCAAGTTTTATCTTTGAAAGTTGTCACACAACCTTCACTGCCTAACTGCCCTATTGAAATCAGATTTTTCTTCAGATCTAGAACATGCCTTACCTCCTTTAGTAGCCATTGGTTTCCATTCTGTTGTTTTACAAGAACTTTACCCATTCCAACAATTTTACAGGGTTTATCATCACCCAAACGAACTTTTCCAAAATCTCCTTGAACATAGTCATGAAAATATTTATTATCAGGTGTGGCATGGAATGAAGCCCCTGAATCTACAACCCAAGAATCAGTAACATTTTCGAAAGAAAGAATCAAAGCATCTTGTAACACATCACCTCTCACATTTGCTTCATGATTGTTTTCTTGCTGTGTGTCTCCTTCTTTTCCCTTCCGAGATCTACAGTCTTTCTTTAGGTGTCCTTTCTTTCCACAATTCCAGCACACTATTCCTGATCTGGACTTGGATCTTCCTTTCCTTGATTTACTGCGATATCCCGAGCTCTTTCCTCTTTCCATTCTTCTTCCCCTAGACTCTGCACTCAAAGCATTACCCGATGTCTCACCAGAGCTTTTCCGTCGCATTTCCTCGCTAAGGATAGCACCGAAAACATCATCAAACTTTAAAGTACTAGATCCAGAGACAGAGTTACTAATGGCCATAACTAAACCATTCCAACTTTCTAGCAATGAGCACAAAAATAAAAGAGCCATAACTTTATCATCAAAGTTTAGCCCTAAAGAACTTAACTGACTGGTAAGTGTATTAAAATCATTTAAATGGTCTGCAACAGATCCACCTTTCGACATCTTCATATTAAATAATCGTTTCATAAGAAATACCTTGTTTGAGGCTGAGGGTTTTTCATATAGTTTCGCCAACGTCTACATCAAACCCTCTGTTGTTGTTTCCTTCGAAATATTGAAGGCGACTGACGCTGCAAGGCACAACCGTACTATTCCGAGTGCCTTCCTATCAAGAATGTTCCATTCTGCGTCTGTCATGGTCGTGGCTAACAGTGGGCTCAAGAAATTATTGATGGCACCATGTCTCAGAGCTCAACCGAAGCTATTGCAGTACTTGATCAGTGTCTAGGACATTGATCAGGAAAAATTTATTATTCACGATCAGGAACTTGAGATTGAGGTCTCAGATATTTACTTCATAACCGGATTGTTGTGAAGGGGGGAAGTACCAATCCTGATCGATACTCAGCCCACAATGGAAAACATGAGTATGGTTATTGATAGACTATGCTCAGGGTCAAGGAAAGGGTCCAAAATCGGAAAGGTGAATATCCAAACTATTCAGGATTTGACACTAAAGGTAGTGATGCACACCATCATGCGAGATGCTTGATTGCAAGCTCCGCACGACGCCACAAAAACACAACTACTTCTTGCTGTAGATTGCATGGCACCAACCCTCTACAACTGGGCAAAGGTAGTAACAATAAACATGAAATGCCAACTGACAAAATGCAAGAACAATAAGATGAAGCAGTTCAGCTATAGGTCCATATTGGTACCTTTCATCTTGGAATGGTTACCAATATTCCAATGCCAGAAGGTAATAATTCTGACACCACTAGCCCAGGAGCCACAGATGGTTCATTGGGCAGCTCTGATGCCAAGGTCAGGGGGTGGTCAACAAATGTCCTGGAGACTAGAGTTCTTTGAGGGGCTCCACTGACAACTAATTGTCATGGAGGATTGGCCCTACTCTAGCATGCATTTCACTAGTGATGCAAATCTCCCACTCCTAGAAGGAGAGGATTGGGATGAAGTATTGGGTAAGACTCATTTTTTATTTTGATGAGTATTATGGTTTTTTTTTTTATGCATGTTTTGACATTAATCCATGTAACTGTAGATGTTGGCCCAGAAAGACCTACAGGCATGTCACCAATAGCATGGAGGATTCCTCGTGACTTTGATGTGACCCCTCATGGTGAGGGAGGCAAGGAAGAGGAAATCATATGCAACTTGGGGGGAATCTCCAGTGGGATCCCAGACTATGCATAATTTGATTATGTTCCTCGCGCGTACCAGAGATACACTGCAGGGGTGTCGAACCGTGTTCACTGCTTGTTGAGGCGGTTTGTATGGGCAGTGACGTGCTATCATGAGCATCACGCTGACTAGACACCTATGATTTCATTTCTGCATATCTTTTGAGAGACATGATGTCTCAAGATGTAACTGAAACACACATATTTTTTGAACTTATGATGCACGTGGATGCAAACACTTTATATATATATATATATATATTCCTGTATGGATCTTTTCATATGATGATGATTTTTTACAAAGTACGCAAATGTCTATCTAATACAATATTAGCTACTATATCAGTTAACGCATTCATTTGCCTAGGAATATGTTGATATGTAATGTAATCAAAATGTATTTCCAATAAATGAACACGCAAATACAACCTTAAGATGTGAGGATTCATAAAATAATAATGCCCATTAAGTTGAAGAACAACAAGCTATTAGTCTAGGTTAACAATCAATGCATGAATGTCAAGAGCAATGGCCTCGGTTAATAGTTCAATAACAATAATATATCCAGCGACATTGTTTGTGGTTCATCCAAGACAAATACCTTAAAGGTCTATCAACTCACTAGCAGGATCATAAATCACCCAAGCTACTGAAGACAGGTTCTGAGTACTGTGGGAAGCACCATCTACAAAACTGACATAAGGGGTAATAGACATCTACACAATAAGCAACGATCCAATAAGCAAGAAAATGCTTGTAAAGCACACCAAGCCAAAAAAGTGCAAAAATGAAAAGAACACCTATGTAAAAATAAACATGCACGAATGACTCATGCATAGTACTTTTTAAGATACAGCCCATTTTTGGGCTGATCCAGAGGATGACCTTCATAATCAATAAGCTCATAGGCCCCATTCTGCAAAACATGTTTAACAATGTAGGGCCCATGCCACATGGGTTGAAATTTTCCTACCCCCAGCTTATCATGAGCTTGGTCGTACAGGAGGATGAGGGGAAACTGACTAGTCAAAATGAACTTTGAACAGATTTTTATGTGCTTCTATGACTAGAGAAGCAAAGCGGCGAGTTTCATCAATCCTCTTTAAATATAGAAGACGCTTCTCTTTTGGTGAAGTATTCGGCAGAAATTCAATAGCTAGTTTGAGTGAAGGTATTTCACATTCAATCGAAGGGGTAGCTTCTAGACCATAAACAAGTTGGAATGGAGTGAATCCAGTCGCATCCTTCACTGAGGTTCGGTAAGCCCAGAGAGCTGAAAACAACATGAGATGCCAATTTGATCTGTGCATCCCAATCGTACATTGAAGCATAGTGACGATAACTTTGTTCACGACTTCAATTTGGCCATTTGCCTGAGGGTAGTATGGCGTTAATCTATCGTGACGCAGACCCAACTTGGAAGTCAAATCCGCCACCATGTAATGCCAAAAATTGGAACCATGATAAGTAACAATGGCTTGAGGGGCACCAAACCTAGAAATGACATGATTGAATAGAAACTATGTTGTTGTCTTACCATCAGCCGTAAGTGTAGGCATTGCTTCAACCCATTTGGTGAAGTAGTCCATGGCTACGATGATACAAGCATGCCCCCCCTGTTGAGTGAGGGTTACATGTCATAAAATCAATGCCCCACTTCGCAAAGTGTTGAGTCTCAAAAGTGTTCTCCATATTCATACATATTTCCATTATGTCATAACCATTTAGCTCTTATTTCATAACCATTTGACCTAAAACCCTACATCAAGTAACCATTTTCATAAATATATGGGTTAGGATCCTTATTTTCCAAAGTTATTTATTTTATGTATTTTAAGTGAATTTATGATTAGAAATTAGAAAATTAACATAGTTTCATATATCTATATATGTGTTATGAGTTTTGTGACATGTGTAGGTCAAAAGGAGACTTCTAGAAGACCCTTATGTGGCACTCTAAGACCAAATTCGAATTTGGTTGGAGAATATTATGGGATCAAGAGGATATGTGTCTCACTTCCTTGTTGTATTGAAACTCTAAGAGGATATGTGTCTCATTCCTCAAGTTGTGTTAAAACTCTAGAAAGACATGTGTCTTATCATTTCCTATTTTGATTGTAACTCTAGAGATGGAGGGAGAAATTCATGGACTCCCATTAATGAGATGTCTCCTCATATTTTGTATAAATAGGAGAAGCTTTCTCCTATCATAGGTAATGAAGAAGTAATGAGAAAGTAATGAGGAAGTAGATTTGTAACAAAGTTCAAGATGGAATGGGATGTAGATTTATGAGTTTTTGAATAAAGAAGCTTAGTTCTTTGATGCTATTGTGATCTTATCTTCAAGGAGCTGAAGGACTTCACCAAATTGGTAGCAGAGGGCCCCTGCTATCCAAGGAGGCTTTTACATGTTTTCTAGATAAGTTGCTTTCAATTCTATTTTGTCATATTTCCTTACTTAGATTGCTTTTTGAAATCATAGCTTTTAGCATAATTTTTCATGGCAGCCCAGGCATTTGCATATCTTTTGACTAATGACATGGAATCAATATTGTTCTGCTGTTAATTTATTTATTTTCTTAGTTTTTGTTTAATTCCGGTATTGCTTTGTTTATTTCAGTCTTGCACATTTGCTTCAGTAGTTAGATTTAGATATATTAAATTGCTCATGTCATTTTCAGTTACCTCCGAAAGCCACAGCTGGACTGATGGTGAGGGATTGAAGTATGAGTGTGTAGTTTGATATTAGTTTCCTTTATGCAATTTAGAAATATTAAATTGTGCATGACATCTTCAGTTACCTCCGAAAGCCACAGCTGGACTGATGGTGAGGGATTGAATTATGAATGTGTGGTTTGATATTAGTTTACTTTCTGCAATTTAGATATCAGTTACTCAAGTTGTTTATGGTTACTTCCGAAAATCATAGCTGGACTAATGATGAGGGATCAGAAGACAAGTTGATGTAATTTGATTTAGATTTACTTTATTGCAACTTTTGGATTTCTTTCAGCATAGTTATTTTGTGTTTAGACAACAGCAAGAATAGTTTGGTTTCATGCTCACTAGTTCACTGTTTTGATTTATTAGATTAGCAGCACCTTTTTCATTTCAGTAGCACATTTTCATTTCCTTTCAAGTTTTGTCATTGTATTTTTCAAATTCCTTTTTCAGTTTCAAGTTGGTAAATCATTATAAAGGACATCATTGCCTTGAATATCCATAACCATACTTGTCTTTTAGAATTTCATAAAAATCCAAAAATGACAAAAAGTAAGAGATAAGTTATCTTGCACATATAGTGCGCCACACTTCGTCAGCTTACGAATCCCTGGTTGATAATTTATGTTAGCAATTTAGGACACACTAAATTGACCAAACATTTTGGCGCCGTTGCCGGGGAAGTGTAACTAGGTAGCCTTATTTCTTACATCTAAAAAAATTAATAATTCTTGAGTATGCTCTCCTCCTGCACTTTGTGTGATCTGGAGGATCAGAAAAAGGATTGTTATGTAAAAAAAATTAATAATTCTTGAGTATGCTCTCCTCTTGCACTTTGTGTGATCTGGAGGATCAGAAAAAGAATTGTTATGTGAAAAAAAAAAAAAGGGAGACAAAATAAAACTTCATCATTTCAATTGATTCAACAATTTAAAAAAAAAAATTTGTTTTCATGAAAAACTTTGATTTCAATAAATTGTTTTGTTTAATGAATATATATGTGTATTTTTAAATTTTTGAAAATATCACATACATAATTTTATTAAACAAATCAATTAAAAAAAAATGAAAATCAAAAAATAAAAAATAAAAAAATTAAATTGTTTTGTTACTAAGATATATATGTATATTTTTATTTTTGAAAATATATATATAATTTTAATAACAAATCATTTAAAAAAAAAAAAAATTCAATAAATTGTTTTGTTTAGTAAATTACACATGTATATTTTTAATTTTTCAAAATTTAACATGTGTAATTTTATTAACAAAACAAATAAAAAAAAATTTTAAAAAAAAAAAATCATTTTGTTTAGTAAAATTTATATGTGTATTTTTAATTTTTAAAAATATAACATATCGTTTAAAAAAAAAACAAACAAACAAACAAACAATAACAAATCAATAAACAAAAATGAAATGGCCATGGCATTTTGAAAAAAATGAATTACTCTCAACAGAAAACATAAAAATTCAACCATTTACGATGCTTGCAGCTGTATTATGACTCGGAAACATCAGATTTTCTTTGCTTTTGATAATGAAAATCATGTAGAAGTTGAAAATGATGGAGTTAGAGATGCTGCAAGGCTGCTAGGTTGTTGTGTTTCAGAGCTTATGACAGCATTATCGACCTGTAGGATTCAAGCTGGAAACATCATCAAATTCCCCAAATCCTTGAAAGAATTTGTGAGGCCTTCATGCAATCTCTCGCCATTCAAACCTGTCAAGTTCCCAAATGCCAATTCCTTTTATTATACCAGGCCTGTCAGCGTTGCCAATGCCGCCTGCCATCATCAAACGCTCCTTCAGATTCATAAAATGGCATGTAAGAGAACAAGGCAATGAAATTGACAAAATTTTCAAACAGAAAAAAAAAAAACGTGCCTTGACTGAACTGAAGAATGCTCAGGATAACAACACTCTTTACATATGGAAATCAGCAAACCAGAAGTTGTGTTTCATTCTCAGAAAAACGCAATTTTGAACCACGTTCTGAAGAAAACGATTTTTGTTGCTGAGGCAGAACCCAGAAAAACGCAAACTGTTTTTGACACGTCAATTTGAAACGCGTTTTCTGAACGATTTAGGATGAATTTTGAAAATCCACGACATGGGTTTTTTTCGCCAACATGGTCAATTAGATAACCCAGAAATCGTTTTAAGAAATTCGTGGAGGTCTGGGAGAAATGCTCGGTTATTTGAAGGCCATTTTTGCTTGCCGCGTGAGGAAAAATGATTTTTTCTGAGTGAAGAATTTGAAAACGGCACTCTGCATTAATAATTCGGTTTCCTGATTTCTAGGAAGAGGAATTCTAATCAAAATCAAACTCTTATCATGGCATTCAATGCACATTCCACTCATTTTTGAATTTAATTCAATTTCGTTTTCTGAATGTTGGATTTCACATCTCCTTTATCATCTGCCCAGCAATTTTTGGTGCTTCAATGACATTATTAAACACCAACCATTATGATGTTTATTTCAAAGGGATGCCACATCACTACGGAAAAACATTAAGAGGGCATGGGGATGAATTGAGCAAACTACAGGAGGATATTATCAAGCACATGGTCGTGCAGATGGCATAATGAACCTTAGTAGCATAAAGGTAAGCTCAATTGAGATTGAACGTGTCTGTAATGGCAACTGCTGCAATTGGAATTCCAACTGAGGGGGTGGTCCTAAATTGTTACTGATTGTGATAGTCCTCAAGGATCAAACAGATACAAAAATAAATTTTGAAGAGATGAAAGATTATATTTTGAAATAGCAATCATGCCTTTTATGTTCTTCAATGCTTACCAATATATTATTTTTCATCTTATGTGATCTTCACTTACCATTCTATGGTCATTGCAAGGTCACGATTGGTCAATGTATCTGAGTTTGTTTTATTTAGCATCATTTGTTGAAACTTAAAAAAAAATTTGCATTTCTCTTTTGTTGTTATAAAAAAAAAAAAAATTGAATAATTTTGAATCAATGAAATGAACAAGTTATTTGCTCGTTTTTCTGAAGGTATTGATTAAATTTGAACTGATGATGAATGATGAATGGCTAACTTTTTATTCAAGATTTTTAGCTACAGAAACCGTTGACATTCTGCAGCTGAAGTCCAATTCCGCAGCTGTTCTTCAATTCCGCAGCTTTTCTCCAATTCCGCAGCTGAAGTCCAATTCCGCAGCTGTTCTGCAATTCCGCAGCTGAAAAACCTCATTGTTCAAATCAGCCTAACTTTCTCATACAAAATCATATTTTGATGATTTAAGTATCGTTGGAAAGGTCTCAACAAGATCTATACAATGAGAAATCCATCATTAGAGTTTGAAATGGCAAATAATGAAATAAATTGCTGAAAAGAAGCTACATTCAACTTGAGGCACTAATTCCAAAACAGGTATAAATTCTTGTGATTTTTCCTTTGAGAACTTGTTTCATTAATACAAATTCTGAGTTTTGTGTGTAAATATCATAACTAGAGAGATTGATCACCTCTCTCCCTTTGATAATCTTACATTCCATTGCAGAAGAAGTATTAGTTTTTTTTGCAGGTTCCAGGAGGAGGGACAAATGACTACAAGAGAATGGTGTCTCTCTAAGAGACCAATTTGTTTCATAAGAGGATGATCAGCAACAAAGAGGAGGAAATATGCTGATGCAAAATTAGATCCAAACACTTGAAAAACTTTCAGATACTATTGTCTCCATCACATCCATACCTCATAATAAACCATTCACCTCATTTCACTTCATATTTTCCATTTACATTCATATCCACTTTCCATTTATTTTTGTCCATTCATAACCACAAATAAAAGCAAGAGGCTCATTCACATGCTTATTGCCCATTGTCATTTCTCATTCACATGCTTATTGTCCATTTCCATTTTCATCTTCCATTTCCATCTTCCATTTCTTGTCATTTTCATTCCGCAAATAAGCCCTGCTGCAATACAAATGATTGAGTCCATAGTCCTTTGAGTCTAAGTTCTTTGTAAAAACACCTTGAGGCTTGCATGCCTTAATGGAAAATTCTCATGCTGACAAACAATGGGAATACATTAATGTCCCTTGTTCGTCAGATCTTCTAGGTGACTCGACATCAGCAAAATCATTCGTACCTAGCAAGATGTGTTTGGGCATCTTGACTCTCATTGTCATCAATGGTGAGAGTTCTCGTGCTGACTAGTGGCATCCATTAATGGCCACTAAGTCAAAAATTTCCTACTATGTTCGACATCAGAACATCTTTTCACATAGTAGGAATTATGCCAATGAGTTTTGAAGACATGAAGACTATTATTTTCAGCATTTTGGAGCAGATTCAACAAGTTTTAGTAGGAGCAATAAAAAGTCATCCTATCTCTTTATCCATGACTCCTCTTGTTCAGCCACTTGAAGAAGAATATGATCAGAATTTTGCAGCCACCACACATACACAACTCATCCACATTTAAGGTAAGTGAAGGTATGTTGTTTTCTAATTTTTAGTCATGTAATTCATTAGAATTCTAAAATTGTAACTTTGGAAAAATTCCTCACTCCCTTTTCCACATTGTCATATCTTTAGTTGGGGGGGGGAAGGGACATCATTTCATATCCACATGTCATAAACTATCACATATTTTCATTTCATTTCCACCCACATATACTTCCCAACCAACTATTGTTGCAACATGATCCAAAAGATTATATGCCTTGCAAATGATCAATTCATTGATGAAGTAATTGATTCTAAATGTTTTCATGAACTTTGATGCAACAAAGAAAATAAAGCATTGTTACACAAGAACCAATGCTTCAAAAAAAAAAAAATGGTTGTTACACAAGAACCAACCATTGAAAAAAAATGGTTGTTACACAAGAACCAACCATTGAAAAAAAAAAAAAAAAATGTTGCAATCAAATGTATTATACTTTGCCAAAAAGGAAAAATCAAGAAGCAAAGTTTGGAATGAATCTATATGAGTCAAAACTCATAAAATATCAACTCATGGACAAATGAATCATTGCAATGGTTGCATGAGGACATGCAACAACTTCAGTTGGGGGGTATGTTGAGTCTCAAAAATGTTCTCCATATTCATACATATTTCCATTATGTCATAACCATTTAGCTCTTATTTCATAACCATTTGACCTAAAACCCTGCATCAAGTAACCATTTTCATAAATATATGGGTTAGGATCCTTGTTTTCCAAAGTTATTTATTTTATGTATTTTAAGTGAATTTATGATTAGAAACTAGAAAATTAACATAGTTTCATATATCTATATATGTGTTATGAGTTTTGTGACAGGTGTAGGTCAAAAGGAGACTTCTAGAAGACCCTTATGTGGCACTCTAAAGCCAAATTCGAATTTGGTTGGAGAAGATTATGGGATCAAGAGGATATGTGTCTCACTTCCTTGTTGTATTGAAACTCTAAGAGGATATGTGTCTCATTCCTTAAGTTGTGTTGAAACTCTAGAAAGACATGTGTCTTATCATTTCCTATTTTGATTGTAACTCTAGAGATGGAGGGAGAGATTCATGGACTCCCATTAATGAGATGTCTCCTCATATTTTGTATAAATAGGAGAAGCTTTCTCCTATCATAGGTAATGAAGAAGTAATGGAGAAAGTAATGAGGAAGTAGATTTGTAACAAAGTTCAAGATGGAATGGGATGTAGATTTATGAGTTTTTGAATAAAGAAGCTTAGTTCTTTGATGCTATTGTGATCTTATCTTTAAGGAGCTGAAGGACTTCACCAAATTGGTAGCAAAGGGCCCCTGCTATCCAAGGAGGCTTTTACATGTTTTCTAGATAAGTTGCTTTCAATTATGTTTTGTCATATTTCCTTACTTAGATTGCTTTCTCAAATCATAGCTTTTAGCATAATTTTTCATGGCAGCCCGGGCATTTGCATATCTTTTGACTAATGACATGGAATCAATATTGTTCTGCTGTTAATTTATTTTTTCTTAGTTTTTGTTTAATTCCAGTATTGCTTTGTTTATTTCAGTCTTGCACATTTGCTTCAGTAGTTAGATTTAGATATATTAAATTTCTCATGTCATTTTCAGTTACCTCCGAAAGCCACAGCTGGACTGATGGTGAGGGATTGAATTATGGATGTGTAGTTTGATATTAGTTTCCTTTCTGCAAGTTAGATATATTAAATTGTGCATGACATCTTCGGTTGCCTCCGAAAGCCACAGCTGGACTGATGGTGAGGGATTGAATTATGAATGTATGGTTTGATATTAGTTTACTTTCTGCAAGTTAGATATTAGTTACTCAAGTTGTTTATGGTTACTTCCGAAATCATAGCTGGACTAATGATGAGGGATCAGAAGACAAGTTGATGTAATTTGATTTAGATTTACTTTATTGCAACTTTTGGATTTCTTTCAGCATAGTTTCTTTTGTGTTTAGATAGCAGCAAGAATAGTTTGGTTTCATGCTCACTAGTTCACTGCTTTGATTTATTAGATTAGCAGTACCTTTTTCATTTCAGTAGCACATTTTCATTTTCTTTCAAGTTTTGTCATTGTATGTTTCAAATTCCTTTTTCAGTTTCAAGTTGGTAAATCATTATAAAGGACATCATTGCCTTGAATATCCATAACCATACTTGTCTTTTAGAATTTCATAAAATCCAAAAACGACAAAAAGTAAGAGATAGGTTATCTTGCACATATAGTGCGCCACACTTCGTCAGCTTACGAATCCCTGGTTGATAATTTATGTTAGCAATTTAGGACACACTAAATTGACCAAACACAAAGGGACCCTCGGTAATGATGGGGTGGAGATGGGAAGGCGGTGTGCACATCTTGCACTGATAGATCAGGTAATCATGGCACTTACTATAATATTCCAAAAATTTAGCCTTCAGCTAAATGGCATAGTATAGTTTGTTTTATCACTAGGTAGGTGAATAAGTGGGTAGGGAGGCCCATAAATATCCTTAGCAGTAATAAAAAAACTTCAAGTAAAGGAGACCTTCTAAGCAGCTAAATAAATCACCTTTGAGTGTGAACAGGAGTTGGATCATGTTGAACCAGTCAACTTTGACCAAGTCAACAACGCTGGTATGGAGGAGTAGATATTAAATGAGGAATAACGTAGTTTTGGAGGGAGATTGATTTCATGAAGGAAATGACCTAATTAAGTGGGGCCAAGGGCAAGGAAGCTCATAATATATATAAGGAAGAGGATGGCAGCCATATGGGGTTATGTTTTGGATTATTATTTTGTATGTGGTCTATTTAGACTTCTTGCATTCTTTAGCTGTTTAGTTGAGATTGATGTGATGTTTAGCACCGGGTGTTCCTGAGCTGGAATCCCACCACTTTCCTTGAGAGGCCTCTTGTAAGAGCATTTCATTTCATTTCCACATTTATGCTTAAGTCCAAGCTACAGCTTCCTTCATCGGTGTAGTTTCTACCAGGTATTGTGCTCTGTTGGAGGGTGCAGCAGTGGAGAGTTAGATCAAGTGTCTTTAGAGCTAGTTTTGTAGTGAAGGAAGGTTTCCATCCATTAGAAGGCCTGTAAAGGAGCCCCTTGAGATTTATTGACACATTTAGTAGCAAAATAAGGAGTATTTATCCCCTACAGTGTAGTTTCAGCCCAGATATGGGTTATTTTAGGGAGGAGTTGCAGGGGTGGTTGTAGTGATTGTTTTGAGAGGTGATTTCTTCAATGAAGGAGCTATTCTTTCATATGGAGGATCTATTGGAGAATATATGTAGTGTCTACATCAGCTTCAGCCATATCTTCTCATTTCTACTATTGTTTCTTATCTTCAGCCCTAGGGTTGCATCTTACATTGGCACATTGTGTGCATTTTCTGAAAACCCTCTTGGGTTGTCTTGGAAAGATGATCTAGTGCCTAGATATGTATCTTTAGATTCTATTGGGGCCTATATGAGTATTTTTACATCATCGTATCATCTCCAGCTGTAGTTATACCCAATATTACTGTGTTGTAGTTTCTCTTCGGCATTTTGTATTGTAACAACAACTCAATTTTGGGAGTGATTTCTTATGGGAGGCTTGTTCCTTCATTGTATATCACTCATGCCTCACTAATTTGTATTGATTTTCTGATCTAATACATGATTTTATGACCCCATATTGGTCTCCAATGTTAATAATTTGATTTACAGTGCTATTTCCAGTTTTGTGTTCATATATTCCTGCTTCCCCACTTGGGAATATTACAGTGGTATCAAAGCATAATATTGGCTCAGCCTGTGCATTTAGCCAATATGTCACCATAAGGAGAATATTCTCACAAGAAGAAGAGATGTACAGAAAAAAAAAAAGACATGGCTCCATTATTTGGAGGAAGAGAGGAAGAGGAGCTCTCAAAGCTTATTTTTCAAACTATGCAGAGCATCAAGGGAGATATCAAGAAGATGAGAAGGGAGATTTGTAGGGAATCTCCAAGGGGGTTTGAATATGAAGCAAGCCCTATATTTTTGCATGACGAATGTGAGAATGTATCCACACATTATGATTCACAGCGCAGTCTTATGCCCAGTTTTACTGTAAGAAAATGGAGGAAGAAGATATGCCAAAGAAGGAGACTCTTGGTGATTATTGGAAAGAGTATGAATCTCAATCTAAGAGGTTCAAATATCACCTAAACTTCCAAGGGTTTTGAAAGATCAAGGAGGAAAGAAGCACAAGGAGCAAGCAACATGTTGTGGGTATATTCTTTCTATCTACTTTTGATGGTTCACTTAAATGTTTAGATAGATCTTGGGTGGAGGAGCTAGACACCTATTTGCAGCAACACCAAGTTTCAAAGGATGAAGCCATGAAAGTAGCATCGCTGCATTTTGAAGTTAAGGCCTATGCTTGGTGGATGTTTGAATATTTTTCATTAAAAAATGCAAATACATCTCCTTATGCAAATTTCACTAGGATAATAATGGAAATGTTTGACAAAAAACATTCTGAAACAACTTTGGTGGAGCTAAACAAACCAAAACAAACAAAACCTTTGCATGGGTTGGAAGGATCTATAAACCAAAATCCACTTCAGAAAACTATTGAGAAGGCTAACATCTTTCATAATACCTTGCTAGAGGCAAGATCTCTATCTCATATTCCTAGAAAAGAGGTCATGGAGACCCCTTTTTCAAGAGAGGATCTTGTATTTGAAAATGTACCCATTCATATTGAAGAGGGAGAGAAGGCTAGAGGCAACAACGTTGTCATATCCAAAGCATATCTAGCACCTCATGAAGAGGAAGATGGAGAACTTGCTCCAACAAGAGGAATTCTTGCATGTTCACAAGGAGTTCCAAAGGATCTCATATGTGGAAATCAAGGCATAATCCATGAACAACATGTGCCATTAATGATATATTGTGAGACCTTGCAAATGAAAGGAGAAGGTAGGGAGGATGGCCAGCATCATATTATTAGGAGAACACACCCATATCTATTTTATAAGGTTGATGCACAGAAGAGGCAGACTGATTTTCACAGTGAGGGCAGGGACAAAGTTGTCCATTCACATATGTAGTCTACTCTTGATATTGATGTCTCATTGCATGGAGGCATTCCACCTGGGAGACCACAAGATCAAGAGATGAGGGACAACTCACCACTAATTAATCCAGGATGGGTGAGAACCTTTGAGGGGACTAGTACAGTGTAGATAGTTTGGGATAGACTCGAGGAGGGTTACACTCCCATTTTTAGCATTACCCACTCTCACTACATATTCTGCGCTGACAGAAGTTGTTGCAATGATGGAGGATGGCACCACCATGGTGCAAAAAACTCCGTGGATTTGGAGAAATAGAGGGTACTTCCCTTGAGGAAGGAATCCTCCATATATTGGAGTAGATGGAGGCCACTCATGCTTACATTGGCCAAGATCAGGAGGTTCTTTTTGGATGGCAGCTTCTCATGGGAGGCCAACTTCCAAAGGCCACCACTTCTACTTAAGCATGAGTAGCTGCATGATGGGCATGGCAGCACTTTGGAGGATGAATTTGGTATAAGGTATGTCACGGGAAAAGACAACAGCATTTGGGGAGCTTCACATTCAAGATCTTCAGCGCCGTCTCTTAGGAGGATTGATCCATATTGGAGGTCTCAACTTTTGGTAGAGTACTCCAAGGATCTTCGTGCTAGCATGATTCTTGATAACTCCGAGGGAGATGATAGATACAAATTGGATGATGGGGTCATCTATTATTATGGAAAAGCCTTCTTGACTAGAGCTTCTGAGCTCAAGGAGAAGTTGTTACATGCAGCACATGTGAACTTCCTTTCCATGCACTTTGATTCATATCATTCCTTGATGGAGGAGTTCACTTGGGAGGGCATCCAACAAGATGTATATCATCATATGGATAGATGCATAGCTTGGATGATGATGGAGAGGTTTTCAAAACCACTTCCCTACTCCTTGAGAGTGAGGGAGAACTTTCAGTTGATCCATTTCAGCTCAATGACCAAGGTACATAATAGAGGATGTACATTTATGCATTATAATTTGTACTCATTTACTTTTTGTGAGCTGCATATTGTAACAAGGAGGATCATTCCTTCTTGTATAATTTATTTTGATGTACTTGAGGCCATTTTTAGCATTGATGTTGGCCATTCTATTAGTAGTTTGTGGGAGATGCCACATGATTCTTGGTGTGCACCATTGGCACCAAATTTTACTTTTATGATCCCATCTTGTAGGATGATTGTGGCAGCAAACAAGTCACTAAAAAGACACTTGTTATACTTTGTTTTGAGGTAGGCATGGGATGCACTGTGCTGGTTCCACATGTGGGACTATGATCCACCTCCCGGTTCTCATATGGCAACCGGTTTTTATTTGTTTTTGCTTCCATATATTGATGGTGTTCTTATTCTTATGGGAAGCTTTGTTGGGAGGATGGAACAAGAGTTGGAGGTGCCCATTGGGAGTATGATTCCTCATACTTCATATGTCACATGTTTTAGGAGAAACAATAGGAAATCCATGATTTCCACACTACATATCTTGTCTTCATGTGGGAGGAGCCATTTGGAGAACTTGAGTTCTAGGGAGAGGCACTTCATGGATGTTTTGATTGGTGGGGTAACTTGGGATATTCTTGGAGACCACAATATTTCAGCCCAAGATCAGCAACAACCCCTTACATATCATAAATGGAGAGAGAAACAACATGGGTGGAAAAATCTTATCTCTCCATATAGCCCCAATACATTGCATGAACCGGGGGTTGGGGATTTCTTTGATGAGCTACCTAGGATGGCTCATTTAATTTAGATGATAGCATGGGTATGGGAGTCTCTTATTGGGATGGAGATCCCCAATTTTCATAGTCTCACTTACCTTGAGGAGGCCATTGGATAGCAAAAAGGTTTCCACTAACACCTTCCACTTTCTCATGATGTGAGCCATTTGGTTTTGCATACTTTGGGGGAACCATTGGGGGGAACCGAGCAATTGACGAGTCAATATGTAAGTCATAGGGTTGCAATCAGAAATCACAGTCACTGTGCACAACAAAATATAATGATGAAAATGTTGAACAGCTTGAACAATAGCCAACACCAACTTCTCAACATGTGCATATCGTGTCTCAGTATTGAGAAGCTTATGAGACAGATAGTAAATGACATGCTCGCACCATCATCATCGTCTTGTACCAAAACCATGGAAATTGTGCTAAACGCAGAGGCTAAGTAGAGGGAGTAATCACGATGATAATTTGGAGGACGTAATAGAGGAGCATTGACAAGAAACATCTTCAGTGCATCGAAATACTTTTGGGCAATCTCATCCTAGAGGAACAGGATGCCTTGCTTTGTAATCGCGTATATCCTTTGGCCACTTTGGCATAGTTAGGCATAAAACGAAGTAGGAATTTAGCTTTTCCCTACAAACTCTATAGCTAATCTAAGGAGAAAGGAGAGGGGATATTAATGATAGCTTCAAATTTGAGTGGATCAAGATGAATCCCCTCTTTGGAAACAATAAACCCTAAGAGTCTACTGGAGTCAACACAGAAGACGCACTTATGCAGATTGAGCCAGATGTTATAGCGTCGACAGCAAAGAAAAATATGACAGAGATGATCAGGATGGTCTTTACGCTTAGCCGAATGAGCCAGAAGTTCATCTAGATAAGGCTGAACAATGTGTTTGATATCATGGAATGCATATGACATTGCTCGCTGAAATGTAGCCCCAACATTTTAAGACTGAAAGGGAGATTTTTATAAGACAAAGTACCCCAAGGACAAATAAGGGCAGCATTATGTTGATTGGCTGGAAGAATATTAATCTGTTTGTACCTAGAAAACCCATCCATAAGGGAAAAAATCTCACTCCCAGCATAGTCATCGCGTATTTTATCAATAAAAGGAGTGGGATAATTATCCTTTGGGCAAGCACGGTTAATGTCACAGTAATCAACATAGACACAAATGGTACCCTGTTTCTTATCTACAGGAACAATATTGGAAACCCATTCTGTCAAGGGAACCAGATAGATAAAACCATCTTTAAGAAGTTTTTCAACTTCTCCCTTAATAGCGGCTACCTTTCTAGGGTGCACAGGATGAAGACGCTAGCGAACAGGATTCGCACTAGGATAGGTAGGAATCTCATGCACCACTATACTTGGATCTATGTCAATCACCTCTTCATAAGACCATGTGAAAACATCATGAAACTCGTGGAAGAGACTAGTATATACCTGGATCTCATCGAGAGAACAGGTCACCCCAATATGGATGTTCTCAACAACCCTTGGTTTAAAAGAGATGTTGATAGGAATCATCTGTGTAATGTTTCCCAAGTTACCTTCTGAAAAGACTTCGTGTGTCAGGATAGGCGTTTGAAGTGGAGGAGAAGGAACTTGAGAAGAAAACCTCTTGAGACACATAGGCATGGCCCCAAGGTCAGGCATGAATGAGGAACGATGATGACTATCGTCCCAAGGAGGATCCTCAAGAGATATAGTTTCCATGATGTCTTCATCAGAGGGAAATATCTCACTCAAGGGATCGGGCGAATCTGAATTGCCGAGCCAAGGGGATTGATAATAAGTGTCAAGAGACATGCTCAAAGGAGCATGATCAGGAGGTAGAGGATCCGAATCCGAAATAAGTTCACAATAATCAATCTCGGTCAGACTTAACGACACTGAAACTCCAAATGAATCAATCTGCTCAGGTGAAGGGATGATCCACGAATCAAACGACCTGGAGATCATATTAACCTGAACAATGTTGGGTGGAGGATGAGGAAAAATACCCATGAGGGTAGGATCTTTGAAGATACCTGACCCTAAGCTCTCATAAGGCACAGGAATTTTATCGACGTATGGAACGTTGCTCTCGGAAGATGAAGAAGTGAAAAAATACAACTAATTGATAGTAATGATCTTTCCTTCGTGCAGAAATCACAAAACAAGAAAGAGAGTGGATGGTGTGAGTCCAACTGTGACTGAGAAGAATATTGTAATTAAGCTTGGCGTCAACTACTCCAACCTCAACATTAACTGTTTTCCCTTCTAGAGTAAACGGTAAATTGGCGAGAACACCAAGAGGTTTAGATTCCCTTCCATCAAACGCTTCTATATAATTTCGAGATGAATTGAGCACTGGAGAACCGATGGCTTTCCAGCAGGAAGATGACATGACGCACATAGACGCACCCTCGTCCATGACCACTCGATGGATATTCAGTCCATTAATCCCAATTTGGATAATAAGTGCAAGCTAGTGAGGGAGACGTGGGACGACATTATCCAAGTCCAAAGTGATAAGGCTCAAATAAATAGGATCAACCCCACCAATGGCAGACAACAATGCTTTTCATTTAGATGGACAACTCTGAAGTACTTCTAATTCAGACATACAGATGGCGCTTGAGCCAAATCCTCAACAATACTATAATGTTGAGCAGCACAGGCATTAAGATTATAAGAAGACTTATAGAGTACACCTTTGGAAGGTGGTCATAAAACAAGCTTAGTATTGGGCCTTTCAGTCTAAATAGGGCTAGAAGTAGGTGGAGGAGGAGGACCATCAACGATCTCTTTCCCTGCTACCTAACGCGGTTCAATATAATCTTTCGACCCGGTAGCAATAGAAATGAATGCATAACCATTCATAATGAAAACATGAGAGCCAAATGGGGTAGAGGACTGATTTTTCTCTACTAATTGAGTTTGTTGTGATGGAAACGATTCTTTGAGAACAACTAGAGTTCCTTGGGTGCCTTTGAGAAATCGACTCACTTCGGCCCGTCAAGGATAGTCCTTGGTGTAGTGCTCTTCATCACAAATCAAGCAAGGATACTTTGGTTTATGTTGTCAACCATCATTAGCATGGGATTTCTGAGAATCTTGTTTTAGGGTCTCAGCTTTAGCCTTAAATTTACCCTTCTTTTTACCCTTGGAAGTTTTATCCGCCGAATTGGCCTGAACAACATTCACTTCCATGGTTTTACCAAAATTCAGGATCGAAAGAGAAGCAATATCGGTGGAAGAAGTAGATTTTTTCTTCCCAATATTTTGGAGGAGAAGACTTCTAAGAAGTTTGAGACACGAAACCAATGATACCGTCGACGGATGGTATTGTCGATGCTTTGGAAGTTCTAGGTCTAGCAACATCAGGCAAGAGTTCATACAACGTTCCAGACTGAGAGTACATGAGATCAAGATACTAGGCACGAGCAATGGCTTGTTCCTCAGTGATGCATGCCCCCATAGCAATGTCCTTAGAAATCAAAGCAACAATGGAGGTAGTAAACCAATCAGTTAGAAACTGATCAGGGATCTCAAACTTGATCAAGCGACGATGATGCCTCCATTCATGAATATTATTAGAGATATGAGTAGCTTGATCTTACTTCAAGGATGTGAGGAGGTACATTCCTGTTTCATTCTGAACGGATAACTGAAAGTTCCTAAGAAATGCCATGGCCAAAGAGTTGAAATATTGGAAGGCACCACGAGATAATTTGATGTACCACTTGGCAGCGGTACTAGTAAGTGTCCATTGTAAAATATGGAGTTGAATAAAATCGTCAACCCAAGAGTTAGAGGAACACCAAAGGTGATACGTCATAACATGAGCTTGGGGGTCTTCTTCAAACTTACCCTCAAACTTGGGGAAATCGCCAAGAATTTTGGTTGGAAATGGAGGCCAATACGGGTTGCGAAGGATCGGATCGTTTGTCAACTTTGACACATCAGGCAGTTCCAACATAGTGAGAAAAGGAAATTGAGGATTAAAAGGCATTGCAGGTCATTGATAAAGACTAGTATTAGCATCCCACCCAGGTTGAGAGAAATTCTGCCCCCAGATGTTTTGTCCCAAAGGATTTTTTCCATAGGGTTTATAAGCTTGAAATTTCTGCCCATACATGGGTTGAGGACCAGGACATTGATTCTGAGCATAACACTGAGGTCCTTGCTGAGCAACATATGGATTTTGCTATGGAATGTAAGAATTTCCTTGGGGTGGATTATACACCATCTGGGATTGACCTTGAGGATAATAATTGAAACCTTGGGGCGCACTATATATTTCCTAAGATTGACCATGAGGAGGGTAAGTAGCGCCTTGAGGCTGAGCAGGTTGACCCGAATACTAAGGTTGGACAGGCTGTCCCTGCAGGGCAGGTTGGCCTAGATATTGAAGTTGGGTAGGCTATCCATACGAGGCAGGCTGGCCTGGATACAGAGAGCCACCAGGTCACCCTTGTGGAAGAGGTTGGCTCGATGGTTGGGATGGGCCAAGTTGACCCTAAAAACTAGGTTGATCTGGCACAGGACCATAGGGTTTCCCTTGTTGTACAAAATTTTTTCCTTGCTGAATGTAAGTTTGATGTTGTTGCAAAGACGTTTGTCCCTATGGTGGATAGATTCACCCCCCCCGAGAACATAAGACACTCCCTATTGAAATTGAGGTTGACTAGATGGACCGTAGGGTTTTCCTTGTTGGGCCGAAGTTTGTCCCTATAAGGGTTGTCCTTGCAAACCGTAAGGTTGTCCCTATTGACCAGAGGGTTGTCCTTATTGGACCAAAGGTTGTCCCTGAAAGGGTTGTCCTTATAGGCCCAATAGTTGTCCTGGCTGGTAAACGAGTTGATTGGGGTCAATCGGAGGCAAATAGACGAGATTACCATATGCATAAAAATGATGTGGAGGGTTACCAGAAACTTGCGGCTGCTGTGAACCCTGAGGTGTGGAACTCTGCTGCTAAGGACTCAAAGAGGGAGCATACTGTTGCTGAATAGCCAACAGATACTCATCAAATGTATAACCTCTAGGAATAGAAGTAGAAACCTTAGGGGCAGTGTACGTAGGATGGATTTCCATAATGTGAGGTTGTGATCCCCTCACGGCGGTTCTAACAGGCATCGTGGGATTGATAAAGATACACCTGCGAAAAACAGCAGACCCTGACGACGACCGAGTCGTACTAACAATTGATGCAGATGAAGCCACACAGATAGTGGGCCAAACAGGAATAGAGGTTACAATCTTTGATGTCACGGGAGTCGATGATGATGCCCTCGATACCGAGACAACTAAACTTGCGAAAGGAGTTGATGTATCGGTCCATATCGGATTCTGATACAACGATTGAACTCTAGAAATGATCTAACCCAAAGTACCATAACCACATGGGAGAGACACTGGTTGTGAGGAAGGTTGATCTGAGACATAAGGAAATTTCTCTAGAGGGAGCTGATATTCCCCCATAGAAACATAGAGCTCTTCACTACTAACGAGACTCAAAGAATCCATGTCAAACGAATACATTTGATCGTGAAAAAGATGACGAACAGTGCCGAGTAAGGCAATAGCTAGTAGGGGTGATCCTGAAGTAAGAGGAGGGAAATCCAACTCATTCCCAAAACCAAACCAAGCATCCCAAGGTTTCCAATTGATATCAAATGGCTCATCGAGAGGAGACCTGGTAGCGGGAAGTAAGATACTCGGGAGGAGAGATTGCCAAAAATCAGCAAACCTAGTGGGTTGAGATGCTTCCGAAGAAACTCCAGGAGAAGGATCACCACTAAGAGGGAGTGAAGAGGATGATGAAATTGGTGATTCTACCACTGTGAATGTTTTTCAAAACATAAAAGAAACGGGATAGCTTATTCGAAGCTTCAAGACCAAACACTAAGGAACTAGTAAAAACAAGCCAAGCAAATATATTTAATGGGCATGTGATCGTAGGCAATTAATTTTATTACATTGAAATGAAACATTGCTACTTCATGTTTTAAGAGTCGAGAAATAGGAAAAATATGACTCTATTCACTTTCAGATTTTAACGAGTGTGAAAGGACAAGTACTCGATGATATTTTCACTTTTAGAGAGTCACGAAAAGACCAAAATGACTACTCAGGTAATCTAAGAAAGAGGGTGTACCAAGTTTCCGTGAACTGCCATATACACCTTGGTGATCAAATGAAAGAGAGATGACCAAGGACTTGACGTACGTGCAAGTAGTCTCCCCAAATGATGTGTTTGGTGTATCACGGTTATAGGGCAACAAACTCAGCTTCCTATGGATAAAGGATTGAAACCTATGAGGGTATCTGTTAGTATGAATCATAATTCCAAGTGTACAAAAAAAACACCACTTTAGTTGTGCATAAAAAACATCCCTAACAGCAAACATGGCTGCCAATATCCTTAAATCTGCAGTTAGGTGATCAAGATAAATGCTACAAAAATCTAGATCTATGCATCAAAAGACATTAAACAGTAATGAAAACAAGATTTACTCCATGCATCCAATAGACAAGACAAGAATATGTTGACTGAATTTTGTATTAATGGCACCTGGGAGGAAAACATAGAAGAATGTTACCAGTTCTCCTCAATGGGATGGGTTCTTGTAAGTCCTCAGCACTTCAAATCTAAAATCTCTCTCTCTTGATGGTGTAGAAAACCCAGACAAAAATGGTAGTAAAATATGATTATGATGGTGGATCAAAGTCAGACCAAAAGTATGGATCCAGAGTGATCTTTTGGCAAAAAAGGGTGGTAAATGAATGGGAAAGCCCTTCTATTTATAACAAAATATTGAGTTAGCCTAGATATTGGTGCATAATTAAAATATTATTAACCAAATCAAGATCCAACTTTTATGGAATATTTTATTATATTTGTTGGAGGGAAAAGGAATTTGACTTGGGTCAAACCCCTTATTTGTAAATAATAAATAAATAAATGATTTATTTATCATTTTAAGGATGTGGTTGAATAATAATCAAATAAATAATGATTTATTTAATTATTTAAGGCTGATTTAGTCATATTTAACAACGAATATTATTTAAATAAGGTTTAAATAATTATTCTTAGAAAATAATAAGATAAATAATGATTTATCTAATTAATTTCCTTGTTTTGGGTTAAATATAACCAGGAATATTAATTAAATTGTTGTTTAACTAATTATTCCTTGAGGAAAATCTAACAAATGTAGATTTATTTAATATTTTCTAATGGGGTTTCCTGTTTTGACCATAAACAACTTAATAAATATGGTTTACTAAGTTATTTTTCATAGTGAATGCAATTTTACTTAGGGTAAAATTGGTCTTATCTGGTGTACTTCGGTCCATATAATAACAATAGGTTAGATGACCAAAAAATGGTGTAACAGATTGCCTCCCAATGTGTGAGTGTTAGGAGCTAATTGTATAACCGAAGTACATTGTAAGAACTCAATCACTAGACACCAAAGGGGAAGTCAAAGAGAGAGAAATATAAGGTAGACCAAAGTGCTGAGAGGAATAGACCCTAAGGAGGTGAGACTTATAGGTGCAACAAGTCTCTTTTTATGAATGAGTACCTATGCTATAGGCAGCGGGGGAGGGATACCTATGTCCACGAAGACAAAGTACAAAGAATAAGGCATCCAGTAAACAAGGGAATGAACAATATAGTACATGCTAGCATAAACATGAGCCAGATAGAAATGTGATAATGAATCCCACATACATATTGTGCC
This sequence comes from Pinus albicaulis, assembly GCA_034641835.2. Taxonomy (NCBI): domain Eukaryota; kingdom Viridiplantae; phylum Streptophyta; class Pinopsida; order Pinales; family Pinaceae; genus Pinus; species Pinus albicaulis. The sequence continues at coordinate 405,398,664 of CM076578.1, read as the reverse complement.
TGGGATAACAGCTAGTACTTATACAATAATATCTAAGTACATGAGTACAAATACAACCCAAATGCCCCTATAAACAAGAAAGGGCTCTGAAAATCTGACTGATACATGCAATCAAAAAGGCACTGCAAGCGGCTGAGGCCGACATCATAAAATATATGGACCTACATCAAAGGCTATAATGAAGAGGTCATCCGGGCATGTGGGGGGCTACTTGTAGGGCCACCCCCTCATGAGGGTTGAGACATCTCACACACACCTAGGAATCACCGGTCCAATTTTCTATATCACTGAACCATCAAGTATATGGATTTTGATCATGTTTAAAGGAGCTAGAGCTAAGAAAAAATCAATTCAAAGGGCTATAAGGAGCCCCTTTGCCTGATTCGAGGCACCGAACAAGAGTGGAAGCTGGAACAAAGGTACATCGCCCTCTAGACCTATATTCTGGAATAAATGATCTGATGTCGACAAAAGGAGGTCTGCCATAGGTGAGACAATAAGAGCTCCTCAACTAAGTCACAAGAGAAAATAGTAGAGCAACTAACAGATGGACACCAGGGGTGATGATGAAATGGGGGTTAATGAGTAGCGGACGAATGACTTCTCTTGTTAGAGAATAAAGGGCATGGATGACCTAATAACAACTGACATAATATCATGAGGGATAGGGGACGGTGGGACTGGAGGTCATAATGTGCAACACACAAGAGGGACCAAGCAACGAAGGATGTAGGACTATCGTGGGATATAAAGGGACTCAGGATAGACTCCATGAATGTGATGGTGACTCAACTCGGATGCTCTAAATAATGGCGACTCGATGGTGCTGCCACATAGTAAAGGCCCAATGGGGGACCATAGAAACATGAGTACAAGATGGTAACTCACGACAAAAATTGACACGAACATGGTCAAGTATGGAGGCAAAGTGGTGCCCCCAGTACGAGTGTTGCAAGTGAAGAAATTCGATTTTGAGGAGGGGTGAAGTGACGCTTCCTGGATAAAATGTGTCTTGGTGAAATATCAAGTCACTAAAAACTAATAGATGCCCATTTGATGGCTCAGTGCGAACTTTCCAACAGTATAAACGGTTTGTCAAATTGAGCTACGGTTTGGCCACAATGGGCAAAAGAAAAATTAGGGGTTTTCTTTTAATAAGGCATTTTCCCTCCAAATTCACTCATTTTCATGTGGAGCTGTGGTAAATGTAGTGAGGAGAGAAGGCCCTAAATCTTACGGCAATCGTAGCAAACAAACCGACTGTTGGAATTGAGATCCGTGAGTTGCAAGTAAGAGGCCTAATCCTACTCTTTCATTTCAGTGGATTTAAAGTTCAGTTTAGGTACCTAGAGCTCATGAACAGGCTAGGTCACACTTTTTGGGGTCTATTCTGCGACTTGGGTAGCAAGTACTAGGCAGAAAACTATGACCTGTCCCAGGAAATGACCTAAAAAGTGCAACATGTCATAGAAAGGGGGTTTCAGTGCTATTTTTGGCTGAGATCTGGGATTTTTATGGTTGAGGGGCATAGTTTCCCCCAAGCATGTTGTGGTCATGCCAAAATGTATTTAGAAAATGGGGAATCTAAATACATTTTAATGATGTGGTATGCCATTTGTTTTTGTTATGGTTATGCAGTTTGAGAAAGGGAATGGAGGATTACCAATCTCTTTTGGTACTGCATATATGAATCAAATGGACTTTAAGTTTCCAGGTTGGCATACATGGTGTCACTATCCCAAAGAGAGGATTTGGAGATAATGAACTAGTGCTCTCCTATAAAATTCACATGTTGGTCAACAACAATGTCAAAGGGACTGGGTTTTTGATGTACGATGAAGGAATGATGAGGGGTATCATCCCTAGAGTGATCTGAAGGGATATGGGACTCTAGAGGTTCTTCTAAATGTGGACGAATAATAGTACTAGAGTTGACACGGCCAGATACACTAGGATAGTTGTGGAGGACTGCTTCTCCTGGTCTCTTAAATTAGGGTACCCCCTTACCCAAACATTGGGTGTCAATGTAATGGCCACAAGGTGTATGTGGTTCAAATGCATGGATTTGATGTACGGGGGGATATATAAAGTCAAGGGTGGTGACTACTTCCACAATGTCGTCATCATAATAGAATATGGGGTGACTACTGGAAGAGAAACTATCGGACGTGGCGAAGCTACCTGACTCATCATCATGAGAAGTGAGGCTCACATGCACAGTGTCATGGAGGGTGACAGAAGAGCAAGTAGATGAAGGATCCACTGATGTTGAGCCCAAGGTGATCGCTGAAGGGAGGTCAGGAAAAATAGAAGAGGAAGGCCCAGGGGGGTCTTCCACTGAGGATCTCATAGATTATGACAGGTAGTGGACAGTGGCCAAATAATCTATCATTTCGACATCCGGAGGTGGAATGTCTATGGGAGTGGATGTGTCCTCTAGTTCTACTGAAGCAAAACATGCAAATAAGGGAGTGGTGGACTCGTTGCGGTTGGCCTCAAATTGGTGAACTACCTCTACAGAGGTGTGAAAGTCCTTGAGGTAGGGACAAAGGTAAGTATATTGGCCATGGAAATCACATAAAGCATAGGGGTGATTTGTGTGCAAAGACTTGATTTTCGGGACTAAATCAGGTATATTGACATATACGTCTGGGATATCAGGCTCTGGAAATACTTCGCTAACCATGGGCTTGAGATGAGGAAATTTAGGACAATTATGGGTGGCATGACTGACAATATCACACAAAGAACATAGAGGTGTATGCTTTGGAGGCTGAGGAGGAGCATGGTTTTTCAGGGCAACCTTTCCTTTTGATGCCCTCCTACGAGATTTTCCCTTCTTACCCGAAGTGGCCGCAACAGGATATGGTTCCTGTTGAGGTGGCTGAGGCACTATAGTAGTGGGAGAAGTGATAGGGACCGATTGAACCAGGGTCAAAGCAAGGTAAGGTTTGGGTTGACCAAGTAGGGTAGTAGTTGGGGGATCAAGGTACCAGATGGGAATCCCTAGGGTCAGGTTAGGAAGAGAGAGGGTAGCCATAATAGGTACGTGTTCACTCCAAGAGGGGGAGCTAAGAATGGTATCTGACCAGAGGCATAATGGCCAGGAAGGATGACACCAAGATGGTTAAGGCCTGGAGGAATCGTTCCAAGAGGATAAAGAGGTTCATGAGTACCAGTTGTAGATGAAGGGCCAGGAGGAGGAGGTCCAGAAGGCTAAATCGAAGGGCTAGGAGTAGGCTGCGAAGGGTGAGAAGGCTGCTGACTAGTCGAAGCGGGCTGCTTGAGGGCAGCCCGAGACGATTGCATCATGCAAAAATTCGATGAGATGGGATCAGAGACAAGAGGAGGGAGACTAAGGAATGTACCAAGAAAATAGGAGTCCTTGTAGACTCCGAGTGATACACTAGTCAAAGGATCGACGGTTTGCATATTGGCCACCGAAGAGATGATGGACTCAAGGGAGGTCTGAGACTTCGGTTCGTAATATGTGTCAACTGCTAAATGGTGACTACCTTTCCATTATGGGGAAAGGACATCTTGCAGTGAACCATAGACAGGACAGCAGAAATCACATAGGTGTAGCTACGACCCAATAGAACGTTGTAATCTAAGGGGGCATCAATGACTTCTATGTCAACACAAACAATCTTGCTCGCAAGAGTAATAGGAAAATTGCGGAATAAGCCAATGGGTTGGGAGGCGTGGCCATCCCACACTCGAAAAGTGATCATGGAAGGAGCCAACTCATGTGATCCGAGTTGCTTCCAAACCAAAGTGAACATCACACAGGTGGATGCCCCCTCATCAATGATACACTGGGAAACATAAGTGTTCCAGATTTTGACTGGGATTTGGAAGGCGACGGAAGCAGGAAGAGGAGGATGTTCTGACTGGTCAGCATCAAAAATGATCAAGCGATCATCGACAAGGTATATAGCGCCCATGGTAGATAGTAGATTTTTTCGTTGTGAAGGTCATGACTGGAGGAGTTCCAGCATTGAGATGGTGACAGGAGATTCTGCCAAATCATCTACTATACTATAGGAATAGGCAGCTTTTCCAGAAGCAACATTTTGGCGTAATGGTCCCTTAGGGATCTTGGTATGAACCTTCGCCTTAGGCTAAGGGATCTGTAAAGGACCATTAGGTGTCGAAAGAGGCTCTGTAGAACCTAAAGAAGGTGGCTCGAGGACAGACGTAGCGAGAGGCTTGTTGTACTAACGGGACCGAGTCTGAAGGTTGAGGTCAACGGTTATAGGTTGGTCAGATTCCATCACGAGAATCTGGTAATCGAAGGTACCAAATGGAGGAGGTTGAGTGGATACCTGACCTTCAGGTGGTTGGGTAGCCACAAATCCTTGCTAACGGAAAGGATTAGTAAACACAATTAACTGACTAGGTGTGGGATTGGGAGGGATGAAAGGGGAGGCTTGTTGTCCTCACAATGCTGCTTGAGACTCCCACATCTGCTTCATCTATTGTAAAAGAGGAAAATCATGCATTTACTGACCATAAACACCACTACAAGAACAAGGTTGGTTCATGGGAACATGCCTTTCCTGCTTGGGCTGAGTTCCCTATTGCTGGTTAGCAGTGTTAGGTGCATTATTTTGAGGATTAGGTCCAGGATTACCAGGAGAAAATTGATTTTGAGTGCCTTTCCTCTTCTCCTTAGAGGAAGGAGGATTATTTGCGACCTGCTATGCATACACCTACCCCTGAGGGGGCGATGGATACTATTGCGGGGTTCGAGAAGGCATGGGAGGCAGAGGTGCTAATGCTGGAGGAGCTGGAGCAGTAGGTTATGGATACGAAAAATAATGAGGTTGGGTAATAGTGTGGTAAATAGGAGGTTGGGAAAGAGGATGAGGCATGTCGTATCCTAGATACATGCTACCGGGAGGGGGAAAATTGCAGGAGGTGCTGGCCCCCCCTTGAGAAAAACCATAGTGTTGGACCCTTAGTTAAAGTGAGAGGGGGGGGGGGGTGAATTAGTTTAACACATTCATGAAACTTTTAAACTGACCTTTAAACTTATTTACAACTTAATTTCATGATCAACTTTATATGTGAGCAATCTTAATATGTGAGTAGCAAGTATTAAGATAATGTGATAGCAGACTTAATATGAGAGTAGCAAGTATTAAGTAGATTGGATAAACCATATCAACACATAAACATCACACACAGAGACAACAGATATAAGTGGAAACCCATAAAGGGAGAAAACCACATCTTATTATTTTTGTGATGCAAAGGCAAGCTCCAACTCCCTCTCACCACTGATTTTCTATAGGCACCAACCTACAGGAGGCTCCAACCTCAATTCTACAAGCTACAACTTGCATGGAAGCTCCAACTCCCATCTATTTTCTGTAGGCACCAACCTACAGGAGGCTCCAACCTCAATTAGCTACAACTGACATCTATCAAGCTACAACTTGATAGGGAAGCTCCAACTTCCTTACTATCTCAAAAGAAAAACACTTGCTGATTTACCTTGGATATCAGCTCTGTTTAGTACCTTCTTCATTTCTATCCTCCAACTTTCTTATCTATCTTAAATCAACTCCAACTTTTCACAGCATCTCGTTATGCTCCTCCCTCTTATCTTCTTCGCCTCAATTCTACATTGTCTAACCTATTTCTGCATATCAATATGATATCCTTTATGCAGTTTGCCTCATAACTGTTTGTATTCCACAGGGAATTCAAAGTGAATAGCCCTGACTCTTCGCCTTCTGCCTCCTCATTTCTTTGTCAGGCTCATTCAGAAAAGCTACAGTAATTTGTAAAAATTTTAGTTTTACAGTGGAGTTTTGTTTTCCTACAGAGACTTGCGAGTGAATCACAAACAATATAAACCCATTAAAAACATTTACATTCAGTTACAATATGGATTTCAAATCAACCTATTCAGCCTTTCAGATCACTACGTTTTTTTCTTTTCTGCAGCTATCTCTATCTTTTTCCTCTCTGTATGCTCTATTTTTCACTACAGTTGTGTAACTCCAATATATATTTAACTGCCTTTTTATATAATGTAAATGACTCTCAGTGATATAATAATAATAATAGATCCTTTTAATACATAAAATTCCCTTTCGGGCCCACTCGCCGAACTTGCTCTATTCTCCGATGCGATGAATCACCTCTTGAATACTTCCGATTGTGATTAATCACAATCGCAACTTCCAGTTGTATGTTCTGATGCTCTGCTTTCACTCTGATGTGATGGTTCACTGTTCATATATATATATATATATATATATATATATATATATGTTGTTTCACATATATATATTTGCCGCTTTGCTTTCTTTTAACTCTTCAACTTTGGTCTAAAACTCGGAGTAAACATATATTAACTTTTTCTTTTGTATGGATCTCACATTACATATACACTCTGCCTGTTTTATCTTTTTTATCACAATCACAACTTACAATTCCTTATTCACTTACACTTCCACTGCGTCGATGCGATTGGAAATCTCTGATGCGATCACTCACTGTGAATCCAACGGTTCCCATTGATTTGGATTGGATAGTTGTGATTTAATCGCACCATCGTAATTGCATGGTTCACTGGTCCGCTCTTTCCCGTCTCATGTTATTCGCCAATGCGATGGAATTCTACGAATCCGATGGATCATTTACTTGAATCTATAACATTTTTGGGTCCAGTCTTTACTCTTTCCCTTGGCCCCACATATTCAATGATTAATAAACATTTACAATGTAAAACGCTGACTTTGGATTCAAATACACCGCTAACACATATGAATGTTCAGCCACATTATTAACCCCATTCCATATAAATATTTTGTCTTTACCTATAGAAGATTGAATGTTTTGAAACTTTGGATTGAAAACCCAAGTTATAATATTGTTCCACAACATATATTAGTTTGACTGCCAAACTTCATATTTGAAACCTGACCACCGTTATAGGTTTACCATAGCCTTTCAGTAAGCATAATACCTTATTATATCACATCCTCCAGTCAAGGGTTGATATATTATGTAAGGCTCTCGACACTAGAGTTAAACGTTAGTAACAGAACAATGCGTTAATGTATATATCAATAGGGACTTGTGGGCCCACATCTTTGTTTAACGCATACCTTCGCCTCATTCATATTAAGGTGTGATTGGATTAATGCGTTTCCAATGGATAACAGATATTAAAGCGCCTTCAACCTTTTTGGTTTAAATCCCGACATATCAACATTACACTAAGCTCATGGTAAAATTGACTTTGATTAATCACAAGGACCAACGTATATTAGTTTTGGGCCCCACAGCATATTGCCTTATGTTAACCTTTATACATCACGCACCATATATTACAGCCTCCGTTGTAACATTATAATAAAACCCACACCCTTGGACTTAAAATAAACGATAACATATATGACCTTTGATTCTATCACAGTTTATTAACTTTCGGCTTCCAAACAAACCATCGCATCATATTACAAAGCATCTTGTCCCACAACAACTTATAACGTACCTTGCCACTAATATTCATCCATCGCACGATATAGCGACTGTTGGATTTCCTCTACTCCAGATCGTACGACTATAGCACATATCTCATTTTTTCTTCCTCTGTGGGTTAATCCTCCAAAATTACTCGATATAAATGGTATTCAAATACCACTTATTGCCACGCGTCGAATGAAGACCCATATCGCATTCAAAAATGTGAAACCACTTACCACCTCCAAACTCACGCGATACTGCTGGTATTTTCACACCTAGTTTCACTGTTCATGCAAGGTTCTGCGTCCTCTGGCTCAAGGTTCCACACAGCGTGCTATCAATGTTTTATTATCATTACACTCCGCTTCTTAACTACAGTTTCTTTTGATTTGGGCTTCATGTAATATAAAACACACCATCACATCTATTTAAGGTTTCATTATGAAACTGTGCCATTGCTTCCATAACTACAAATAGAGGTTAAACAACCCCTCGTAATTCACCTTGGCGGTTCCTTTTAAAACATAATACACACAGAAATCAACCAACCACTATTTTAGAGTGACCGTTTCTCTGCATTCAATTATTGTGCATGACAGTGCATAGGCAGTGCATGTCAGTATATTCTCTGTATATTCTCTATTTCTCTGTATTCTCTGCTGCCTAGGCTGCTTCTTTTTGCTGCCCTATTTCTTCAAATGGCCCTGTTCATAGCTGCTCGATCCTCTACATCCTCTTCAGGTCTCTGCTACCTCTCTACTACCTCTCTATATCTTAGCTACCTCTTTTGCTATATGTCTTTGCCTTTCTTCATATCTAATGTTCTATGTTGTCTCCTTTGCCATCAATGACAACATTTCCAACACATAGCCCATGGGAGGCTGAGCGTATGGATGAGAGAGAGCTCCAACGATACCGTCAGTGGCATTAGATGCCCCCGGTGTGTTGGCACACCCAGGTCTAGGAAGATCAGTTAGAACAGTATAGACATAACCCAACTGAGCGTAGAACAGGTCATATTTTAATGCCATTTGGAGAGTGACTTCTTTGGTTTGAGGGAAATGTGGTGTGACATCTTTGCCTATAGCAGACAAGAGAGATCTAAGGAACTGGTCCATGTAAACATGGTCTTCGAAAGTAGGGGCTTGACATAGGCTCTTTCTTCTTCGCCATTCCTAGACATGATCAGATAGGTGGGTCGCAAATGATTGACAGAAAGAAGTCAAAAGTTTGATACTAGTGTCATAACGAAGGGGAATCTGGAAGTAAGACAGAAAATCCTGGGCAAGAGTCGCAATGGTGGTGTGAGAGGAAGGGGCCTGATCAACATACCACTTAGAAGCTTCACCAGCAAGCATACATTGGAACAATCGAAGACGAACAGAGTCATCGATAATGGAGTTAGACGAACACCACATGTGGAAAGATCGAACATGATTTGTAGGATCTTCACCAACAAGACCTTCAAACTTGGGGATGTCATAAGGGAGCTTGGTTGGCATAGCAGGCCAAGAAACATCATGGTGTATAGGGTCATTTATCAACTGGTCAAAATCGTGAAGGTTGAGGACTGCCATGTAGGGGAGTAAGGGCACAGTCGGGGTAGTGTCCATTGCGGTCCCACTAGTGGTATTCCCAGCATTAGGTCTGGGGTTACCACTAGTATTAGGTCTTGCACTAGACATGGTGAAGGTGATAGGGGGAGAACCAGGGGTGGAACAAGAAGGAGAACCTAATGAACCAAAAGAAGAGTCGGAGTGCGAACTCGGTGGAAGACTAACTCGAATCCTACGCGGAGGAGTAAGTCTTCCTACCGAAAACTGAGGATGAAGGCGAAGAAGTCTCTAGGATAAATGCCTTGGTGGCACAATGATGATGACAAAAACATGGCACAAAGTAAAAAGAGACCAACAAGGGTAGGGAGGTGCAAGATCAACTTATTACAATGTCGAAACAAGGGCAAAGAGGTGCAGGATCAATTGATTTCAATGTTTTAGAGTATTTTCTTGTCGGTGTTAACCAAACCCTTTTTTGCTTAGGGTGTGTTTATAAAGTGTGTAAATTTTAATTTTTAAACCTAGACGTTTGTAGAGAAAAAGTAAAAGTGTGTTGTATAGCTACAAATAAACCTGCAAATAACAGTATATAAGACTGAAATAATAGAAAATAAACAGCTAATAATGTGATAATCTAAACCCAAGGAGGTGGGCCTCTTAAAAAATAGTCTGTAGGCAAGTAAAAAACTAATAAAAACACACTAAAATAGCCAATATATCTAAGGTCAGGAGGGACAGGGATCTAAAGGTCAAATCTGCTGGAAAGTGGTGTAGAAAACAACAACAAATCAGACGAAAGATTGTTGTACATGAAGTGGCGAAAAACTATGTCCTAGAGGGAAACGGAGGTGACCCTAGAGGAAAACCCAAACAAAACTAATGGAGGTTTTTTGGATGGAAAAATGGCCAATCTGAAGTGGATCTAAAGGTGTGGTATCAAATATGAAAAATGGCTAAAGACTCTGAAATTTCAGACAACCTGCAACAACAAAAACTCTTCCACAAAAATTGGAGGGTATTGAAACCCTAGGGGGCTAGGTTCCCACTTATTTGAGCAAAACATAACTATTACAGGTCCAAAACGGGCGGAGACGGAGGTCAAACAACCCTGAACATAGGCTTAGAAAAACCCAAACAAATTTCAGAAAAATTCCCATAGAAAGTCTAGGTCGCGGTTTCTAATCCGTTTTCTGTAGAGGTCATAGTTTTTGGGCTGAAAAGTGCGTCCTAAAGGTCCAAGTCACAGGTTTAGGGCCAAAAAGTGCAACTTGCACTTCTGACAGTCTCGGCGGAAGATTTCAGTAAAAAGTGTCATCTCAGCTACGGCTGATGTCTGTCACCTGCGTAATAGGTCTGAAAACACATGGAAGTTAGAATTTTATCATTTTAGGGTTTTGTAGGTTGAAAACAACATCAAGGAAAGAAAAAAAAAGAGGAGGAAGAGAAATCCTAGGGTTTGAAGTAGCTAGATATGCAAGGATCAGAAAAACGACAATGGTCGTAATCGTAAACTTGTGTGGAGTCGCCAGTTATTAGTATGAATCTTAATTCCAAGTGTACAAAAAAGGACCACTTTAGCTATGCATAACATTCAACCCTAACAACAAATATGGTTCACAATATCCTTAGTCTATAGTTAGGTGATCAAGATAAATGCTACAAAAATCTAGATCTATGCATCAAAAGACATTAAACAGTAACAAAAACAAGATTTACTTCATGCATCCAATAGACAAGACAAGAATATGTTGAATGAATTTTGTATTAATGGCACATGGGAGGAAAACATAGAAGGATGTTACCAGTTCTCCTCAATGGGATGGTTTCTTGTAAGTCCTCAGCACTTTAGATCTAAAATCTCTCTCTCTTAATGGTGTAAAAAACCGAGACAAAAATGGTAGTAAAATATGACTATGATGGTGGATCAAGTGGAATTTAAAAGTATAGCTCGAGAAGGAGTGATCTTTGGGAAACTTTAAAGACAGTAATGAATGGAAAAGCCTGCCCTATTTATAACAAAATATTGGAGTTGGTAGATATTGGAACGCAGTTAAAAATATTATAGCTTGATCAAGATCGAAGCTTTTATGGAATATTTTATTATATTTGTTGGAGGGAAAAGGAATTTGACTTGGGTCAAATCCCTTTATCTGTAAATAATAAATAAATAAATGATTTATTTATCATTTTAAGGATGTGGTTGAGTAATAATCAAAATAAATAATGATTTATTTAATTATTTATGGGTGATTTAGTCATATTTAACAAAGAATATTGTTTAAATAAGGTTTAAATAATTATTCTTATAAAATAATAAGATAAATAATGATCTATCTAATTAATTTCCTTGTTTTGGGTTAAATATAACTAGGAATATTAATTAAATTGTTGTTTAGCTAATTATTCCTTGAGGAAAATCAAACAATTGTAGATTTATTTAATATTTCCTCATGGGGTTTCCTGTTTAGACCATAAACAACTTAATAAAGGTGGTTTACTAAGTTATTTTTCATAGTGAATGAAATTTTACTTGGGGTAAAATTGGTCTTACCTAGTGTTCTTGGGTCCATCTAATAACAATAGGTTAGATGACCAAAAAATGGTGTAACAGTAACCCTTTATATACGCAATGGTATGGGGAGCACAAGTCTGTACTAGTGTTGTCTAATGCCAGGTGGCGAACGACAACTACTAGGTTTAACGATGCCAGAACACGTCACTAGCCTAGAACTCTAAAATATGTGCATTAAGTTTCAATGCTTCCTTAGGTTGATTAAATTCATTTTAAGGTTGATCTTGAATGATTGTTGCAATTTCAAGGCCTTACCGAATGTGATCTTGAATTCCTAAATGCACACTACATGCAAAAGAACATCATTTCCATTCAATGAATGCTAGCTAAGAGAAGGACAAGAATCTATGAAAAAGTAGCAATCAATTGAAACATAAGAATAATTTCAATAATGGATCTAATACAACTAAATGAGAAAATGAAAACTCTTTCCTAGTTCGCTAAGAGCTAGTAATGCAAAAGAACATTTTAATTTTCAATTTAAGTGAAAGAATGCAATTTTTGTCTTTTTAGATAAATGAGGCACGCAATGCACTGTTACACTAAAAATCAAAATAAGCACTAGTTTTTAGCACTACGAATGTAACGATCTAAAACAAAGAGATGAATACAATACAAACATAAAATGCACTCAAAACAAGGATGCACTTTTCCAAGCAAACGAATGGCTTTCGAAACGATCCAAGTGACGAATGGAGATTCAAACAAAAACAAAAGTGATCATCGAACAAACCAAAGACACGAAGAATCAAGAGAAAGACTAACACAATCAGTCAGAAAATTGAAACAACAAAGATCAAAGTGACTCAAACTTAACTCAGAAGGCTCGATGAGGAGAGGGCCGAAAAAACAGTATAAGACACCTAGAAACCCTAGGGCTAAAAACTCCACTGATAAGATGATGGAAAAACAGCTGAGAAGACCCAGACTACAGAGTCAAAAAAATCTTGGTAGACCAATTTCAAGGTAAAAACTAATCCAGATCCAATAAAAACTGAAAAAAGACTCATAAAAGAGGTCAAAACAAATCCTACAGGATTCGGTGTCACTGTTTAGCTATAATCCACGCTAAACAGGGGTTGGTGCACCTGTGAAAAAAGCAACATGCGCCAATTAGCGCGACTATTCAAGGAAAATCTGTGCCAAGCTAAAAAACCATGGGAAAAAATAAAACCACTGAGCAGAGGTCAGACTTGACACTCTGTAACTGAACAAGATGGTTGAAAACATTCAGCCAATTCAAGCAAAGTATAAAGACAACTAAATGACCAAATTCAACTCGACAATCCAAACGCTTGAAAAACAACAAGACGACAAATGCACACTAATTCCCTAGTGGAGTCGCCAACTTGTTGTGTAGGTAACTCCCCTTGGCAGATAGAGATGATCACTCTAGCCCTAGGGTGGGTCTAGCAGCAAGAGGACATGCTAATGCGTCAATTCCTAGTTAATGAATGAAACTGAGCTAGGATAGATGTCCTACCTTTGTTCCAACACAATTGTCATTGCTATTGCAACAGTCTCATGATCTTCGTCCCAACACGTCGCGATCCTTCAGCGGTGGTACTCAAGTGCTCGCACAAGGATCATAGAATGATAGCAACATATGAAACAATATTTTCATTCATAACTATCTAATTGGTCAAGGATAATTAAACTTATTTCACAAGACTAATCATATTAAATGCAAGATGGGAACCAAAACATCGGTCATGTATTAATTAAGAGAAAGAAAGATATTATGGCCAAATGTGCCTCAACGTCGCAGCCTCCTTTAGTGGGTTCATTTAAATGCATCTCAAGCATTCATTGGGGAATTGGACTTAGTGAGGCTATCAACCTAGACTCTCTCTTGACAAGGGTCTCTCTCTACTCTATTTCACACCAACTATATCAGACTGTTCAGCTATTCAACCATTTTAGCTAGTTGCATCTATGTGAGAGAGATGTATTTATAGGAGAGGAGGAGGAGGTTGGGATCCCTCAAATGGTGTAAGGAAAGCCTTATCCTTTGGGAGGTTTATTAGAAGTAGGAAACAAGAAGCCAAAGGAAGATGTTTGACGTTATTCAGTCAAACAACTCATGCTAACTCCACTCACGAAGTAGTTCGCAATGGAAACTTTACTTCTATTTTTTAAAAAATTCCACAAATAGCTCAGTGTAGGCAATCCATTGAGACAGAGTGCCAATGGGCATGGGGCCCAGTGTCAATTTCTCTATCGGCTCAAGGCCATAACTTCCTACTAGTGCCAACCCAAAATCATGTGTTTTTTATGGTTTTTTCCAGGAATAGTCAACAAAGGAAATGTTATTCTCATGGCAAGGGATGCAATGACACTTTTTACAAGGCATGACACTACATATAAGTCACAGAAATGGTCCTCCAATGTGTGGGATGGGGATTGTAGGGACGGTGACATAATGTTGTGTAACAAAGAGATCATGTAGCAGGTCTCTATACTTGCAATTTTTTCCGACGACCCTGGCGGTGGTAATGCAAAGGTTCCCATGAGATTTGAATCCTTTAAGTGTCCTACACCAATGTTCTGAAGTGTGAGTTGTGGTACGTGAACTAACAGAACACTTCCAGTTACCTGGGAACTGGAGGTAAAGAAGGATAGTTGATTGATGACTGTCATAACACCTTTATGTGGAAAGGCGATCATTCTAAAATATGTAGAAACAATTGCAGTCATAGCATATACCCATGGCCTTCCAAGTAAAGTATTATAGTCAAGGGGTCCATCAACAACCTAAACTTCAACATTCATTATTTTTCCCCCTAGTTCAACATTCAGGTTATTGATAATACCTCAAGGCTTATATGTACATCCATCAAAAGCCTTCAACGTTGTTGATGACTATGTTAAGTGTGGAGAGCCAAGTGACTTCCAACAATTTAGAGACATAATGCACATAAAATATCCCTCATAAATAATAGTACAATGAATAAGGTGATTGAGAACATTTACTTGCAAGGAGAATGCCAATTCTGTTGGTAATTGCGACACATAGGTCGTATGATTAAAGACTATGAGATTAGAATCAGTCAGATCAATTCCACTAATTGTTGACAACAAAGCTTGTTTCTGGGAGGGAAAATTTTGTAATACCTCAAGCACTAACATAGCTGAAGGGGATTGAGCTAAATCTTCAACTATATTATAATTTTTAGGAGCTCTTGCTCGAGGATTAAATGTCAATTTATGAACAACTCCCTTCGGTGGCTTGATTGTCAATTCAGGAATAGTAGGTGGCAGTACTGATTCCATGGACGGATTCATGTTCAAGGTAGTAGGTTGATCAGTGGCCTCAGTACCGTAATATTTATTACACGTTGACACCAAAATATCTGTCGATGGCTTTTTAACAAATGGCATAAGCACTTGGGAACTAGAAGTTGGATCTGTAGCAACCCAATTTGTGTCCAGATTCAAAAACGGATTTGTCAACATAGTTGATACATGTGAAGTCTTAACCATTTTTTAGACTTCAGCGTGGTGAGGAAAATCCTGAAAAAAGTGTTCCTCATTACAGATTATGCATGGATAAAGAGGTTCCCTATTTCCAGACGATTGATCAGATGATCTTTCCTGCAGGGTAGAATTTTTCTTTTTCTTTGATTTCACTTTTTTCTTACTTCCAGGTTGCTTGTCACTTTTTCCTTTTTAAAAAGACATGGCATTGATTTTGAAAGAAGGCACAGGATCAGATGCAGTATTATGATGTTTTCTTATAATATCAATCATATCGTCTCCGGCATGAGAGTCCTTTGGTGGAGGAGGAACAGTAAAATTATATTGCAGCGTGTTACGAATTTTCTCATAGAGCATGCCAAACTTGGTATAAATCAAGTCTAACTATTGGGCATGAGCAATAACATGCTCTTCAGTGATGATGCCACCCTTAGCCACATCCTCAGTTATAGATGGTAATAGGGACTTAATGAACCACTCAGCAAGGAGCTTATGAGGAAAAAATGTCTTAACCATTCTACGACGATGATGCCACTCATGAATATGATCATAAATTTGAGTAGAATTAGTCTATTTAAAATTAGTCAAGAGTTTTGTTCCAATTTCATATCATATGGGTAACTAGAAGTGAGTCAAAAATACAATAGCTAGGATAGTTAAATTATCAAAAGGAGCTCTAGGTAACTCAATGTACCATTTTGTAGCTAGACCAGTGAGCCTATGCTGAAAAAGACGTATTCGAACATAGTGATCATTCAGGGAGTTTGATAAACACAAAAAATGATAATTCATAACATGAGTGGATGGGTATTCCCTAGGGTTTCCATTGATCTTAGGAATATATGAGGGTAATTTATGAGGTATCACCGGCCACCAAGGAGCATAGTTGATTGGATCATTGGTGAGTCGATTTAAATCTTGTAACTCTAAATTTGCAACAAAGGGAAACTGTCGATTGGGGTTAGGTTGAGCATAGCCAGGGTATGATGGAATTTCTTGGAAAACAGGCCTTTGAGCACTAGCCTAAGGAATCTATTGCTGGTAACCCATATAGGGGTTGTTTTGATAGGAAAATGCTTGAGGATTATGTTGACCAAAACCTGGGTACGATACTTGTTGAAATCAAGGTTGAGGTATTTGTGCCTATGGCTGCCAAGGGGTCCGCCCACCAATGTTATAACCCAAACTAGGATAACTTGGATTTGGTTGAGGATAGGTATAACCTAGTTGTGGCTGTGACATCCCATAATATGGTAATCCAACTTGTGAATAAATGATTTCAGGTATAGGTTGTTATAAATTAGTCGGAGGATTTAGAGTCTGAGGGCCCAATACTTGAGGGTATTGAGTTGAAGGACCTACCTGAAATGGTTTTTGTACAATAGTTTAAGTTTGTAACAAGGGAAAAAATGTATTAACAAGTTGAATTGATGTGGGTGCAACAGGTTGAACCGGTTGATACGAGTGTACAACCATTTGTGGTTGGATAGGCAGAGTGGGTTGCCATTGAAAAACATTCATTTTGACATTAGGTTGACCAAAAAATGATGGAGTATCGTCAAAGTCAGTGACCATAGGTTTCCCCCCAGCATGAGGAGTATAATAAGATGGAAAATATTGTTCTCCAAATGCAAGGATTCTAATTGAGATGGTATTGGATGGAATAGACCTAGATGGAACAACTTGATATTGCCCTGATGATGCATATAAAGGATCAAGCCATTCAGTACTCACTATAGGTTTATCAGTTAGAATACCAGACAATGACATTGGTGAATTCCATGGGTTTGAAGATGCACTAGAGAAAATTCTAGATAAATATTTATAATCTGATGGGACCATAGGGCCACCATGTAAATATGACTCTGGCGAATTTTTGAACATCGATGGGGTAGTGAGAGTAAGTGCTAACATAATCAAAATATATGGTCCAACCCAAGATGTTGGTTCAAGCATCGTTACTTGACCAAATGTTTACCCTTTTGGGTTGACAGGAATTTGAATAGGCACAGGATCAACAAAAGCAAAGGGTGGTGATTGAGGAAAATAATCATACAGGTAAATATCCTCCCCAAAATGGGTTGGAGTTAAAGGTGTTTCCTCTTGTGGGATTTCTTCAATCAAAATTAAACCAAGTGGAAGGATTTCACTGTCAGGCCCAAAGTATATTTCAAGAGGTTGACTGCATGAGATGGGAGACGCAATGGCTACAATATATTGTGGGGTGGCTGATACAGGAACAACTTTCAGTCATTCCACTTTGGGATGTAGATGTTTTGGA
This sequence comes from Pinus albicaulis, assembly GCA_034641835.2. Lineage (NCBI taxonomy): Eukaryota > Viridiplantae > Streptophyta > Pinopsida > Pinales > Pinaceae > Pinus > Pinus albicaulis. The sequence continues at coordinate 405,381,290 of CM076578.1, read as the reverse complement.
AAGAAATAGACACGATCTAGATCAACTTCCAGTTGAAAAACATTGGGTTCAGGAGGTATTGTCTCACTTATTGGATGGATCGTGACCACAGGTAGCTGTGAGGACTCTGTCTCGACAACAGTAGACAAACCAAGATTTGTAAAAGCAACTTGTGTCGACTCTAGTATATGTGAAGGTGATGCTTCACTAGAGGTACTGATGGTAGTAGTTTTGGTAGAGTGATGTTGCCTTGGCCAACCAGAAGAGACTTCCAGTGGTAAATTTGGTTTCAATGCAAGTCTACGTGAACGACGGGGAAAGGGATTTTCTTCTTCCATGATGACTGATTTATTTTATGACCAAAAAAAATAAACAAAATAAAATGGTAATGCTAGGAAAAATGCTTACCAAGAAACCATGAACTGCAGAATACCTCCTGGTGAACCAAGAAGTACAGGCAGGAAATCTCCCCGAATGTTGTGTTCAGTGTATCACAATTTACAAGGCGGCTGACTCGGTTCACTATGGATGGATAGCAACATAAATTTTTCCTCCAAAATATACCCGAAGGTACTAGAGGCCCAAGTCCGTATTAGTGATGTCTAATGTGAAACTGCACAGTGAGAGCACCCCTTTCTACTTTTCGTACTATAACACTGCCTGATATACCCGAAGTTACATGGACAAGATACAATATACTTATGTACGTGGAGTGAGGTATCACACTCAAAATGTATCACAGACAATTAACGACAACTGCTATGTTTTACAACACTAGAATATGTCTGTAACCTAGGCCTTATAAATGTTATCATTATGGTTCAAATGCTTTTTTAGGTAAATTGATGTAAATTTTAAGTTGATCTTGTTTATCAATTTTCCTTTCAAGGTTCACTGCAATCATGTGATGGAAATTCCTAAAATTCAAACTAAAATGATAAGAAAAATTTTCACTTTTATCATTTTCAATGAAAATCTTAGCTGCTAAAGGGAAAGATCCTTCAGTTTTGAGAGCAAACAACAAAGAGCACAATTTAATATGTAGCTTTCCTAATTTGTTCCTATGCAAAACACACAATTCACTACATACAAATGCAGGTTTTTCTTTTCAGTCCCCTTAATGTGAATGCAAAAAGGAAACTATATGCATCAAATCAACAAAAACAAATTCTTTCTTCATTGAGAAATGATGAATCTAACAACAATTTCTCTTTTAGGAAAAACAAAGAATAGAGCTACAATTTTTCCTATAGGAAACAAAGAATTTAATGACAATTTCCTTTACGAAAACAAATGGATCTAATGCATAAATAAAATACTTTGAATATGATTTTTCAATGATAAAGAAAAAAAGTTAAAGAGACATTTAACAAACTTACTTTTCAAAGGAGGAAGATTCAAGCAAATTCACTGGTCTCTATGAGGCATCAGATAATTGAAAACACAGCAAACAAAAGGCTGAAATTGATGGCAATGACAAATTCAATGGGGATTTGGTTGGCTTAGGGGCCAACACAAACTCTAAGGGGAGATAGTGCATTGCAAAGCACCCCTAAGTGGGAGACAATGTTATGCAAAGCACTGTTTCTTGACCAACAGTGCATTGGGTGCAGTAGAGAACAAAATCAAGCTACTAAACACACTTCTAATGCAATTCTTTGTTTCAAAAGTCTAATAATTGACTGTAGATGCTACTGGGTGGATAAGCATAGGAAAAAACACCAAGGATGAAGGGTAAATCCCTAGTGGAGTCCCTAATTTGTTATGCAGAATTATGAATTACGGATAAAACATATTCCCTAAATGTGGTGCTATGCATTTAGAAAAATAGATCAAATACTTTTTAGACACTCTTCCTAAGAGTAAATAGAAACACAAAAATATGGAGAAAATTACTTGGAGTCCAAGCACTTCCTATTCTCCTTTTGTCTCTCTTGTTGTAGCTTCCAATCCAGCTTTGATCGCCAAACTAGTTCCTACAAGTATAAACACCAAACAGCAAAGATATTGCAATATATAGATGCATGTTTGTCTTAATCAGTTAAATCAATTAAACATGAAACATATACATCAGTTAAGAATCCATGATATGAAATATAGAAACATAAATAGATACATATGTGGGAAAATGAGCAACAATATTTATTAATTGATAGAAGGAGGAGGTTACAAATAGTGATTGATTTGATGTCACCAACTCCAGCATTCATCCCAACCTCATCATAATAAAAATCTCACCAATAGCATATCACTCTATTCACACTCAATTGAGAAACCAACAACATTTCTTTACCCTATTTCTTCCTTCTCAAGCACTAGGATCTGTGCTCAATTTATAGAGCATCTAAGGATAGTTTCTCAATCAATGACTTTCTAATAATAGGAAAGACATGTTCCCAAGATTAGAGGTGTTAGATGGACACATGGATTCGAAGTCTAAAACATATGGACTCTTCTAGAAGGCACTGGCCATGTGGAGATTCTGGAACAATGAGAATTTCGCTCCCATTTGACCAATGCACTCTTGAATGTCAGGAAGTGCTTTTCATAGCACCCTTGAATGGAGGTAACTGCATATGCAAAGTATCTAGTCCCTTGAGAGGTTGCGTTGGTGAGCTCATATGTGATATAACATGTACTTAAAACCTTGGAAACCTTGCAATGGAAGTCATAGATGATTTTTTCTTATTCTTGCCTTAGGGCATGTAGCAACTGAAATGATAGGGGATGATAGAACCTATTTCATTGGTTCTAGGGATGATTTCCAATTTAACCATATCATTGGGAATGGTGCCCAAATTGACCTATAACGTGTAGTGCCCCCGAGATATCTCAAGACATGCTTCCCCGCCTTCCAAAAGAGCTTGGTTTGCTTAACCATAGCTTGACTTAGCTGGTTAAATGCATAGCAAATGTCTGGTTTGGTGTTCACCAAGTACATCAATGAACCCACTAGCTACCTATAAACAGTAGCTTCCACTAATTCACCTAAAGTAGCATCCTCCTTCCTCTAGTTTCCTAGAAAAGGAGTCTCCATGGGTTTACAACTCTCCATGTGAAACTTACTCAGAATCTCTTTGGCATACTTTCCTTGAGAAAAAAATAGCTCACTATCCCACTCCCATATTTCCAAACCAAGGAAATAGTGAAGGAGTCCCATGTCCTTCATTTCAAACTCTCTTGCAAGATCCTCTTTGCAATAAATTAGCAGTTACTCATCAACTTTCAAAATTATATCATCAACATAAAGTACGATAATCAATAGCTTACCACCAACCACATTCTGGTACAGGTTCGCATCTGCTTCACTCTTCGTGAAGCCCAACCCGATGAAATTTATTTCAATCATGGTATACCAAGCACGAGGTGCTTGCTTCACCCCATACAGTCCTCTCTTGAGTCTACACACATGTGACTCACTGTAAAAGATATCAAATCCTTTTGTTTTCTCTATGTACACTTCTTCCTCAATAACTCCATTGAGAAATGTATTTTTCACATCCATATGATGTATCTACCACCCCATCTATGCTGAGATAGAAAGGATAGATCTAATCAAAAGTATCTCGCAACCGGTGCAAAAGTATTCTCATAGTCAATCCCCTAAATTTGTGAGGATATCCAGGCTACAAATCTAGCCTTGTAATTCTCCACACTCCCATCAACTGCCTTCTTCACCTTATAGATCCATCTTGATCCAACCACTGATTTTCTGAATGGTATTGGGACAACTTCCCATGTACTGTTCTTGACGATGGATTCATACTCCTTAACCATGTCATCAACCCAGATTGGTTGTTGCATTGCTTCCTCAAAGGAGGATGGTTCTGTCAAAATACACTTTCTCATAAGAGACATGTATCCAGTAAACCTTTCTAGAGACTATCTCTATCTGCGCAGTGAAGTAGGTGCTCCTACATGCTCTATCGTATCAAGTCTCAATCTATCAACTTTCGTGGTACGCCTTCTACCATTTTTGGTGGATGGCTCTGCATGAGTGTTTTATTCCACTCCATGATCCTCCACATGTGGCTACTCCACATCTTAAGATTCATCCTTTGGAACCAAGAGTTCCTCATTTGCATGAAAATCCATCTCCTCTCTAGGGATAATCACATGGCTTTCTCCTCATCAAATTTTATATCCCATCTCAAAACAGTCATCTTGTCATTTGGAAAATAGACCCGATAGTTGTGGGGAGTATTAGTGTACCCCACAAATATCCCAATCTCAACTGTCGATTCAAGCTTCTTCCTGGAATATTTGGTCACATGGAAATTGACAGATGAGCCAAAAATTTTAAAACATGAAACATCAAGTTTCTTACCAGAAAAATCCTCCTCTAGTGTACTAATGCCAAGTATCTGATGAGGACTATGGTTTTGCACAAATATCGTTGTATTGTATGCCTCTACCCACAGATACAATGGTAGGCCGTGATCATGCAACAATGCTCATGTTGCACCCAAAATTGTTCTATTATTTCTTTCTGCAACCCCATTTTGTTGTGGGTTATGAGGCGCAATAAACTCTCTCTGAATTCCTTATTTGCTACAGAAGTTCTTGAATTCATTGGAGATATAATCACCACCATTTTTTCTCCTAAGAGTCTTCACAGGCTTCCCTGTATCTTTCTCCACCAGTGATTTGAACTCATATAATTTTGAGAACGTCTGATCTTTCTTATGCATGAAGTAGATCCAACACTTTCTAGAAAAATCATCAACAAAGATCACATAATACTTGTGCCTTGCTATCGAAGCTGTAGAGAATGGTCCACACATGTCTGAGTGAACTCTCTCAAGGATTTTTGCTTCTCGGTTCTCCTTCTCGTAAAAATTGGCCTTTGCATACTTCCCCATGGTACATCCCTTGCATGTGTCTATCTATGCAAGAATACCCTTGGGAAGACCCATAGAAATATGATGCATGACCTTCAAGGCTCTGTGGTGTAGATGGCCCAATCTCCTGTGCCACAACTCACCCTCATCTCAGCTCACCACTTTCTCTACCTTACCCATGAATGTTGTACAACCATCTACATCAAGTTTCTAGAGATTATTCACACGAATCCCAATCTTCTTGGCTTGTCCTGTGGCTTTATGTCAAAGGAAATATTTCCCTTCACTGAAAACCAAATCATAACCTCTATCCTCCAACATTCTTACTGAAACTAAATTATTTTTCAAGCCTGGTACATGCATTACATCTTTTAATAAGAAGGGTTTACCTGACTGTCTCTAGAAATTAACTATACCAATCCTAGTAGAGTTGTACCTCCTATTATCACTCAGAAAAAAAGAGAAACATAATTTGACATAGTACTAGAGGTTCATGTGTCAAAGGTATGTCCATAGAATTCATTTTTCATTACTTGGTTAAGGAAAATTTTAAATTTTTCTTATTATCTTATCCTAAGGTCCAAACCCACCCCCATTCAAGTATTTTCATGTCACATCAGTCATTATTTCCTGAAATTTTTCATTTCCCAAGCTTAAAACTCCAAAAAGGTCATTTTATCTAAGAATCCTTATTTTCATAGCGAATTACACAGAAAAAACACACTTTTCGCTACAAATTGCTAATACTTTTGTAGCGAAATTGCCCAGAAATACACTAAGAACACTACGAAAGGAGGGATTTCTGTCTGTCTTGTTAGAACAGGTTTTAGGTGTCAGTAAATGATTGAAATGCATAGGGTAGATTCCATTTGAGTCAGTTAGGGTTAAATCAAGGTACAATGGTTATGGATGAAGTCATTATTACCATTTTAAGCATGTATGAGTCATCATTATGCCATGAGTTGTCATCAAACTTTAAAATCTTTTCCAATTGAGTCATTTATCATTCTCCGCTCCTTCTTTACATGTTATTGAGCTATGGAGAGATATTGAATTGAGCCCAAGTGGTGACTTGTATTTTCAAAAGTTTGCAGGTATCACTGATCAAGCGAGGTAGAGAAGACATAAAAGTACCATGGCTACAAAGAGGAAGACCACCAAAGGTGGCCAATGTCTTAGATATGAGCCATCAGACATGAACTTGATAAATGAAGACCCAAAAACTTCAGAAGTTTTCAAAAGAATAGGGTTTTTGCAGTTTTTCCAAATATTGCAAGGATGCCATGTACAGGTTTCTAAAGAGTTTTCCCTAAATTTCAATGGGACAGCTGCAAAAGTGGGAATGTTGAACCTTACTATAACTCCAGAGACCATTGCAACAGCAACAGGAATTCCAATAGGAGAAGAATAATGGTTCAAAGGTTTCGAATTCAACATGCAGGAATGTAAAGAATTTATCAAGCTAGAACATAGTGAGGTTGACCTTACAAATGCCATTCGAAGGAGCTAAATGAAAGATAATTTCTCAAAGCTACTGCTGATCATTCAAAAATACTTCACTTGTGAAGGGAGGTATCATAAGGTCTATTCTTATCACTTCAAGCATCTCCTACATTTTGTTGGTAATAAATATCTTTATATACCTTTTTGTTTATACAGAAGCTTAGAAAAAATGGTAGATAAAGTTCAAGCTAAATATGAAGGAAGTGAAACCTCACTTTTTCATCATGGTTTAATAAAGTTGTTGGTTTTAGAAGAGTTAAAAAGACTAGGCAAAGACTGGTCTATTTTTATGTTTCTTAGTGGTTTTGAAGTGGATGCCATCACCCCTAAAAGAACTCCTAAACATAGAGGTATAAAATCACCTTTAGTGGTATAAAAAAGTGAATTAGTAGGGGCAGAGCAAAGTGAACTAGTAATCATGGAAACAAAGAAATTGTAGAAACTTGATACACCTACTATTTCACCTACAAAACAAAAGTCAACTATGAGAAAACCTGTAAAACAAGAGTCAACTATGAGTAAGCATGGCAACGAAAGGATTACAAGAAGCCAAACAGTGGCTAAGGAAAATTTAGAAGACATTCTACATGTTATTGATATTGAGAAGACTCCCATAGTCCAAGCTAAGGATATAGGAAAGGGAGGAAAGAAGCTCAAGAAAGATAAATCAGCAAAGAAGTTAGAGTTTGAAGGTGAGGATGCAGGTTTTATGTTTCAGGCTAGGAAACTTGTTGGGGCCCTTATTTTGAAATACCTGTTTTGAATATTTTGAATTTGGAATAACAGACAAATTTTGGGGTTGCGGAATGAGGGCACATGGTAGCCGCAACCAAATCACAAATACACCAAATAGTGGATCTACCGATGTTGCGACAGAACAGGCACATAGCTGAGGAAAGCAGATGCACGAGGATACACAGCAGAAGATAGAAAGAGGAACACACAGATAACAAGAGAGAAACTGGAAGCAGCTGAAGAAGAACAAAAAGAGGAACTAGCAGTTGCAAAAGTGGGTGAATAAATAACAGTCACCCAGCTGAAGGAAAGAGGATCACGACAGAAGGAATATAGAGTGACTGAAGGAGATCATGCAGGATACCTCCGTAGTTCCTAGGTTTCTCTATTCTACATTTATGTTCTGTAAAGCATCTGTACCAGACTTGTCAGCTCTCATTGCAGAAGTTATGTAACTGTGGAGTTGGCTGAAGAGATTAATATAATTGCAGGTTGCTGTCTCATTATGTGATTCATCTGCATGCACGATGATTGTGATGGTTTAAAAATTTATTTACTTAATATCTGTATGCTTTCTACATGTTCTTGCATACATGATTTTGTTTATGCAATCGATACGTTATTAATCATGAGTTGTGGATCTGTCCCTTGCTATCGATCGATTCCCCTTTTGCATGTGGTTGCGGCACGCCTCAGGTGAGACTCTCTGCTCTCTGGAGCAGGGTGATAATGCCAGCATGATCCTAGACTATAGCGGATTCCTTTGTTGGCCACAACTCTTGAACCTGGGTCTTTCCCGTGAGACCTGATTCCTTTCCAACAAATGGTTCCGTTGTTGGGACCTGCATGTTATGAGGGGAACTAGATCATGGTGTTGAGGATCTTTGAAGGGGAGATACGGCGATGGTGGGATAATCATCTCGACCAATTTATTGCTCAGCAAGCAGAGTTGACCAAGCAAAAGGAGGCGGCGATCAAGGAGCTCATCCTTTTCTCAGATTCAGCTAGTGATATGTATGAAATATTCTGGGGAAAATTCCCTAACGACCTCTACAATTGGTTGCGGAGGTTACAGATGAAGGTGCCAAGAGATGGCTCGCAAAAGATAAACCACAGGTGGATACACGGGGATCTAGTGGCTCTGCATCGGTTGAACACGGCGTTAACACGCACAGTGGATTTTTGGGTAGAAACCACTTTGGATGGGTATATTGTGGAGTTTGCTACCGAGGGCTACCAATCCTTCTCGAAGGCTAAAGCTACCTTCCACTCTAGGCTAAGAGGGAGGCTACTCAAGGAGATTCCACTGTGGATTAAGGCCCTAATGGTGGATGAAGGGTTGATGGAATTCCACAAGGCCAGTATGGAAGTGTAAACCCCCGGTGCTGGGGGAAGGGATGAAGGGACAGATGCTACTTAGAATGTGAAGCAAGGAGTGGGGAATGGATGTTGAGGTCGCACGAAAGTTTATGGAGCGACATGCACATCGACGGGCGCAGATCACCGATAGGTGGCGAAAAAGGGTGATACGATATTTGAAACGACGGGAAGCTGAAAGGAAGAACTAGAAGGAGGCGCCTCAGAGGGTCAAAATTATGGATGTGGATACCCAGGAAAGAGAAGGGACTGTTGTGGCAGTACGGCAGGTGCATGGGAGCCCCGCTAAGCGAGAAAGGGAGATGGTGACTGGCGACGATGATGCAGGCATGCAACCCGAAGAGAGTTCCGATGGCGAATGGTACATCGTGATGCAGCGGTTGTTTCAAGAGCGGACGACATTCATTTCTCTAGGCAGCCATGTTTCCAACACTCTGCATGGCAAGGATCCCTACCTTCCCCTGGTACTTCATCAACCTTTAAGTAATATTTTTGTTAAGTTACAAGCCTTGAGTCAATTGCACAACAGTTCATTTTTGACAGTGACACACGTTAGTAGCAGCGTCACTAGTAGTATTGCATTACCTAGTGGAACAGTTGCGCAAACAAGACCTGGTAGATTTATCCTGGTCAAACCCCCACCCATAAATATGGCTGGGTCTTTCACTCGATATCCAGAATTCTCTGGCCAGGGAAATGATGATGTAGAGCAACACTGGTATCTGTGCGAAGCCATATGGAGGGCTCGGCAGACACCAGATGTCGGGAAGTTAATAGAGTTTCAAACCACGCTCAGAGAGAGGGCTCTGCGATGGTTCATCAAATGGTCTGATGCTCATCCGAATCTGGCAATAGACGATGTTAAGCGAGACTTTTTCTGCGAATTCAAGCTTCCCCAAACAGACTAGCAGGGTCTGTCCGAGCTCTAGGAAATTAAGCAGAAAGAAGGAGAGACCGCATGGGAGTTGATGCAGCGATTCAAGGACGTGATCGGGAAACTTAGCTACCTGATCGATCCAAATCATCAGAGGGACTGGTTCATCAAGGCTCTGCTTCCCTTGACGCGAACCCCCCTCACTCAACAAAAGATTGATAACCTGCAGAACGCTTTGGAGCAGGCCATGAAGATAGAGGCCATGGTGGGCTACCCTCAGGAATATCGAGGAGGGTCGGCCCCACAAGATCATTCTTTCATAGGATTGCAACATAGATCGCAAGCCTGACTGAAAATCTCAAGGAGCTGCAGCCGATAAGACCAGCTAGGCCGAACGTTTGGTGCACTCATTGCCTGGTCGAGGGCCATGTCGCAGCTAAGTGTCCCCAGTTGTGTGGCGCAGGGGTGGGACCCTCGATCGTGGCAATCCAAGGGGGTCCACCCACAGGGGGTGGTGTGGTGATGAATCTTCAGGGGATATACCAGCCGCAACAGCCATATGCGGGGTTCCCACCTCAACCGAATGCAACCGCCACAGAGTACTGCGAGATTTGTAGGGCAATGGGACATCCACCTCGGATGTGCCCCATACTCCAGAAGTACTCTACTGTCCCAGAAAATGTATATTGTGAGTTTTTTGTTTCAACAACTCACAACACTGAGCAGTGCAGGGCTCTTGACGCACTTGCGGATCGATTGGACCGTCCCTCCTACAGGGTGAATGAGGCCCCCAGGGGAAGAGGTGGTGGCATGCATGGAGGCCACATAGGAGGACGCGGTCCGGTGAAATGTTAAAACTATGACCAAGAGGGTCATGTAGCTCGGGAATTTCCCCTTCCCCGATGACCCTAGTGTTCCCAATGCCGTGTGAATGCCCATGCAACAGAGGACTATCCAGAACTCATCAAGAAGTGGGAATAATAGACACGACAGCGGGGCACGAATGTGGTAAACGTCGAGCCATGTGGGACTGCGCCTTGGGACAGGCAGAACGTAGCTATTGTGATGAGAGGAGGCAAGAAAATGAGGGAGGACGCCTGCGGACAGGAGCCAGCACAAGTTTTCGAGCCAGCCTCCCCGAACCCATTAATCTAGCTCGAGGCGCAGCAGAAGTATTTCCAGGAGGCGATGGAGGCCTTTTCTCAGTTACGAGACGTGGGAGGCTTGGAGGTGCCCCTACCGACCGAGCCTGGGGTGCAGAGAGCTGCAGGAAGTCAGATTGAAGAATGGCTCCAGCTATTCCTCAAGATTTTTGACAACACTGTGCTGCGATAGCAACTAAAGCAAACTTTGGAAGGAATACTGCAGGGGAGTACAGGACTGGGGGAGCCGGTGAACGCAGCCCCCCAATCGGTGCAGCGTGTCAAGAGGAACAAGCGCCGAACGGGAAAGGAGCTCCGGCTTGATACTCAGGTTGCGGGATTCCAAATCAGTGATACCATGTTGTACCTAGGGTCCGACATCAACATCCTGCCAAGAAAAATGTGGGAGGGTCTTGGGAAGCCACGACTGACTTACTCACGCATCCAACTCAGAATGGCGAACCAGTACTGCATTCTGTCGATCGGCCAACTTGAAGGTGTCGAGGTTGACATTGCAAGGGTGAATACTTACACCGATTTTGTGGTTATTGATATTATGGGAGACAAGGATCCTTACCCTGCATTGTTAGGCATCAATTGGGCTTTCGAGAATTATGCTATAATCGACCTCAAAAAGGAGCTGATGATCTTTGAAGATGTGGAGGTCCGGGTCACTCAACCTCTTGACCCGTATCAAGGCCCGAGGTATACCGAGACAGTGGATAACTAGGAGGATGCGCAGATGATGGACCACCTTTACCAGATGACTGCAGGAAAGCGGGAAGACTATATTAACCCGACCACGACTGGCTCGATCAATTGGCGGAGTGTCCAAAGCTCGGAGCTGGGATCAGAACTCGCATGGGAAGACTGGCAGTGAGGGGGGTATGAGACCACCGCGCGGAGATGTGCTGCCATTTCCCAAGTTCGGTGGGTTGGGGCAGAGATCCGAGGATATCCCATCCTGTCAAACATGCAAGCTGTGAATACCTTTATTGCCAAAGTGGAAGACATGGTCCCAGAAGGAAGTCGGATACCACTTTTGGACGTGGCATTGTAGTCCACATCAGCGCGGTGGTGGAAAAATCACCGCAACACTGTTGCGGTGGAATTGTGTGGTGGAAGCTTTGCGGGCGCGCTTTAAGGACAACGACGGACCTTGCAGCATGCATAAGTACCCCGGGACTTCTGATCCACACACCCATTTGTGGGTCTGTGAGGAGCAGTGGCATAGTATTGGGTACCCGGAGGAGCTATGGGTTCATCGGTTCGTCCACTCCTTAGACACCATTCCCCATGCATGGTACCTAGAATAAGAATGGAAAAGAGGGACCGGTTCCTGGCCAGAAGTTGCGAGCAAGTTTGTTCACTTATTTTCTTTTGAAGGAGAAACAGAGTTGGAATCTCAGGCACTACAAGCCATCAAGAAGGTCCTGTTTCTACACAACCCAGAGCCTAATGAGGCCACGCTTGCATCATGGCCTGGGGCTAGGTGCGAGTTGGCTTGCCAATGGATTGATAGTGACCCAGATGATGATAGTTTGGAGGACCTCAGGCACCTATATTTCGAAGAAAAGGAAGGCGAACAGAACATCAATGAAGAACCGACCACCGAAGGCATCCATTTACAACCGCTGAAGACCAAGAGGCTGAACATCGGTATGAAGGAGAAGCCTAAGTTGGCTACCATGGGCGATTATTGGGACGAAGAGATGACAAAGGAATTTTTCAACCTTCTCTAGGAATACGAAGATTTTTTCCCTTCGTCGGTGGCCGATCTAAAGGGCATCAAGGGTGACCTTAGCGAAATGCGCATTGTGCTGAAACCAGATGCCAAGCCCGTAAAGCATCAACCCTATCGGCTGAACCCATGGGTCAAAGAAAAGGTCAAGATGAAGATTGACAAGATGCTGGCTGCAGGTCTCATCTTTCCAGTGGAAGAAGCCGAGTGGGTGAGTCCTATCGTCATTCAGAATAAGAATGACAAGGTGGATATATGTGTCTATGTCGATTACCGAAGTTTGAACAACACTTGCATCCATGATCCGTTTCCCACTCCTTTTAGCAATGAATTTTTGGATCATGTTGCGGGAAATGAAGCTTATTCCTTCACGGATGGTTTTTCGAGGTACCATCAGGTGCGCATTGTGGAAGAAGATAAGGCGAAGAAGACATTCACCACCGAGTGGCGATCTTTCACATACCACGTAATGCCATTTGGCTTGAAAAATGCTCCGGCCGTGTTTTCCCGGATTGTCATCGCTACTTTTTGGGAGTATATCCACCAGTTCCTGGAAGTCTACATGGACGACTGGACTGTCTACAATTTATTAAAGAAACACGCCACCCTGTTTCGTATTATGTTTGATAGGTGCCGCCAGTTGCAGATTTCCTTGAACTTAAAGAAATGTATTTTTGCAGTTCTGTTCGGCACGCTGTTGGGACACGTGGTATGCAAGCAAGGAGTCTGCGTCGATCCCGCTAAGGTCGTAGTGATAGTCCACATGGAAGCCCCCGAAATGGTGAAGCAGTTGCGTGCACTTCTGGGGCACACTAGATATTACAGGCGGTTTATCCGCAATTACGCAAAGATTACTGCTCCCTTAGAGAAGCTACTGCGGAAGTCCGACGTATTCTAGTAGATGGAGGAGTGTCGGATGGCCCTTGACACCTTGAAGGAAAAGCTCGCGATGGTGCCTATTCTTGTTCACCCCAATTGGGATAATCAGTTCCATGTACATATTGATGCATCTAGTATGGCACTAGGGGTTGTGTTGGTGCAACCCGGGGAGACGATAGTTGACCACCCTGTCTACCTCGCCAGCCGCAAGTTGTCGAATGCGGAGAAAAACTACACCACAACCAAACAGAAGGCATTGGCGATGGTGTATTCGCTCCAGAAATTCTGCCACTATCTCCTGGGCGGCAAATTCAAGTTATTCACGGATCACTCTGCCCTGAAATACTTGGTGAACAAGCCTGTTTTGGAAGGACGGATTTTTCACTAGCTTCTCCTTTTCCAGGAATTCACGTTTGAAGTGATTTTCAAGCCCGGGAGATTGAATGTAGGGCCTGATAATTTATCCCCGCTGGAGACAGGAGAGAGCAATGGCTCTCTAGACGATCAGCTGTCGGACGCTGACCTCTTCCGAGTCGAGGCTATCCTAGATTACTTGGCTGACATTGCCACTTATCTGACCACGGGGCAGTGCCCTCCGCACTACATCCCGCTCCAGAAACACCACTTGGTCATCCGTACTGCTGAGTACCAATTGATTGCGGGGCAGCTATACAAGCTGGGCCTCGATGAGGTTCTACGCTGGTGCATACTTGACCACGAGCGTGACGCTGTGATGTGGGAATGTCACAGCGGTGTTGCGGGAGGGCATGTTGGGGCCAAACCCACCACGAGGAAGGTACTCCAAGCTAGCCTATGGTGGCCGACTATCCATGCCGACTGCAAGACATTTGTTAAGCGCTGTGATGTCTGTCAGCAAACGGGGAGGCCCTCTCACAGAGACAAGCTTCTGTTACACCCAGTGCATGTGTTATGGCCATTCGAGAAATGGGCAGTAAACTTCGTAGGACCCATCGCCCCGGTCACTAGACACTCTAAGGCCCTTTACATCATTACTGCAACTGACTACCTCACCCGCTGGGCAGAGGTGGCAGTGGTACGAGACCGCACGGCAGAAATAGCAGCACATTTTATCTTTGAGAATATCATCAGCAGGTTTGGCTGTCCACGCAGTTTAACCAGCAATCAAGGTACGCACTTCATTAATGACACGATCAAGTCACTGTTGGACACATTTATGATTCAGCATCACAAAAGTAGCCCATACCACCCACAGGCGAATGGTACCATTGAAGCGTTTAATAAAATTCTTGAAAAGGGGTTAACAAAGATCTGCAACACCCAGCAAGATGACTGGGATGAACGGCTACTAGCCACACTCTGGGCCTACTAGACAATGGTGAAGCACTTGACCAATCAGACACCATTCCAGTTGGTGTACGACCAGGAATCTGTGATTCCCGCCGAGTTCACAGTACCAAGTCTTTTAATTACCATGTCTCTCCAATTCTCGGATGAAGCGTTGCTGCAGGAATGCCTCCACGAGTTGCAAGAAATGGATGAGGCCTGGTTCCTGGCTGAATTCCACCAGAAAGTTCAAAAGGATAGACAGAAAGCGTTTCACGATCGCCACATCAAGAACAAAACGTTCCAGGTTGGCGGTAAGGTCCTCCTCTATGACAGCAGGTTTCAGAAGTTCCCAGGAAAGCTTCAGATGCACTGGCTGGGACCTTATTTCGTCGTCGAGATTTGCGATTCCGGAGCCATTTGGTTGGCTCAACTAGATGGTACTATTTTACCTGGTTGGGTGAATGGCGCACGCCTGAAACCCTACCAGGAGTAAGTACCTCTCATGCTTTCATTTAATAACTCTCACACCTGAGAGCACCTGTAGAGTAGCATAGTTGAATAACTCTCCCGCAACCAGGATGAGCCTAGGTAGTCTTTTCTTTTCCGCATAACTTGTCAATAACCGCTCTGTTGCGGGGACTGCACTGCAACCGACTGTGGTTGAGGAGGGGCGCATCTAGCGTGTCATCCCTATAGGATCCATAAATGTGTTAGTGTCAGTCCAGGTCATGTCAGTCAGTACTTGTGTCAGTCCGTAGGATTGTCTAGATTTGAATCATAAATTACCATAATTGGAAAGTAACCCTGCCATAATCATTTTTCCATCATCTGCAGTTACCTCAGCCATCGCGTTCGCCCATTTCCCCATGCCACCGTCAGCAACTATCAAAATATTCATTGGCATGCGATTGATCGCGTGATTATCGCAGAAAATAATGCCAGCAGGAATTGACTCGTTAGGGGGTCTCATCAACTCCACTCGTGCCAGGTGATGACATAACTTGCATGGAAGCCAAAAGCACGAGAATTTCGGACCAGTTTGAATTAGCAATTGCAGCAGCACCAGAGCCGTTAGAGTCTCAAAACGCATAGCACCAAGAGAGGAAATCCAGGAAAATTCTACAGGTCTATCAGCACCGGGAACATGCCGAAGGCCATCCCAGTTGTCACTGAACCAGAGCTCGACAGTCGAATCCATAAGACCGAGTCCCTTGTTAGGAAATATGATAATGTAGCCTTGATCGATGCCAACCTTTCAGATGCTGCCGAATTTCTATCCCTCCATTGGCAGGTGTATATGGAGCACTACTACACGTCAGGCGGACACTCAGCCAACTGAGTGTGACCAGAGTTCAGGGGCCTTCAGCATTCGTCCCTGATGAATTTAAGAAGTCTTCCAGTCTTTGGGACTATAGGACCGACTCTACAGTGCACCCACTTCCTCCTCAGCCGTATTCAGAATGGGTCCTTGTGGCTTAACAAGGAAATTCCCATTCACGCTGAGGATATTCATCTCCTCACCAGGCTTTCACAGACTGGCGCAGATGTCTCAACTGCTGGTCAGACCTCCTCCAAGATGCACAGAATTCGGGTGACGCGGACCTCTATGTAAAATATGGCACCCGCCAGGGGGGGGAAGGAGCCAAAATCAACCTCATCAACAAGCCCAATATTAGATTTGCCTATTACCTCATTTCCAGCAAGACAATGAGGAATTACACCAAGGGAAAATGCACCCTGGACACTATCTCCATTACGGAGCACTGTGTCCAGGGCACCAAGCTGAATTGGTGTTCTTTCTTGTTAAAAGAACTGTTCGATGCATGTGAAGAGAACTATAAGCATGCCACTAGTTTTATATATGGCTATTTTATCGTTGCTTTTGCCATGTGGAAATGGCACACTCCACTCATCCGGTTCCCAGCAGAGATTCTCGAGGTTCAGCCCCTCACAATGAAGTTCACTCTGTGGAAGGTGTCGGCCGACCCCAGCACTAAACAAGTGAATGCAAAGGTGTTTCGGTCCTAGTACGGGCTAATGATAGACATGGTATCCAGCTAGCAACGAGTGCCCAGGAACCTGTTGGACGAATACAGTGAGCAAGTGTGGTTCGGGGTAAGTCACAGGCATACTTACCTTCGTCCCACTTGCATGCCAGAGGACACATTCCACATGACGTTGCTAAATTTCCAGTTGGATGATGCCACCTTCCACCGCGAAGTCTATTCGTGGCCGGGAGTCATGAAGCACATCCGCGACAGGATCCCCAGGTACAACTTCGAGCGGATGTTGCCATCGCACCAGCCTGCCGAGACAGATGTGGAAGTGCCACCACATGAACTCCCTGAACTACTCATCCCCTTCGTCTGCCACTTCAACACCCAGGTACGAAATTTCAATGTGGCGGCCCAAGTTATTTCTAGCGGTGCTACTCCATTCCCTTTATTTCATGAGTTTCAGCTCTCTCGTTCCACTTCGCACCCCCATACCGCTCCGCTCACCTCCCCCATCCCCACTATCTTGTTTACCTCTACTAGTCCAATCACGACCCTAATCGGCGAGAAAAAAAAATCCACGGATCAACCGGACGCCCCTCAAGCCAAGAGGGCCCGCACCGCCAAGACGAATCCGGTGGTGGACCTCACTGCTGATGATCCACCACTGCCCCTAAGCACATGGGTGCTGATTCAAGAAGAACCCCTCATCAAAATATCTAATTTCATCAATATTTGACTTACACATTCCTCCACCACACCATTCACCACTCCGTTCATCGTCCATCCGCCTGCCACTCCATCCAGCCCATCTAATTCATTGGCTACTCTGTCAGACCTCATCATTCGAGAACTTCTGGGTGGGGACCGTGGGGCCGAGGTTAACTCTAGTACTGCCGCAGTCATACCCCCAGTCGACCCCGTGGTAGATCCCCACCCTTCTCTTACTGATATATTCACACAGCAGACACACATTGTGTCCAATTCTGCAGAGGCTCACCCTGAGCCAATAGTCCCTCCACAACCGAGCCCCGTTGTTCAGCAAGAACAGCCGGATCTAAATATGGCTAACTCCACCCATCCAGAGGCCACACCACCATCCCCTCCTGAGCATTCCAATCGCTCAGTTTCTAGTGGGCAACACTTACAGGAAAGAATGCCAGAGCAGGGCGCTTCCGGGACCGCCAACTTAGAGACCTGGGTTATAGCTCAGTTGTACCTATTTATTCAAAGGGCGGCCCTACAAGCTGAGAAGCTTCACTCGAATCTGCAGCAGCAGTGTGAGGAGCATCACCAATAGATTATGGCGCTTACTAAACAACGCGACCAGCTTATAATGGCGCAGGGATTCCTGCAAGATCAGATAGCCACTGTCACTCGGGAATTTTCAGACCTATGGCCCTCTGTAAAGGCTCATTATGCCCCACTACTTGCCGATATCATGGAGAGAAGTGTCATCGCCCAAGCTTACCACATCTGTTCTGCCCTCACTAGTCTACACAGGGATAATCAAGAGCTTCAAGCAGCGTTAGCCACACGACCACCATTGCCTGACCCTGAGATTGTATATTCTACACAGGTTGCAGCCAAGCAGGACCATGCTGCTCACATGCAGGCAACCCTTCACTCTACATTGCGCGAGGCTTATGACCTCCTGAAAGTTCTGTAGGAGTGTTCATTAGCACTTACAGTCAAAGCATAGCCCATCTCCGCGCAACTGCAGTAGATTTCACGGGAAATCCAGGAGACCGCGGACCCAGCACGGTTAGATCAATTGTACGCCCAGGCGGATGAGATTGAAGCCCAGATTCAGCAAACCGAGGCCAGCTCAGCGATGGCCAAGCATGTAATTCGAGAACTCCATCCACCCATTCAATCCAGTGCCAAATCCATGCAACAGTTCGTCGTCGAGGCCGAAATTCAAATTAGCACAATGTTCAGGGCTGTCCCAACACTCCTAGAAGAGGCCGCTGTCACCAAGATCACTGTAGAAACGGATTCACTGATGCAGGGGTGGCATCAAGTTGTGTCGGCCTTCACTGAGATCCGAGCTACAGCGTTCCGTAGAGTCCCAGAGTTGGGGCCCTTGTTTGAACAACCGCTTGGAGGCGCACAGAGAGAACAGGAACAAGCTGAAGGCGCACAGTAAGAATGAGCACAGGATGAAGGCACACAGGGTGAACAGGGCACGGGATCAAGCGGGGAAATGGAGGTAGAGATGGTCATTTGTGATTGACTCGGGGAAAAGTCAAGAAACTGTGGTCGGGGCCTATTGGGGCCCTTGTTTTGAAAAACTTGTTTTGAATATTTTGAATTTGGAATAACGGACAGATTTTGGGGTTGTGGAATGAGGGCACATGGTAGTCGCAACCAAGTCACAAATACACCAAACAGCGGAGCTACCGATGTTGTGACGGAATAGTCACATAGCTGAGGAAAGCAGATGCATGAGGATACATAGCAGAAGATAGAAAGCGGAAAACACAGATAACAAGAGAGAAACTGGAAGCAGCTGAAGAAGAAAAAAAAGAGAAACTAGCAGTTGCGAAAGTGGGTGAATAAATAACAGTCACCCAGCTAAAGGAAAGAGGATCATGATAGAAGGAATACAGAGCGACTGAAGGAGATCATGCAGGATACCTTCGTAGTTCCTAGGTTTCTCTATTCTACATTTCTGTTTTGTAAAGCATCTGTACCAGACTTGTAAGCTCTCATTGCAGAAGCTATGTAACTGTGGAGTTGGCTGAAGAGATTAATATAATTGCAGGTTGTTGTCTCATTATGTGATTCATCTGCATGCATGATGATTGTGATGGTTTAAAAATTTATTTGCTTAATATCTGTATGCTTTCTACATGTTCTTGCGTACATGATTCTGTTTATGCAATCGATATGTTATTAATCATGAGTTGCAGATCTGTCCCTTGCTATCAATCTATTCCCCTTCTGCATGTGGTTGCGGCATGCCTCGGGTGAGACTCTTTGCTCTCCAGATCAGGGTGATAATGCCGACGTGATCCTAGACTACAACGGATTCCTTTGTTGGCCACAACTCCTGAACCTAGGTCTTGCCCGCAAGACCTGATTCCTCGTCAACAAAACCCATGACAAGACATGCTATAAAACTCTTGGAAATTAGTAAATAAATTCAGAGGGTCACTGACATTGTCCAGCCACCACCAAGTATCATTGACCTATCATCACCTGCAAAAGAAGATCCAGTCATCAAGAAAAATAAAGGAAAGGAGAAAATTATTGAAAAAATAGAGTTTGAGGTCCTTGAAGAACAGTTGAAGTTATCAAATCATGAAATAGCAGTCTTAAAGAAAGAGGAAAGGAAACATAATCTCGAAAAAGTGCAGTTTGAGAAAATGAAAGAGATTTGGGAAGAGCAAGTTGATAGTGTGTCAAAGACCTTAGATGATACACAACAATTAATCAAATGTACTATGCCATTAAGGAAAGAGGTGAAGCATGTTAGAAGAATGAACCTGCACTTGAAATATAGCAACAAAAATTGAAGGACCAAGTTAAATACCTCCAAGAGTAGTTAGAATTGATCCATGAGGAGCTCGAGAAGAAGGGTTTAAAGATGACTATAGTTGAGGAACCCATAGCTCAACTCATCATTAATGAAGAGGAAACACTTAAAGGCTCTTAAGTTGAGTTTTTTTATGTTTTTAGAGGTTAATGGCATGTTTGAAACCAATTTTATACAGGTGGAAGGTACCTTTTTTTAAACAAGGTCAAAATTTGGAAATTACATAGTTTTCCACACTTTCGTAGTGTTTCCTAAGCTTGAAGCCAGGAAAACGCTACGAAAATTTTTGTAGCTATCTTTTCGCCTTTAAAACAAATTTTTGTAGTTATCATGAGGGGATAATGGTGATGATGAAGTGTCATGTCATGATGGACACCATGCAAGAGTAAAGAAGCAGAAATTTTGAGTGAAGAAGTCAGTTTTTGAACGGTACGAAACTTCCATGTTTTCGTAGTGAGCTGTATTTCAAGGTTTCTAAGAATTTTAAGAGTATCTTTGGATAGGTGGACACACCAAATAGGTCAAGGGACCTTGCTAGCAATCATCCATGATTTGAAGACCATGAATTGGAGACAAATCATCAGTTGAAGCATTCGTTGAAGATAGGGTCCTATTTTCCTGAAAAATAGGGTTTTTTTTCCATATGTTGAGGAGGATATTTAAGATGTCAAGTATTGATGAGCTATGAAATAGCCCATTCAAACATTTGAAGCATTATTTGTCATATATGTAATTTTTTTAAGAGATAAGGTAGTTTGATTTAATAAATAGGAGTTTGAGTCCTATTAGGAAAATGATTGTTTTAGAGTGTAGCTGTCATTTTCTCATTAAAGCACATGTTTTCCTGTTATTCAAGGTGTCATAGGAAGAGTTCAATGAATCTAGCAAAGAGGTAGATCATCTCTAATGTAATATGGTCTATTAAAGGGCAGATTATCCATATTGTAAAGGGTTGGAGATTTTTTGCACTATTTCAGCTTTATGTAATTTGATTGATATCAGTAATACAGAGGACTTTTTCTTGACAAACTTGAGATTCTCATGGATTTTTTAATGCCTTTTTTATTTATATTCTTATGTGTACTACATACGATATATTTCATATTTATTACTCATAATTCATATGTTTATTCTTTGACTTCCTTTATTGATTAAATGACTGTGTTTCCTTATGTTCTATGAGTGATTTACCTTTGTTGAAAACTCTTATCTGCCTTAGCTTCCATGTCAAGAGACCTTACCATTGAACCTACTGATTTGTTGACTCCATAGGCCAAATGGTTGTATACCTGTACTCTTCTCAACCTACATACATAAAAATCAAGTTATTTTTCAAATAGAGTTAGCTATATAGTTTCATCATTATCTAATATCATAAATCCCTTTGAGAGAGCCCTCTCAGACTGAAGAGGCTAAGCTTCAGTCACAAGCTAGTTTGAAACAGTTACATAGATTTTTTTGATTAGCAGCCAATCAAGTGCAATTTTGTGATAACAATTTGGTGCGTCTGCTGGGAGCCTGAAGATATACTTTTCCCGAAATTTTGAAGCTGAACTTCTGAAGGTAGCAGGAGCTCAAAAAGTTGTTCGAGGCTACATCTACCTTGGTGACTCCATTCAAAATTCATATGATCGAAGGTAGCTTCAGGAAGGAGATACACAAGGAGTAATCCTAACCTAGATCCACCTACCATTGTGGACAATCCAAACATAGTCTCCAGAGGCATTCAAGGCATTTCTGCAATATCAGGTACTCCATTACATACAAAATCCTTGTCCTCTGAAGTTTTAAGAAGTACTGAAGATAAAAATTTTGATGATAAAATTCAGGAAGTCTTGTTTAGGTCTGAAAGTGAAAAAGAATTGACTAAAATTATCTTAGATCTTCATAGAAGAGGTATTGATACCTCAGCCTTAGTGACACAAAAAGATAAAGAAGAGTTTTTGGAAGTAGTCACTTCAGAGTTGTTGTTAGAGAGAGAATAGTTAGATAGGTTGAAGGAACTTGACCCATTTGAAATATTGTTAAGAAGTAAATTTGGTTTTCCTCTTCTTGATTGGAGTTCAATTGTGACTAGACAACAAAGACCAACCATCCCTCCTCCTAACAGTTCCTCTTCCTCTAATGTTGTTGTCCCTAAAACTACCACAGTCCCAGTCATCATGGTAGGAAATGTGCCACCTCCACCTGCTATTGCACCTGCTAGGTATGCCCCTCTTTTTCTTCTAGTTGTCCTAAATTTCCTTCCTAGCAAATATTCCGCTAGAATCAAAACTTGGGGAAGTGATGAAGAGATTACATCTGAAGAGCATGTAGACCAGTTTAATGACCTCATAGACAGGGAGGACGTTGACCATGAGGATGTCAAGATGAGATTGTTTTCTCAGAGCTTTACTAGTGAAGTTAGGAAGTGGTTTAAAGCCCTTGTTACAGGAAGCTTGCATAATTGGAATGAATTTTAATATAGCTTCTTGAGGAAGTGGGGAAATATAACCAACCCTGTACAAACCCTCACTAAGTATAATAGTTTGAAGAGAGTTGTTGATGAAACTATTCAAAACTTTTCAAAGAGATTTAACAAATTTTATGAGTCCATCCCTGCCCATCTAAAGCCTCCTCCAGGAGCAGCTTATCTGAGATATGCTAAAGCTTTTGATTATGACTTTTCTATCCTACTAAGAGAAAGAGAATCCCCTTCACTTGCTGAAATGAAAAATGATGCAGTGAAGGTGGAGGTCAATATGATACCAACAAAAAAGTCCAAGATGGGAAAGACTAAGTTGAAAGAAGAAGATAAGCCTTCCACCTCATATGAAAAATTTGATTCCATGATGAAGACAATGGGAAAACTGATGGATTGGCTTGCACTTGGGAATGCCTCTACTCCTTAGTTTAGAAATCCTAAGTTCAGAAGACCTCAAAACCAGCAACGACCAAGGGAAAACAGAAATCAACCACTTGACCCTCAAGTAAGGCCTCCTTTTCAGCAAAACTTAGTTGATGGAGAAGATCAGCCTGAAATACAAGAAGACTCAATTCATTCCTTAGATGAAAAAATGTCAGGAATATTTTTTACTAAGGAAGAACATGATGAGTTAGGTCATGATGTAAACAAGGGTGAGGAACCATCTGATTATCTTAAAGGGTATCAACATGCAATCTCTAAGATGCAGAAACAATACAACCTCATAAACATAAATGTGCCAATTATTGCAAACAAAACATAACCCAAGAAATATTCCCCTAAAGCTACGAAGGTTAGGAAAGATACACCACCTCCTCCTCCTGCTAAAGAGACTGAAAATCTATTTCTATTTTCAGTTTGGAGAGTGAAATATATAAGATAAAAATCCCAGTACCTTTGAGAAATTCTTAAGGTGAATGAATACATAGGTAATATTGTAAAAATGCTAAATTCCCAACTAGAAGTTATTGATATCCTAAATGTTCAAGAAGATCATCCAACCATATACTTGGGACAAATATTATAGGATGAGTAGAATGAAGAGGTACCTCCTTTTTACATTAGCCTTATCATTAATGAAATGACATTGGATAATTGCATGATGGATTCAAGGGCCTCTCACAATCTCATGCCCAAAGTGATAATGGAAAGGATCGGATTGGAAATTACAAGACCATATAAGTACTTGTTTTCTTTTGATTCTAAAAGAGTTCAGTGCATTGGTTTAATAAAATATGTTTTTGTTGGTCTCGCACAAGTCCCTGCCAAGACAGTGGTAATGGACATTGTGATAGCAGACATTCCACCTAAGTTTGGCATGCTGTTATCAAGGTCATGGGCAACAAAGATCAAAGGTACAATGAAGATGGACCTAACCTATGCCACCATTCCTATTTTTGGTGAGGAAAGGAGACTATACAGAGAAACAAGGATGGTTTATATGGTAAGTAGTAAAGACAAACCTCAGAAATTTCCAATATATGTTGTTGATACTAAATTAGGATCTGCTATTCTCTTCAATGAATTGAATGATGAAGCATAAGATGAAAAGAAAGCAGAAAATCAGCAAACTAAAATTTAGGAAACAGAAAATCAGCAGACATAAAATCAGCAAATTAGTGAGGAGAAAGCAGAAGGTTGGTGTTTGTTACACTTTGATGGAACAACAGGAAGAGAGGGCGCAAAAGCAGGAATTTGGATCACAATTCCAGAAGATGAAAGTAAGTTCTTTTCTTACAAAATGAATTTTGATTGCACAAATAACATGGCTGAGTATGAATCTTTATTTGTGGGCTTGGAAATTTTGAAAATAATGGGTGCCCAAAAGATTTTTTTTGTAGAGATTATAAATTTTTTATTAATCAATTTTAAGGTGTATATCAAACTAAGGATGTGAGAATGAGGGAATATAGAAATTTGATCATGGAGATGTTAGAGAATTTCCAAGAATATTCATTTATTGTAAAGACTAGGGACCAAAACTTATTATTTGATTCCCTAGCTGTCTCTACAAGTCTATTTATCATTCCTATACATTCCACTGAAAGATATGAGGTTGAAGTCCACCATAGACCTACTATCCCTGATAAGATTATCCATTGGAAAGTTTTTGAGGATGACCAGCAAGTAAAAAACTTTATAGAACTGGAAGAGGAGTTTGAAAGTACATAAGTAGATCAGCAAAACATGCTTACTAAAACAAAGGGAAATTCTGAACTGTTACAACTGAAGAATAACTCTATACCCAAAGGTCTCATACCTCTTGAGAAGATTTTTGATCAGAATGATTTGTTCAACTCTCCTAGGATACAAGCTGATGGTGAAGAATTAGAGAGTTGTAACCTTGGTACAATGAAAATGCCAAAAATGATTAAGCTTTCAAAGTTTCTTTCAGTTGATAGAAATAGAAATATATTGAGATTATGAAAAGGTTAATAGATATCTTTGCATGGAGCTATGTTGATTTGAAGAAGTATGACCCTACTATCATCCAGCATACCATTCCTATTAAGGAAAATGAAAATCATTTCAAGTAGAAGCTGAGGAGGATTAATCCACTTCTTATGCCTTTTATTGAGAAGTAAATCAAGAAACTCTTTGATGCCAAAATTATTGTTCCAATCATATTCTCAAAACTGCTTGCAAACTTAGTTCTCATCAAAAAAAAGAGTGGAGAAATAAGAATCGGCATTGACTTCAGAAACTTGAACAAATCATCTTTGAAGGAAAAATAACCTCTCCCAAATATGGACCAAATTTTTCAGAACATTGTTTGTTCCCAAATAATTTCAATGCTGGATGATTTTTTAGGGTACAATCAGATACTAGTGCATCCAAAAGATCAGGAGAAAACCGCCTTTACTACACCATGGGGCACATTCATGTATGCCAAAATTCCCTTTGGTCTGATTAATGTAGGAGCGACTTTTCAAAGAGAAATGGACATTGCCTTTGCTGAGGAGAAGGACAAGATGGTGGTTGTCTATCACATAATAGTTTTCTCAAGGAGAGAAGAAGATCACTTGAAGCACCTAGAAAATATTCTGCTGAAGTGTAGAAGGTTTTGAATTTCTCTCAATCCCACTAAAATCATTTTTTCTCCAACTTCAGAGAAGTATCTTGGGCATATTATTTCTAAATATGGGATTAATGTTGATCCAAACAGGGTCAATGCAATTCAGAAAGTGGATCTGCCTAGAAGCAGAAAGAAAATTCAGTCTTTCCTTGGAAGGGTAAATTTTGTGAGGAGGTTTATTCCTAATTTTTTTGAGATTGTAACAGACATAACAAAGATGTTGAATAAGGGAGATGATATCAAGTGGATATTAGAAGCAAAGCATTCATTTGAGGATATCAAGAAGGCACTTACTCAAGCACCAGTTTTGCTCAGCCCAGATTTTACAAAAGAATTTCTGGTTTTTACATTTGCATCAGAAAATACATGTTAGGTCTCTATATTACTAGCTTAGTCCCTTATTGTTATTAGTGTAGCCCCCTTATTTTTATTTTTGTATGCCTGTAACCCCAATATTGTTATTATTGTTCCCTTACATTTTTATTGTTAGGTTGGCTAGGATTATATTTTGGGCCCATGGACTCCTATATATAGAAGGAGGTTTTGGTCATTTGTATCATCCAAGAAATGTTCATTTATGTAATGTATTAGAGGTTTCCCTCTCGAAGTGGATATTTCTAAGGTGTTTATCTCTCTTTTCTTCTATTTTTGGAGCTGGTTTCATAACATTTGGTATCAGAGCTTTGGATTCTAGGGTTTTGCTGCTCTAAACAGGTCATTGTGGAATTTTCAATATAATTTTTTTTCTATGAAGGTCCAGAAGCTGAATTTTTTAGAGCGCAAAGCCAAAATCCTAAGGAACATCGTCACAAAATTTCAGAGCTTGGTTCACAATAGTTTTGGATATATGATCTATGCAAGTTAGAGAATTTTGCAAGCTCCTGAATTTAACCTAAACAAGTCATCACGGAATTTTCGCTATAAATTTTTTTTCTACAAGGATTCTGAAGCTGAAATGCTCACAATGTGAAGCTGAAATCGTGAGGAACCTCCTGTAAAAAATTCAAATCTTGATTCGCAATATTTTTTGAGATATGATCTGTGGAAGGTAGGATTGTTTCAGGCTCTCGAATTTCATTTCAAAGAGGTGATTGTGGGAAAAGCGTAATAGCTCTCTCTCTGAGCGTCGAATTGGGATTCTGTAAAAAGTGGTTGTAAGTACATGGGCTGTATTTTTTTGGAATATAAATATCAGAGCCGAAGGAGGTAACAGTGACATGTGGAAATTCGTACAATTTCGCTTTACTGAACCTGATGCAACAAAACTACACATTTTTCAATTTGTGGATCTATGGGTTATGGGCCCATGATCTTAACAAAATAATTCATTATGCAGCCACATCTTCCACTTACACCACCAGAGGAATCAATTATATACTTTTAATTTTCCAATCAAAATATATAATCATAAGAATTCAAAACAATACATTGTGTGCGCGATTCATAAAAGTGGAACCATTAATAAAAATAATTAAAGATGGTCAACCCTTTGACCATTCAAATCTCATCCTTCAACACATTTACCATGAAACCATCTCTCAATATATCCAAAACTCATCAAAGGCATAGTTATATCCACAAGCTCCACCCAACGTTTCTTCATGCTAATCTCCGTCATCTTCATCCAATGAGTCATCTTCATCCCTAGGTGGTGGTGTCCTTGACATTTTCATCGGCGGCTCAGATTCTCTCATATTTCCACTTTACTTGTTTTTACTACTACTGTTTTTAGTAACAACCTATTTTTCTTTTATTGGCATTTTTCTGATCCTAGTAACACTCTCAAATATTGTTGGAGGGTCATTAATCATGTGGAAAAGATGCCTCTTGTCATTGTTATCAAAACCAAATCATGCACCAAAATAAAAGGAAACTGAAAGTAACCATGCATCACTGTGAACAACAACCAAAGGTAACCAATCCTTTTCTTGCATCCCATCATTTGCAAAATTGATTCCCAATGAAGGCTCAAGAAATATATCCATTTCTACGACTCTTTAAGTCCTTAAATACTTCTTCTACTGTGCGTGGATTGTATGCCCCAGAACTGCCTTCCATATACTCTTATGTTGCTCTCGAGAGTTTGAAAAAATTAAACTTGACTTTAACTACATCAAGCCGAATTTAAAAATCAAAGAGAAGGATCACATTTTAATGGCATCGATCCATTCTGTATCGATGATTCCTCTTCGATAGCCCAAAATCCACACAGCATTTAAAATTATAAAATCTAAACTATAAGTAACGTTATTCAGTCATACAGATACACATAACAAATATTTCAAGTATATACAAAAATAAAATTACAGTCTAAGGCATTTCAGCCTTAGTCACAATTCCTCATACTACTACATTGTATTCTCTCACCCCTCCTTTGTCATACAACATAAATTATTTATATATAATTTTGAAGAAGCATGGATCATGTAAGATCCACGATTTTTCTCCCTCAATCGCTCAACAAACTCACTAAATCTCGTGTTGCATACATGGCAGATAATTAAATTAATTAAACCTCATCAGTTCCATCAATTCAGTTTCAGTTTTAACCAAATTTACCCTACCATTGACTGCTTGCATAATCTCCTTTCATAGCTTTGGATTCTACTTATAGGTGGTGGTGTTCTTGAAATTTTCATCGCCAAATTTCAGATCCTCTCATCTATCCACTTTACTTGTTTTTACTACTACTGCTTGTTGGTAATGTACCATTTTTCTTTTGTTGGCCTTTTTCTGATCCCAGTAGAGGCATCTCCTCAGCTGGTTGTTGGAGGGTCATTAATCATGTGGAAAATACCCTCCCCGTCATTTTTATCAAAACCAACCATGCACCAAAATAAAAGGCAACTGAAAGTAACCATGCATCACTGTGAACAACAACCAAAGGTAACCAATCCGTTTCTTGCATCCCATCCTTTGCAAAATTGATTCCCAATGCAGGCTCAGGAAATCTATCCATTTCTGCGGCTCTTGAAGTCCTTAAATACTTCTTCTACTGTGCGCGGATTGTATGGTTGTGAACCGCCTTCCATAGACTCTTCTGTTGCTGCAAAGAGTTTTATGAAATTAAACTTGACTTTAACTACATCAAGCTGAATCTAAACATCAAAGAGAAGGATCACATTTTAATGGCATCGATCCATTATTGATCGATGATTCCTCTTCGATAGCTCCAAATCCACATGGCATTTAAAATTATAAAATCTAAACTATAAGTAACGTTATTCAGTCACAAAGATACACATAACAAATATTTCAAGTATATACAAAAATCGGATTACAGTCTAAGGCTTTTCAACCTTAGTCACAATTCCTCATACTACTACATTGTATTCTCTCCCTCTCCTTTGTCACACAACACGAATTATTTATATAGAATTTTGAAGAAGTGTGGATCATGTAAGATCCACAATTTTTCTCCCTCAATCGCTCAACAAACTCACTCAATCTCTTGTTGCATACATGGCAGATAATTTAATTAATTAAACCTCATCAGTTCCATTAATTCAGTTTCAGTTTAAACCAACTTTGCCCCAGTTTACATTGATTGTCTGTGTAATATCCTTTCACATCTTTGGATTCTAATTTTAACGAAAATGATCGGATGCTCCTACATCAGAACTAATCCGGCAATTGTCACTGTGGAGATTGGGCATAACTTTGTCTTGAAGAATCGAAATCAGGTCAGACCTATGGCATTCAAAGAAGATTCAGAGGATACTTTTAGGGGTTTAACTTCGGGAGGTTGAAGATCCTAATCAATAATCTGGGCTCAATATCGAAATTCCCTCAAAATCAAGAAAAAGGTGTGTATTTTTTTGAATTATATAAGTCCTTTACTTGAAAAGAATTAGTTTGAATTTATTCCAAGGGCATATTAAAGAATAGATATCAATATTGTTCTAAAATTCCCTAAAAATAATTCAACACCCATTAAGCCTTCAAAAGGCTCTACTATGACTCATGAATACGAATAAACACAACGTGAGATATCAAAATTACAAGAGCAAGTGCACCAAATTTCGCTATCGCAAAGAGCAACAAAAAATGAAATGGAAGTTTTGAAGAAAGGCATGGAAACTAAGATGGATGGTTTGAAGAAAGGTGTGGAAGCTAATATGAATTGTTTGGAAGCTAATATGGATGGCATGGAAGCTAAGATCAATGAAAAAATGAAAGACAACATGGAAAACATGAAGAATGATATAAAAGTAGACATCAAAGATTTGGCAAAGTTGATACAAGAAATGTTTCCTAATGGCGAAAATATAGTAGAGGAAACTCATGATGAGAACAAAATAAATGTTAGTCATGATTTCATAAACTCTAATTTTGGATGGAAGAACCACAATATTCCAAATATGGATATGAGGAAGTTTGATGGCAAGGATCCCGTAACATGGATACTACAGATGGAGCAATATTTTGATCTCAATAATGTGCAAAACACACAAAAGATAAGCATTGCAACTTTACATTTAGAACAAAATTCATTTGTATGGTATATATGGCTTTGCTCTCATAAAAAAATTGTCACTTGGTAAATTTTTACTGAGGAAGTGATAGCACATTATGAGGATACAAAAAGCAACACCATCTTTAGCCAATTGATAAATCTCAAACTAAAAGGTTCAGTGATGAAGCACATTGAGGATTTCCAAAAATTGAATATAAGGGTAACTAATATTCCAAAGGAACACAGGATTGATGTATTCATAAGCAGTTTAAAGGATAACATCCAACATGAAGTTCACATATGGGAACCTGATTCATTGGAAAAAGAATTCAGGTTGACAAGAAAAATTGAATGTAAAATTATGGCGACAAGGAAGCCTACCACTCACATATATAAAACTGGAAGTGTTGCGACTCCTAGACTTCCACAACCTACAAGTTTGACACCAAAAAAATTGGAAGAAAAAAGAGCAAAATGGTTTTGCTACAGTTGTGATAGAAAATACACTAAAGGTCATAAGTGTGTTGAGAAGAAATTAGTTTAAATAGATTGTGAAGAGGAAGAAGAAATGAACAAGAATCTTCAAAAGAAGAGGATATACACTAGGAACCAACCCTAGAAGGGGAAGAGATGAGTTCGACCATATCGTGTAATGCATTGGCAGGAATTACCACTCCTCAAACTCTCAAGATAGGACACATCAAGAAGAAAAAGTTAATAGTGTTTATTGATTCAGGTAGTACCCATAATTTTATTCATTGTAAGGTAGCCAAGGAATTGAATTATTTCCTATACCTAGAACCAGAATGTCAAGTGATGGTTACAAATGGAGGAACTATAAATTGCTTTGGAAAATGCCATAATATCAAGATAGCCGTGCGTGGATTGTATGCCCCAGAACTGCCTTCCATATACTCTTATGTTGCTGTCGAGAGTTTGAAAAAAATAAACTTGACTTTAACTACATCAAGCCGAATTTAAAAATCAAAGAGAAGGATCACATTTTAATGGCATCGATCCATTTTGTATCGATGATTCCTCTTCGATAGCCCCAAATCCACACAGCATTTAAAATTATAAAATCTAAACTATAAGTAACGTTATTCAGTCATACAGATACACATAACAAATATTTCAAGTATATACAAAAATAAAATTACAGTCTAAGGCATTTCAGCCTTAGTCACAATTCCTCATACTACTACATTGTAGTCTCTCACCCCTCCTTTGTCATACAACATAAATTATTTATATATAATTTTGAAGAAGCGTGGATCATGTAAGATCCACGATTTTTCTCCCTCAATCGCTCAACAAACTCACTAAATCTCGTGTTGCATACATGGCAGATAATTAAATTAATTAAACCTCATCAGTTCCATCAATTCAGTTTCAGTTTTAACCAAATTTACCCCAGTTTACATTGACTATTTGCATAATCTCCTTTCATAGCTTTGGATTCTAATTTTTACAGGTGGTGGTGTCTTTGAAATTTTCATCAACAGCTCAGATCCTCTCATCTATCCACTTTACTTGTTTTTACTACTACTGTTGTTGGTAACAGCCTATTTTTCCTTTGTTGGCCTTTTTCTGATCCCAGTAGCACTCTCAAATATTGTTGGAGGGTCATTAATCATGTGGAAAATACCCCTCCTGTCATTTTTATCAAAACCAAATCATGCACCAAAATAAAAGGCAACTGAAAGTAACCATGCATCACTATGAACAACAACCAAAGGTAAACAATCCTTTTCTTACATGCCATCCTTTGCAAAATTTATTCCCAATGTAGGCTCAGGAAATCTATCCATTTCTGCAGCTCTTGAAGTCCTTAAATACTTCTTCTACCATGTGTGGATTGTATGGCCCTGAACTGCCTTCCATAGACTCTTTTTTTGCTACCAAGAGTTTGATGAAATTAAACTTGACTTCAACTACATCAAGCCAAATTTAAACATTGAAGATAAGGATCACATTTTAATGGCATCGATCCATTCTAGATCGATGATTCCTCTTCGATAGCCCCAAATCCACACAGCATTTAAAATTATAAAATCTAAACTATAAGTAATGTTATTCAGTCACACAAATACACATAACAAATATTTCAATTATATACAAAAATCGGATTACAATATAAGGCATTTCAGCCTTAGTCACAATTCCTCATACCACTACATTGTATTCTCTTGCCCCTCCTTTGTCACACAACATGAATTCTTTATATAGAATTTTGAAGAAGCGTGGATCATGTAAGATCCATGACTTTTCTTGCTCAATCACTCAACAAACTCACTAAATCTTTAGTTGCATACATGGCAAATAATTAAATTAATTAAACCTCATCAGTTCCATCAATTTAGTTTCAGTTTTAACTAACTTTTCCCAGTTTACATTGACTGCCCACGTAATCTCCTTTCACATCTTTGGATTCTAATTTTAACAAAAATGCTCGGGTGCTCCTACATCAGAACTAATCCATAATTAGGTCATCGTGGGAGATTGGGCATAACTTTGTCTTGAAGAATCCAAATCAGGTTAGACCTATGGCATTCGAAAGAAGATTCAGAGGGATACTTTAGGGCCGAACTTCAGATATTGAAGATCTGAATCACAGAAATAATTCAGTTTCAATATCGAGCTCCTCAAAATCAAGAAAAAGGTGTGTATTTTTTTTGAATTACATAAGTCTCATTTGAAAAGAATTAGTTTGAATTTATTCCAAGGGCATATTGAAGAATAGATATCAATATTGGGTTCTAAAATTCCCCCTAAAAATAATTTAACACCCATTAAGCCTTCAAAAGGCTCTACTATGACTCATGAATACGAATAAACACAACGTGAGATATCAAAATTACAAGAGCAAGTGCACCAAATTTCGCTATCGCAAAGAGCAACAAAAAATGAAATGGAAGTTTTGAAGAAAGGCATGGAAACTAAGATGGATGGTTTGAAGAAAGGCGTGGAAGCTAATATGAATGGTTTGGAAGCTAAGATGGATGGCATGGAAGTGGGCATGGAAGCTAAGATGGATGACATGGAAGCT
Source organism: Pinus albicaulis (assembly GCA_034641835.2). Lineage (NCBI taxonomy): Eukaryota > Viridiplantae > Streptophyta > Pinopsida > Pinales > Pinaceae > Pinus > Pinus albicaulis. The sequence continues at coordinate 405,348,331 of CM076578.1, read as the reverse complement.
AAGATCGATGAAAAAATGAAAGACAACATGGAAAACATGAAGAAGGATCTAAAAGTAGACATCGAAGGTTTGGAAAATTTGATACAAGAAATGTTTCCTAATGGTGAAAATATAGTAGAGGAAACTCATGATGAGAACAAAATAAATGTTAATCGTGATTTCATAAAATCTAATGTTGGCGGGAAGAACCACAATATTCCAAAAATGGATATGAGGAAGTTTGATGGAAAGGATCCTATAACATGGATACTACAGATGGAGCAATATTTTGATCTCCATAATGTGCAAAACACACAAAAGGTACGCATTGCAACTTTACATTTAGAACAAAATTCATTTGTATGGTATCGATGGCTTTTCTCCCGTAAAAAAATTGTCACTTGGTCAATTTTTACGGAGGAAATGATAGCACATTATGAGGATACAAAGAGAAACACCTTCTTTAGCCAATTGATAAATCTCAAACAAAAGGGTTTAGTGGGGCAGCACATTGAGGACTTCCAAAAATTGAATATAAGGGTAACTAATATTCCAAAGGAACACAGGATTGATCTCTTCTTAGGTACTCTAAAGGATAACATCCAACATCAAGTTCGTGTTTTGGAACCTGATTCATTGGAGAAGGCATTCAGGTTGGCAAGAAAAGTTGAATGTAAAATTATGGCGACAAGGAAGCCTACCACTCAATTCTATAAAGAAGGAAGTGTTGCTACGCCTAGATTTCCACAACCTACAAGGTTGACACCAAAAAAATTGGAAGAAAAAAGAGCAAAAGGGCTTTGCTACAATTGTGATAGCAAATACACTAAAGGTCATAAGTGTGCTGAGAAGAAATTATTTTACATAGATTGTGAAGAGGAAGAAGAAAATGAACAAGAAGAGGATATACACCAGGAACCAACCCTAGAAGAGGAAGAAATGAGTCTGACCATATCGTGTAATGCATTGGCGGGAATTACCACTCCTCAAACTCTCAATATAGAAGGACATATCAAGAAGAAAAAGGTAATAGTGTTGATTGATTCAGGTAGTACCCATAATTTTATTCATTGTAAGGTAGCCAAGGAATTGAATTGTTTCCTATACCCAGCACCCGAATGTCAAGTGATGGTTGCAAATGGAGGAACTATAAATTTCTCTGGAAAATGCCATAATATCAAGCTAACCATGGGGGAATATGTATTGACTAGTCCAATGCTTTCCATTCCTATGGGAGGTGCTGATGTTGTACTAGGAGTACAATGGTTACAATCTTTGGGGACGGTAGCTTTTAATTTTCAATAACTTTTCTTGAAATTTTTTTCAGAAGGAAAGGAAGTTGAATTACGGGGTATTGCAGGGAATCCAAGAAGGATAATAAGCTCTAATGTCATGACAAAGCTTCTAAAGAAAGAACAGCGAGGCGTAATTGCACAATTATGCTCACTAGAAGTTCCAACATCAAAATCATCTATTTCTGTAGATCTCCAACAAGTCTTGGACAATCATTCCAAGGTGTTTGAAACTCCCAAAGGACTCTCACCTATTCGTGATCATGATCATGCTATTCATTTGATTCCAGGAAGTGTTCCTCCAAACATCAGGCCTTATAGATATCCTTACTTCCAAAAGAGAGAAATTGAACGTATGATTGCAGAAATGTTAGAGGCGGTTATAATTCAACCTAGTCAAAGTTCTTTCTCTGCTCCTGTAGTATTGGTACACAAGAAGGATGGATCATGGCGAATGTGTCCGGATTATAGGGAGCTCAATAAGCTCACCATTAAAGATAAATTTCCCATTCCTGTGATTGATGAATTATTGGATGAATTAAATGGAGCAATTTATTTTACCAAGTTGGATCTTCGTTCAGGATATCATCAAATTAGAATGGAGACTGAAGATATTCCGAAAACATCATTTCGAACTCATGAGGGTCATTATGAATTTTTGGTCATGCCTTTTTGCCTTACCAATGCACCTTATACATTTCAAGGGTTGATGGATTCCATTTTAAAACCCTTCCTTATAAAATTTGTGCTAGTATTTTATGATGATATACTAATCTACAGCAGGTCTTGGAAGGATCATGTTCAACATGTTGACAGGGTGCTCAAACTATTGTAGGGGAAACCATCCAAATGTTTCTTTAGATTCAAGAGGTGGAATATCTGGTTCATATTTTATCTCATGAGGGTGTTAAGGTAGACCCTAACAAAATTAAGTCTATTATGGAATGGAAAGTCCCCACAACCATAAAGTAGTTACGAGGATTTCTCAGGTTAACAGGGTATTATCGCAAGTTTGTTAAGAATTATGGGAGAATAGCAACACCTATAAAAACATTATTGAAGAAATATGCATTTTCATGGACTCCTAAAGCAACTAAGACCTTTGAACATCTTAAAGAGGCAATGTGCCCAGCACCGGTCTTAGTTATGCCAGACTTCACAAAAGCCTTTATTGTGGAATGTGATGCCTTAGGAAATGGAATTGGTGTTGTTTTAATGCAAGAAGGAAGACCCATTGATTTTGAAAGTTTTCCAATCAAAGAAAATTATTTATAGAAAGTTATTTATGAGAAGGAAATGCTAGCAATACTACATGCACTAAAGAAATGGAGACCTTACCTAATGGGAAGAAACTTCAAGGTAAAAATTGATCATGATAGCCTTAAACACTTTTTGGAAGAAAGACTATCCTCAGAAGAGTAGCAAAAATGGGTCACAAAGATGTTGGGTTATGATTTTGAAATAAGCTACAAAAAAGGGAAGCTAAATTTTGTTGTAGATGCACTCTCAAGAAAGAATGAAGTGGTGGAAGCATTACTTTGTGCCATTTCTATTATCCAACCAGATTGGATAACCGAAGCAAGGGATGAATGGAATAAGGACAAAGAAGTGTGGACACTCATTCAAAAGTTGCAGCAAGATCCCAGTACATCTGATACATTTAGTTGCAAAAATTATTCCTTATGGTACAAAGATCACTTATATCTTTGTAAGAATTCCCAACTAAAACAAACGATTATTTTTGAATTGCACACTTCTCCTTTAGGAGGACACTCAGGATTTTTAAAACTTACCACAGGGCAAAGATATAATTTTTTGGGATGGCCTTAAATCTGATATTCAAAATTTTGTGGCAAAATGTTTGGTTTTCCAGCAAAATAAAGTTGAGACAATTACGACCCCGGGTCTTCTACAACCTTTATCCATTCCAAGTCAATGTTGGGAGGAGATTTCAATGGATTTTATCATAGGTTTACCTAAGTCTGAAGGAAAGACTATCATCATGGTGGTAGTTGATAGACTTACCAAGTATGCACACTTTTGTGCATTATCTCATCCATTTAAAGAAAGTACAGTTGCTACTACATTTATGGACACAATTAAAAAACTACATGGAAACCCAAAGTTTATTGTGAGCGACAGAGATCCCATTTTTACTAGAAATTTTTGGACGGAGTTATTTTCTTGTTTGGGCACTCAATTAGCTCATAGCTCATCTTATCTTCCTTAATATGATGGTCAAACTGAGATAGTGAATAAATATTTGGAAGGATATCTTCATTGTTTTCTATCTGATAAACAAACACAATGGGTCAAGTGGTTACCTCTCGTTGAATGCTGGTATAACACTTCCTTCCATACTGCAGCAAAAATGACCCCATTTATGGCACTTTATGGATATCATCCACCTTCCATCACATCATATTTAAGAGAAAATTATAAGGTTCAAGCAGTGGAAGATCACATCAAGAATAAACAAGAAGTTCTCCAACTCTTAAAGGATAACCTAAATTTGGTACAAAATCGAATGAAACAACAGGCGGATCAACATCGCAGTGAGAGAAGTTTTGATGTAGGAGACTAGGTATTTTTATGGCTACAAACATACAAACAAATGTCCCTCAAGCAAGATAAGAAGGATAATAAATTATCACCAAAGTAATATGGTCCTTACAAGGTGTTGCAAAAGATTGGTACTATGGCATACAAATTGGAGCTTCCTGCTTCTTCGCAAGTGCATCCAGTTTTCCATCTTTCATGCTTAAAGAAGGTTATAGGTGAAAATCTTCTAGTTCAAACAATATTTCCAGAACTTGATGAGGAAGGAAAAATCATATTGGAACCTGAAGCAGTCACAGAAACAAGAACTCGACAGCTATGAAATCGATCAATTTCAGAGTATATCATCAAGTGGAAGAACTTACCCACTGAAGATTCTACATGGGAGGATAAGAATTTTATACAGAAGCACCCAGAACTACTCAAGCGTTGAGGACAACACTTTTTTTGAAGAAGAGGGGTATGTTAAGTTCCTATATTACTATTTTAGTCTCTTATTGTTATTAGTGTAGCCCCCTTATTGTTATTTTTGTACCCCTATAACCCCAATATTGTTATTATTGTGCCCTTACATTGTTATTGTTAGGTCAGCTAGGATTATATTATGGGTCCATGGAATCCTATATATAGAAGGAGGTTTTGGTCATTTGTATCATCCAATAATTGTTCATTTATGTAATGTATTGGAGGTTTCCCCCTCGAAGTGGTTATTTCTAAGGCGTTGATCTCTCTTTTCTTCTATTTTTGGAGCTGGTTTCATAACAATACAATTGCTGGAGTTTTGCTACAGAAAGGATAGAAAGGTACTGAGCAACCCATTTCATTTTTTAGTAGGACATTAGCTAATTCAGAGCTGAAGTACAACATCTTAGAAAAGCAAGCCTATGCCTTTGTTAAATCCATCAAAGATTTTAGAATTTACATTCTATATTCTCATTTCATAGTTTTTGTTCCTAATTTTGTTGTGAAGGACATCCTAACTCAAGTTTATCCTGACGGTAAGAGAGGGAAGTGGATAGCTAACTTGCTGGAATATGATATAGAGATAAGACCCACACAATTGATCAAAGGTCAAGGTATAGCAAAGATGATGGCACAGTCAAATTTTGATTGTCTTGATATGAATTTAACTGTAGAAATTTCAGAATTATCAGATGAAGATGAAGATTTGATTCCCATTGAAGAGAAGTACATCCTTTTTAACTGGTAAAAAGACATTTTTTTTGTCTTACATCACCATAGAATTCCTATTGAGTTGACAAATTCTAGGGCAAGGTTTGTGAAGTTAAAGTCTTTGAGGTACTACATCATTGATAAAAATCTGTATTGGAAAGATACCAGTGGTATTATTTTGAATTGTTTACTAGAAAAGGAGGCTGAAAAAGTGATTGAGGAGTTTCACAAAGGAGATTTTGGAGGTAAACATTATTGGAAGGCTATAGCAAATAATATTCTCAGAGCATGGTATTATTGGCCTACTATGTTTAAATATGTCTAAAAAAATTATGTTGCCTGCCATGAATGCCAGATTTTTGATGGTAGGAAGAAACTTGTTCCTTTACCCTTGATGCCTATCTATGTTGAGGCGCCATTTCAGTAGTGAGGGCTAGATTTTATTGGTGAGATTCATCCATCATATTCAAGTCAGCATCGCTCGATTCTGACAGAAACTAATTATTTCACCAAGTGGATTGAAGCAATCCCAACTAGGTAAGAAAATGATTTAGTTATCATTTCATTTTTGGAAAATAATATATTGTCTAGGTTTGGCTGTCCTATGAAGATCATCACTGATAATGCACAGGCATTCAAATCTAAGAATATGATCAGTTTTTTTCATCAATATCAAATTACACTTGGGCATTGTACTGCATATTATACACAAGGTAATGGTCTTGCCTAATATTCTAACAAGAGAATTGTGAGGATTATTATGAACACGTTGCAGGAAAATAAAAGTCATGGCATTTTAAGCTAAAGTATGCTATGTGGGCTGATATGGTGTGCACAAAGAGATCAATTGGAACTTCACCTTATGAGTTGGTATATGGAGCTGAAGCCATCTTTCCTACATCCTTGGGGGTGCCTATCTTGAAACTACTGTAAGGATTGGAGGAGGAGGAAAATGAAATTCAGAGGAGGATTAATCAGTTAATAGCTTTTCAGGAGAAAAGGGAGGAAGTTTATAACATTAATCAACAATCTCAAAATAGAATCAAGAAGACATTTGATAGGAAGGTCAAGGAGGAAAACTTTGAAATCAAAGATGTGGTTTTGAAATGAGAGACCAAAATTGAAGAAAATGGGAAACATGGTAAGTTTAAGAATATTTGGATATGTCCACTCAGAGTAGCTGCATTCCATGGAAGAAACACTTACATTCTGCAGGAGATGGATGGACAACCTTGTGCTGGAGGGCCTGTCAATGGCAGGATTTTCAAGCACTATTCCGCTTAAGTTCTGCTAATATTTCATTCCATTGTATATATTCCATTTTTATATTTTTTTCTACTAATAAAGACAAGTTGATCATCAATCTTGAGCCCGAGGTGAAGGCCATTAGAGTTTGAAGGAAATCATGGCAAATTTTAGAGTTTTTTTTTTCTAGAGGATGGATAGCACTGGAACTATAGGTTCTTTGGTGTACCACAGGGGCACACCATCCCAGTTGAAGCCACTTTTATCACTTATAAAAAAGAGAAACATCATTTGAAATAGTACTATAGGTTCATGTGTCAAAGGTATGGCCATAGAATACATTTTTCATTACATGGTTAAGGAAAATTTTAAATTTTTCTTATTATCTTATCCTAAGGTCCAAACCCACCCCCATTCAAGTATTTTCATGTCACATCAGTCATTATCTCCTGAATTTTTTCATTTCCCAATCTTACAACTTCAAAAATATCATTTTAGCCAAGAATCCTAACTTTCATAGCGAATTACACAAAAGAAACACAATTTTCGCTATGAAACTGCTAATACTTTCGTAGCGAAATTGCCCAGAAATACACTAAGAACACTATGAAAGGAGGGATTCTTGTCTGTATTGTCAAAACAAGTTCTAGGTGTCAATAAATGATTGAAAGGGATAGGGTAGATGGCATTCGAGTCAGTTATGGTTAAATCAAGGTACAATGGTCATGGCTAGAGTCATTATTACCATTTTAAGCATGTATGAGTCATCATTATGCCATAGTTGTCATCGAACTTTAAAATATTTCCAAATTGATTCAATTTTAATTCTCCGCTCCTTATTTACATGTTCTTGAGCTATGGAGATCTATTTCACTGAGCCCAAGCGGTGGCTGCAATTTTCAAAAGTTTGCAGGTATCGCTGATCAAGTGAGGTAGAGAAGACATAAAAGTACCATGGTTGCAAAGAGGAAGACCAAAAAAGGTGGCCACTATCTTAGATATGAACCATCATACATGAACCTGATAAATGAAGACCCAACAGCTTCAAAAAAATTTAGAAGAACAGGGTGTTTACAGTTTTTCCAAAGATTGCAAGGATGCCATGTATAGGTTTCTAAACAGTTTTCCCTAAATTTCAATGGGACAACTGCAAACACTACAAGGAAAAGACCCTCTAGCAGATTTTTTTGAGGAACCACAAAGAAAAATACCCCATACATCCGTTTCTAGTAGAGGTTACTAGAGAAGGTTAGAGGGCAGAGGGTTTTGCATATGTTTTCCTACCGGTGCTCTTATCGTTAAAACTCGCCCCAGTGCTCTCAAAAAAAGAAAGTGCCGGCGAGGACAAAATAATTGGCACACCAGACAATGTGCACTTCATACACACCTGCCTCGTGCACCATAATATAATAGAGCACCAGTGCCTCACAACTCGTTCGCGCCGATGCATTAGAAAACACAACACCAACACCGAAACTACCTGGTGTGGTAGACAGAAACCGCATCGGTGCATCATAAAAAACACACCAAAACACAAACCGACCAGTGCGTTTGTAGCAAACAGTACTGGTGCACCTATAAACAACGTGCACTGGTAAAGGGTTAAATTAAAAAAATATTTACGACAAAAAACTCAGATTTTTCAGTTTTCCAGTGCTCCTGAGCTATCAATTACCGATACGTACGATACCATAGAATGCACTGGTGCACACCGAACATTGGCACACTGAAAAACATGTGCAAAGTAAACACACTAATAGGGCATCTAATTAATATAACACACCAAGGCATCAATACACTTCCACACCGGTGCATCATAAAACACCACACCAAAACATAAACGAGTCGGTGTGTTCTTCTCTAAGAGCACTGGTGCATCATACAACACCACACCAAAATAGAAACGAGTCGGTGTGTTCTTCTCTAAGAGCACCGGTGCACCAGAAATCGCACGCACTGGAATAACGTTATATATATATATAAAAAAAAGGAAAAAAACTAGGTGCTTTGTGACTATTACGCACTAGTGCTTTACCATTACACCACCCTGGTGCATCATCAAATTTTCACGCTGAAACTGAAACATCCCGATGCGCAATTAGGGAAACGCCCCGGCGCATTATAAACAACATGCCAAAATTGATATCGTGCTTATAAAATCCTACGCACCAAAACAGAGTTAATTAAAAAAAATTATGGCCCAAAAACTTCATTATTCACTTTCCTCAGTGCTCCAGAGCTCTCAAGCCCCAATTTTATTTCCTTATTTCTGAGCCGCCCTGACATCGATGCTCTCATTACACCCATTGCATGCACTACTGCTCTGCATTGGCCACCAATCTCCAACTTGCATTTTGAAAAATAGTGGGAAAATTTTATTTTCCAATATGCCTCCTCGGCCGCGAAATGTACAGGTTATTTTCTAATTTTATATAATTAAGCCTTTTAGCAGATTATAAATTGAAATAAACTTAAAAATAACCATTAAAAAATTAAAAAAAAAAGTTGTCGCATGGTGCGCTCATGCTGTTCGGCTCGCACCGAATAGCAGTACTACCTGTAAAATTTACAGGCATCACCACTACTGGTGCTAATGGTAACCGTACCATTTCCGGGGTGATGCCGAAAGGCACCCTGAATAATTTTAAACTAAAAATAAAAAATAAAAAAGGCGGTGCGCTCATTTATCCAGGCGCACCGTTGACCCCGGAAATCACAGTGTGGTGCGTTGACTTCATTTTCCACCCCGGTTTATGTCAGTGCACCACATTTTTCATTCCAAGAGGGTCAACAATGCATCTAGGTAAAAGACCGCACCGTCAACTATGTCATTGTCATGAAGTCAGTGTGCTGACACAACTATATGCATCGGGGCGTATATTTCAATCAGCGCACAGCTATTCTAAATTATATACAGTCCACGGTGCTTGAAAATAGACATCTACACCAAATCCGGTGTGGTCTGTTTCATTAGAGGCCTCAAGGATGGTGTGATAAAATATTAGGATGCACCGGCACTGATGCATGACTGTTTTTATGGAGCCTGAGTTGCATGTTTTTTTTTTTTTCAAAAAAAATTATATATGTATATTTCTAAATACATTTCTATTTTAATAAAAAAAAAAATTATATGGCAATGATTCAGAGAGAACAGGAGCAACAGCAGCAACAACAAGCAAGAGAGAGATGGTTTCCCTCGCCCTATTACTATAGATACCCAGGAGATCCTTATGTAGGTAGGCCTCCTCAAGTTCTATGAGGAGGCTATTTCCAGCCTAAAGGCCCATAGTGTGATTTTGAGACATCTTATCGGCAAGTGGAATGCCCACCGATAGGCTTTTCAGGTTGGTCCTGACCAGTGGTACACACCCAATGAGGAGGAAATTTATTTTTTTACAGGACTATTGAGGAGAGGGGTGGATTTTCCCTCATTCCCAAATGTGCCAGCTGGTTGTGTAGCAGGGAGTCAGTTAGTTTACTCCCAGGCTACAATGGAGCACATGTGCTATCTCCTTCAGAGTTTCAGGTACCTAGAGGTCAGCTATGTATAGATGCTTTTGGTAGACAAGACGTGCAGTGCCTCTCTATTATCGCTTCGATCATTTCGCACAACACCAGTGACGGGCAATGCATTAGTTGCTTTCTTTTATATTACGTTGATTCTTTAGTACAACAGCCATGACTTGTCAGGTGGTCTACCATTTTTTTGCGACAGTTTTGTACGGCCTTAGATAGATGTCGTGCTCATGCACAAGGGAGGGTCAACTTCCCTTTTACTTCAGAGCTGTTTTGTTTATTTTTTGAGAGGTTTCCAGAGATGAGACCTAGTTTTGTTCGACAGCCTCGTAGGTCGATGTTCAAGGCTAGAATGCGCATGTGGGGGCAGATGATGCCCAAGAGGAGAGACATTATGTTTCCAGCAAGGATATCACATGATTCGCTAGACTTACTAGCCAATGTTGGCGGGCTACATCCCTTAATTATGGTCCCATGTCCTTATGCTGGACCAGATTGGCGAGGGTGTCCCAACATCCTCTTCACTCCTGATGAGCCGCTAGATGATAGAGGTAATATTACTATTTTATTTATATTTATTCTAACATGTTCTTTAACTTGTTTTATTAAATTTGTAATGAAATTGTCTAATTATTTTTGTGTACTTGTATATATTTTACAGACATTGGATCTTTTGATGGTGATGACGATCCACCACATGATCCAGGTGTCGATCCTGATGATTATGATCAAGAGATGGCTGATGCACCAGAGGATGAGGCTAGTGGCGCAGCAGAGAGATGTGTTGCTCCTGCGCCTCATGGTGCACCGATACTTCCTTTTGCTAGGCATGGTCGACCTAAGACCAGATACCGGATGGAGTTGGGCAGCCAACTCTGTGGATTGATTTTAGATGCGGGCATTAGGCTTGCTCATTACAGAGAGATACAGGGCGATGATAGACTATTACGGATGTGGATAGGCATGTCACGTGACATGTATGACTTGATGTAGCATGTCGTAGGAGCTACGACAACTGTTATGCAATTGAGGAGGATTTTTCGTAGCTATAGGTGTAGTCGAGCTATAGCACGTGATGGACAGTCTGCCAACAGCGACCAATCAGATGCATCTCATGATCATTCACCTCGCGGCATGCCTGATGATCAACATGAGGCTCCACTAGTAGCATCTGACACTAGTCATCATGGAGATGAGGCTAGACCATCAGCCACGTCCAGTCAGAAGCCTACAACATCCATCATGAGTACTAGTCATGATCATCATGAGCAGGCTGGACCATCGACCGCCGAGGTTACAGTACTATTGACTGAGCAGGCCTCCACTACTACTGTGCCTCATATTGATCATGTTGTACTACCACCAGCGGATGCATCCATCAGTACTAGTGATCATCATGATCATAAGCAGGCTAGTTGACCATCAACTGTCGAGGCTGCACCCTTCTTTACTGAGCAGGCCGCATCCACTTGTACTAGTGTTATTGATGTTGTTATACTACCACAACCATCTGATCCATGACATTTATATTACAGTTGTATATTTTTAACATTATTCAGTTATATATATATATATATATATATATGGTCCATGTATTTTATGTTCATGTTGCAGTTATACTTAATTTTCATGTCGATGATCATCATGATGTGGCACATATTGTTAGTCATGTTAGATATGTTCATTTAATGTTTAGCTTGCAAATAGATGTCTATATGTGATAGGCATATGAGTTATTTGACATTATATTGAGATGTATATTTGATGTTTGTGTTGTGATGATATTAATATATAATGTTAATTTGATGTTAATTGAATGTGTTTATTAGTCGAATATGATGTTTGTACAATGGTTATCATGATCATGATGATGTTTATTAATTAATTTAATATTATTAAATGACCATGATATTTATTAAATATTATGTCGTGAATGTAATTGTAATTTTAATTTTAATTCTATGTAAAATTGTAAAATTGTATTTGTATTTGTACTAATTGTAATTTTAAATGTAATTTTATGTATAATATTTATTAATGTAAAATTTTAATTCTAATTGTAATATTTAATTTATTCTGAAATGATTGTAATTGTATATATGAAAAATTGTAAAATTGTAATTCTAATTCTAATTGTATGTAAATTTCACAAATTGTAATTGTATTTGTAATTGTAATTTTAATTGAACTGTATGTAAAATATTTGTAAAATTGTAAATGTAATTTTAAGTAAAATTGTAAATGTAATTGTATTTGTAACTGTAATTTTAATTGAATTGTGTAAAATATTTGTAAAATTGTAAATGTAATTATATGTAAAATTGTAAATGTAATTGTATGTAAAATTAAAATTCTAATTCTAATTCTAATCGTAATTCATGTATGTGAAATTAATGTAAAATTGTAATTGTAATTTTAATTATAATTCTAATTGTAATTTTAATTAATGTAATTGTATGTAAAATTTTAATTCTATTAATGTGAAAATTTTGGTTGTATTAATGTGAAATGATTTTATTAGAATATTTAAATATGTAAATTTGCAAATAATTGTAAAATAACAAATCTAGAATAATACGAATTTTTGTAACATAAAGTTTAGAAGATAATGAAAATAAATTCATGTACTTTATAATTATGATTATTTTATTATGATCTTACATATTTAAAGTTTAGAAAATAATGAAAATAAATTCATGTACTTTATAATTATCATTATTTTATTATGATCTTACATACAACCAAAAAAAAAAAAAAAAAAATTTAAAATTCCAGTGCGCTTATCATCCTAACAGGCCCCAGTGCATCGTATTAATACAACACACTAGTGCGTCACATTTCCGCACACCGGAAACAAATAAATGCAAATAAAAAAAAACACAACTCTATTTTGTTTAAGTTAAAAAAAAAAAAACTTCAATTTGAAAAATGGGCGGCAAAATATTTTCGAAAATCTAATTTGATAAAATAATTCTTTAAATACTAAACACTTTTCATTATTTCACTATTTTTGCTAAAAATTTTCAGTCAGATTTTTGCAGGAGATAGACCTGGAGGAAGAGAGCACGAGGGCACTGTGGATGGCAAAATATGTTCAAATAGAAGTATTCAGACAACAAGAAACCAAAACTCTAGTGATTCAAGCCCTTTATCATAGAATTTCAAACCATTTTGTGATTAAATTTAATTCTTTTTTTTACTTTTTTTCTGCAGTTTTTTTATTTTTTCCTACAATTTTATCCATTTTTACCCTGAACACTTCATTTTTTTGTTTTTCCCTTTCTTCTCCCTGTTTCTGTGATTTTAGAATTAGGGTTTTTCATTTTATATTTGCGTCCAACCCATGGGACGACTTTCATAGTTGGATCCCAATCCATTTTTCCATTGCGTGAATTTTTGAAAAAATGGATTTTTCTTTATCAGTGCACCCTGCGTACGCCACTACACCGATGCTCTGTATTATTACAGAGCACCACGCAAGTTCTGTGTCGTAAAAAATTGAAAACATTTTTTTAAATACGTGCACCAAATTTGAAATAGGGCATCGGTGCTCTCTTTAACTAGGAAAGCACTGTACGGTGTATTACACCATTTTTGCGGTGCGTTTATAATACTCCACACACCGTTAGGTCTATTACACTATTTTTGCGGTGCGTTTATAATATTGAATGCACTGTACGGTGTATTACACTGTTTTGCAATGTGTTGTTAATATATCCATGCACCAACGGCAATGCGGATTTCATGAAAGGTGCATCGGTGTCTCGAGATTTATTTTCTACCTAAAAAGTTGAGAATTTATTTATAAATATATTAATGAATGATATGCTACAGGTTTCAAATTGATAAATAAATGACTGACAAGATATCAAGTAACAAAAATACTGTTAACACATCAAGAAAAGGAAAAAAGACAAGTTCTTTGTAAATTCTTTATAAAAAATATTATTTTTGAACTATATGTAACTTTAACTAATATGTATTGTTTACTGTGTATCATGCAAAGCCACAAAATGACGAAGCTCGATATGATTATTTCTGATCTACGACCAGAAGAGCGTAAAAGTTTAATGGAAAAATTGCAAAAAGATGAATCAGGTGAATGAAACAATACTATCGATCCAATATGAGTTTCTTTTTTTAATTATCATTAATAATATACTTAAAATTATTAGATAACATGTGTCAAACAGTCTACTAATTCACATATGTTTAATGTTCTACAGGGACCAACAACTCAGAAAAGGAATGTTGTTCTAAGAAAAGAAAAAAAATAGAACATGAAAATGAAAATGAATTGCTCCTTGGCTCATCTGGAGTGGTGCTGGAAGTTAACGAAAGGGGGAAAAACTTTTACAAAAGTTTGAGGGATCTAGTGGAATGAATACAACAACGTGCTTCAAATGTAATATGTAATCATTGAATTTTTTGATCATTAGGTACAATAAATAAACAATTTAGCATTAAATATTATTTTTCAAGAATTTTCTTGTAGAAAAGAAAAGAAAATGGAACCCATTCAGCACATAAAACAAGACGACAAAGAAGAAACTGGTTGATGTCTAAGTTTGTGAGTAATTGTTACTTCCTTATAACAACTTAACTAGATTTCATTTTTGTATTTTTAAGTTGTTTTACAAAAATCATCATTGAATGTCTTCAAACAGGTGCTAACATACAAAGAAGAACCATCAGACGAATTGATTGAAATTGGGTTAAATATGGGTTGTGAGTATATGTTGGCATATCAGAATTTAATTGTGGAATTTGTAAGCATCTATCGATCTTGTTTTAATTAGCCCCGTTTATAATTAATAGAACAAAAACACCTTTTATATTAAATATATGATTTGTTATGGGGTATAAAACTTGCAGGAAACAAAGTATGGAACTGCACCAACAGATGAAATTTTGAAAGATGGCATGGTACATGGTTTTGAAAGAATGTGTATAGTTTATGAGTCAATTGTTGCTATGGTACGTCATTTTTATTTTCGATTTACATTGATGTATATTATTTAATATTGGAATTTTCATTATTCTCACCAATGTATATACACTCATTTCAATTTATTTTTATGTTTGTAGATGGAAAGTGAAGAAGAAGAAAACAATCAACGCCGTGAACACAACATTCCTGAAAATAACCCAAGTCATGGAAGTATCTCTAGCAGTGACAGCAGTTCAAGCGAAGAATGATGATCACTATGTAATTTGGATATCAAAGCAAGGCGTTTTATTTTTTGAAATATGTCTGTGAAATCAGACATTTTGTTTAATGTAATGGACATAGTGTCCCAATTGAAAGACAAAGGGATATGAATAATTGTCCCATTTTGTATGATAAACACTGTATATATATATATATATATATATATATATATATATAATCATAAAATATGTTTTAATTTATTCTATTGCCTTCTCCATTGTCGCTATTTCGTTCTCCAATGTCGTTCTCAAATGCACTAATAAAAATTTAATTCATATGAATATTGTTATAAGATTATATATATGTGTCGACTTTTGATGAATAATGAATTTTAAAAAACCACAATAATTTTGATATGATATAACAAATTAATCCAAATAGCACATTCAAATGCATTAATAAAAATGTAATTAATATGAATATTGTTATAAGATGTGTCAACTTTTGATGAATAATGAATTTTTAAAAATCACAATAATTGGACTGTCAGAGGTGGATGTTTCTAAAAAAAACAAAATGAAAATTGGTGCATTTATGTGTCTATATGCACTGGTGCATTTATTATTCTATGGGCACCGCACTAATACCGATTCCAGTTATAAATATCGGTGTGTTTGTGTGATATTGCGCATCAGGGCATTTATGTATCTATAAGCACCGGTGAATTTGTAGATACCATGTGCACCGCACAAATACCGATGCCAATTATAAGTCTCGGTTCCTTTCTGTGATACGGAGCACTAGTGCCTTATAAATATACACGCACCGATGCGCTTATACAACATATGGGCACTGCTCAAATCCCAAGACCAATTAGAACGGCCCTGTGCATTGTATCACCAACACCAGGTCCAATGCTGTTGTTTTCCTTAACAACCCAGTGCTTTTTTTTTCCTTAATAGCCCAGTGCATTCTCCTTAGACCGCCCCGGTGCGTTGTCTATCGATACACACCGATGCGTTAAAACCTGATAAGAGCACCGATGAAAAAACATCCGTAATAACATTTGGCCACCCATTTTTTTTAGTTGTGTTGAATTTCCCTTAAAAGCTCCACCAAAACTTCTGTTACCAGAAACAGATGTGGTAGCATATATTTTTTTTGTCAATTTTGGCCAATTTTATAACACTAAAAACCTCCTTTATAACCTCTGCTAGAGGGTCTTTTCCATGTAGTGAAAAGTGGGAATTTTGAACCTCACTATAACTCCAAAGGCCATTGCGGAAGCAACAGAAATTCCAAGAGGAGAAGAACAATGGTTCAAAGGTTTCAAATTCAACATGCAGGAATGTAAAGAATTTATCATGCCAGAACATAGTAAGATTGACCTTACAAATGCCATTCCAAAGAGCTACATGAAAGATAATTTCTCAAAGCTACTGCTTATCATTCAGAAATACTTCACTTGTGAAGGGAGGTATTCTAAGGTCTATTCTTATCACTTCAAGCTTCTGGTACATTTTATTGGTAATAAATCTCTTGATCTACCTTTTTATTTATAAATAAGCTTAGCAAAAATGGCCGATAAAGTTCAAGCTAAATCTGAAGGAAGTGAAACCTCACTTTTTCATCATGGTTCAATAAATTTGCTGGTTTTAGATGAATTAAAAAGACTAGGCAAATACTGGTCTTATTTACTATTTGTTAGTGGTTTTGAAGTGGATGCCATCACCCCTAAAAGAAATCCAAAACCTAGAGGTATAACATCACCTCCAGTGGCAAAATAATGTGAACTAGTAGGGGCAGAGAAAAGTGAACCAGTAATCATGGAAACAGAGCAATTGTAGAAACTTTATAGACCTGTGTTTCACATGCAAAACAAAAGGAAACTATGAGAAAACCTGCAAAACAAGAGTCAACTATGAGTAAACATGGTAGCAAAAGGATTACAAGAAGCCAAATGATGGCTAAGGGAAATTTAGAAGACATTCTACATGCTATTGATATAGAAGAGATTCCCATAGTCCAAGCTAAGGATATAGATGAGGGAGGAAAGAAGATCAAGAAAGACAAATCAACAAAGAAGTTAGAGTTTGAAGGTGAGGATGCAGGTTTTATGTTTCAGGCTAGGAAACCCATTACAAGACATGCTAGAAAATTCTTGGAAAGTAGTAAATAAGTTCAGAGGGTCACTGACATTTTCTAGCCACTACCAAGTATCATTGACCTATCATCACCTACAAAAGAAGATCCAGTCATCAAGCAAAAGAAAGGAAAGGAGAAAATTATTGAAAAAATAGAATTTGAGGTCCTTGAGGAACAGCTGAAGCTAGCAAATCATGAAATAGAAGTCTTGAAGAAAGAGGCAAGGAAACATAATGTCCAAAATGTGCAGTTTGAGAAAATGAAAGAGATTTGGGAAGAGTAGGTTGATAGTGTTTCAAAGACTTTATATGATACACAGAAATTAATCAAATGGACTATTCCATTGAGGAAAGAGGTGGAGCATGTTAGAAGAATGAACCTTCACTTGAAATCTAGCAACAGAAAATTGAAGGACCAAGTTAAAGACCTCCAAGAGTAGTTAGAATTGATCCATGAGGATCTGGAGAAGAAGGGTTTAGAGATGACTTTAGTTGAGGGACCCATAGCTCAACTCATCATTAATGAAGAGGAAACACTTCAAGGCTCTTAAGTTGAGTTTTTTTATGTTTTAAGAGGTTAATGGCATGTTGAAAACCAATTTTATACAGCTAGAAGGTACCTTTTTTGAAACAAGGTCAAAATCTAGAAATTACACAGTTTTCCACAGTTTCATAGCGTTTCCTAGGCTTGAAGCCAGGAAAACGCTAGAAAAATTTCTATAGCTGTCTTTTTGCCTTTAAAACCACTTTTTGTAGTTTTAAAGAGGGGATAATGGTGATGATGAAGTGTCATGTCATTATGGACACCATGCAAGAGCAAAGAAGCATAAATTTTGAGTGAAGAAGTCATTTTTTGGATGCTATGAAAGCACGCTACAAAACTCCCCTGTTTTCGTAGCGAGCTGTGTTTGAAGGTTTCTGAGAAGTTTAAGAGAATTTTTGGACATGTGGACACCTAAAATAGGTCAAGGTACCTTTCCAGAAATCATCCATGATTTTAATACCATGAAATGGAGACAACTCATCAGCTGAAGAATTCATTGAAGATAGGGTCCTGTTTTCCTGAAAAATAGGGTTTGTTTCCATATCTTGGGAAGGATATTTAAGATGTCAAGTATTGATGAGATATTACATAGTCCATTCGAACATGTGAAGTGTTGTACATATTTACCTTGCATGTAAATTTTCGGTTTGCCACCTTTTCCAAATTTCTTTCAGACCTCCGTCGTAAACCAAAACCTCATGCTCCTGTTTGATATTACCGTCCCCGTCCGAAAATCCACTCTACAAAGGTTAAAACCCATCATTTGAAATATATCAGGCCTAGCACCTAAGATTTTATCCCTCTCTATTTTTGTTCCCATGCGTCTCGAGCGCAGAACCGTGTGCCAGAGAGTAGGGGGCTTAACAATATATGTTATCGGGCATAATAGCAACCATCCGATTGAGTTCAATCAACGGAGCGGCGTTCGTCTTATGTGGTGTTCCCCGCGCATGGAAACCAGCGGTAAACCCCGCACCACCTCCACCAGGCCGGCGGTATTCACCATGGGGGCAGCGATTCCACTAAACATGCGCCGCGTGTCCCTGAGTACGGTTTCCGAAACCACTTTCCCGCGCGTTAAAGTTTGTACTATGGCCGGGCAGCGGAATCCACCCACGCTGTTGGATCTGTCGGTCTCCATCCGATGGCGGATATCCTCTAAACTTGCTCACCCATTAACATGTGTCCACCGTGTTCTGTGGCCCACCACCACACTGTTCCCGTCGCCTCCTAACCGTTGATCTATCTTCTAAGATCCGACGGCCAGAAATCAATCTCCCCATCTGTTGACTCTGCTGCCACGTCGCCTTTCCACCTGTCCCCTCGTACATCCATGTGTCCTTGCCTCATGCGTCCGTAATATTCCTCCTCGCCATATGTATATATGTGTGTGGTTTCATTCATATCCTTCATTTTTATTCATTTCTTACGTCCAAACTATTCTACGTAGAAAATCCACGCTCTCCCTGTTGAATCAGAATCTCCATTGTCTTTCCTCCGCCACCCTGCGTGTTCTTGTCATCCGTTCGTGTCCGCGACGTCATCACCAATTCCACCTCCACACTTCTTGCCTCTGAGTCTGGTTTTTCTAATATATCTGTGGGTTTTGCCGGTTTCAAGATAACAAAAAGGTGCTTTAATCTACTGCCTCTGTTGCAGAGGTTAAGAGCATGTCAAAGGACGATATTTTGCTGGTGAAATTTAAGGAAGAAGTCGAAGGTAGTTGTGTGGAATGACTATCATTAAATAAAACAAAGATATGAACCTACAAAACCCTCCAGAGAAAATCAAGGAATGCTTCGCCCTGCATTAAGGGTCCAGGATTTAAATTCAAAGTTAAAGGCCGAGAGTACAATACAAAATCACAGGCTATCTCAGGGTTTTATGGCAGCAAATTTTCCCTCTTTCAGTAAGAGGCAGAACATTGCATATATTATTATTTGTGTCTTGTCTATAAGAAGATTTTCATCTTCCAACATTTACTTCTAGATACATATTGTAGAGTACAGTCATTTATATTTAGTCATTCATAGAGTGGGCGTGAATGCTTTTTGCCATTAGTTCGAACAGAATATTATTATTCTCATCCCTCTACCTACTGGGTTTTCTATATATATATAAAAAACCTCTAAAAAATAAAACTTGTTACATAAAGAGTTGGATTTCTATAAATGAAAACATCTTTAGTGAAAAGGCTTTTGTATACATTTTGTAATACTTCTGTATGAAGGTTCAGAGCCCGTAGGGTCTCAGTGAGGAGGAGTTATAACTGTATTGAGGATTCTGGTCTTTGGTATCTCTCACAGTGCTAACAATTTTATCTTTATGTGTGTTATCTCATTTCATGCTACCTCATGTATATCCTTTATTCCAAATTAATTATATATGGTTTACGTGAGATTCATCCTAGTTGGGTGCCCTTTAAAATTAGACAATGGCCCAATAGGCCTAGGAGGTAGTATGTTGTTCCATGTTCTTCTTCATCGTTTACATATATGGTACTTGAAGGTGCTTTGCTTTCATTTCTACAGATTCATAAATAATATGCCTGCAAGTTGTTGTGTGTCAAAATTATCGGTCTCTTATTAACTATTCTTCTTTATACTATAACTCATTTCACGTCTTTCGTTGAAATATTATGGTAGCCTCTACAATGCGTGCTCTCTTAACTATACGGTACTATGTTAGATGATTGCATGATGTTCCTACACTATTCTTATCTTTGTATCAGCTTCTGAGAGAGATTGGTCCCATTATAAACTTATTTCCTTGTTTTACAAGAGATAGTAAGAGAGCTTTTGGATTGACAACCAAAGCTATATGAAGAGCTCCTTGCTATATTAAGATGTCCTAGGCACTGGTCAATGGCAACTCTAGACTGTCTCTAGGGGGTTGACAAAATCGTCCACAACATGAAGCATTAGTTGTCAGATATATAATTGTTTTAAGAGATAAGGAAGTTTGATGTAATAAATAAGAGTTTGAGTCCTATTACGAAAAGGTTTGTTTTAGAGTGTAGCTGTCATTTTCTCATTAAAGCACATGTTTTCCTGTTATGCAAGGTGTCATAGGAAGAGTACAATGAATCTAGACTAGAGGTAGATTATCTCTGATGTTATAAGGTCTGTTAAATGGTAGATTATCGAAATTGTAAAGGGTTGGAGATTTTTTGCACTACTGCAGCTTTATGTAATTTGACTGATATCAGTAATACGGAGAAATTTTTCTTGATAGATCTAAGATTCTCATGGAGTTTTTTATGCCTTTGTGATTTATATTCTTATGTGTACTACTTCTAGTAGATTTCATATTTATTACTCATAATTCATATGTTTATTCTCTAACTTCCTTTATTGATGAAATGATTGTGTTGCCTTATGTTCTATGAGTGATTTACCTTTGTTGAAAACTCTTACCTGCCTTAGTTTCCATGTCAAGAGACCTGACCACTGAACCTACTGATTTGTTAACTCCATAAGCCCAATGGTTACAGACTTGTACTCTTTTCAACCTACATACATCAAAATCAAGTTATTTTTCAAATAGAGTTAGCCATCTAGTTTCATCATTATCTAATATCATAAATTCCTTTGAGAGTGCCCTCTCAGACTGAAGAGGCTAATATTCAATCACAAGATGGTTTGAAACAGTTACATAGAGTTGTCTGAATAGCAGTAATCAAGTGAAATTTTGTGATAACACCTCCTGCCATCACTCATTTTGATATGCATTCAGAGGTCCTTCTCCTCCAAGCTACTAAAAATTTCTTTGTCTCCCATCATGTGGAAAGATGCACCACTATCCAAGTACCACACTGATCCCATCGCACTTTACACCATGCATGTGATGATCAAGAATTCCAAATCAAATTGCAATGCCAAAGCCTCACCAGCTACAGATCTTGAAGCCTTATTGTTCTTCTTCTTTTGTGGACAATTAGTGGCATAATATCCATGCTCATGACAGTGAAAACACTTCACTTTGGACATGTCACGCTTCTTACCATCTTTTTCGGTCTCTGATTTGGAATAGGATTCCTTTCCTTTCCCTTTCTTCACCTTACCATCCAAAGTGCAATTTTCTTCATCATCAATCTGAGATGAAGATCCATCCCTGGTATTTTTCTTGAATTCTTCTTGCACCAAATCTGACCAAAGTCATTCCTAATCTTGTAGGTTCTCCCTCCCTTTGACAGAGTCCTGATAACTATGCCAACTCTTGGGAAGGCCTAGAAGATCTAGGCTCACCAATTCATCATTCGCGACATTAATTCTGATGCTCCCAAGCTAACCTTTAAATTGGACAAACTTGGTTAAATATTTCAGAATAGTGTCGCCTTTCTCCATTTTGATTTTCCTGAGCTTGTCCTTCAGTGCCAATTTTCAATGATCACTGCTACTCTGAAATAGATCTTTCAAAGCCTTCCACATTGCATATGGATTCATTTTTCTATGGATACTTGAGACAATGTGGTCTCATACTCCCTCCAATAAGATCCTCCTCGCCTTTGAAACCTTTTTTTTCCAAGCATCAAGAAGAGCGGAATCTGCTACAGCGGATTTGGGAATGTCATTATCAATGAATTCTTTCAACCCATTGTCCTCCAGAACTACCCCCATCCTATCTTTCCATGCAATATAATTGGAACCGCCCTCGAGTTCATACTCCAATTTCAAGCCTTTGAAATCCATATTGATCTTGATCAGCTTGTTGTGCCAAAGAATACTTTTGCAAATTTGAATGATATTCAGTCGCAAACTCAATTTCTTCTCCACTATAGTGATTTCCTATGCTCTGATACCATGTAAAAATTATATAAAAAATGTGTATACCAATGGATTCAATCCGATCATGCAATGTATTAAATTAAGATATTGAATCCCTCCACAAATCAATTGTGGAAAATAAACATGATCGCAAATCACAACAAGTAAAGAAAGAAGCAAATCAAACCACAACACAGATATTTTCCTAGGGAAAGCTTACTGCTCAAAACCCCTTTATATTCTATTGTATATTCACCAAGGAATCATGAAACAATTACAATGCACTATTCTCACAAGAGTCTCCTACACTCTCACAACTCTCTCACATTGATCCGAACAAAATCGACCAACACTTAGTCAATTTTCAGCCTCTGCTCATCTTGCCTGCCTTGCGTAATTCCTGATGAATGCAATCCCTATTATTTAGGAATTTCAGCCTTCCTAAATTGCGTAATGCTTATTGGAAATCCTATGGTTGTCTTGCTTCATGTGGGCATCCTACTAGTGATACAACTGATAGTTAACATCCCTTTAAACTTTGTCTCTACTGGGTCTCCATTAGAATTGACATGCATGCAGCTATTAATAGTAAATCATCAGTTGCATGGTAGATCACTGCATGTGAATTAAATCTAATTTAATTCACTTGATCTCTCACTAGTGCAACAAAAAGTTACAATTAGTTCAACTAAATTTAACTCACATAACTGAGTTAATTGTTTACTCATGCATTAAACTAATGCACTAACTGCAACTTGGACTCCATAACTAATAGAATCACTCTGCATGCCTCACCAACCACCCTCAACTCGAAATTCATGAGCTAATTGAGTTTATCACACTCAGTTAACTATAACAAGTGATCATGAGATAATATTAGAATTTATTGTCCAATTTAATTAAGGAAAAATTAAATTAGACACTTCTCCAATTTATTAAATAAATTGGATTTCACACTAATGTATCGCTAGGACCTGTGGTCCCACACTAGTCTATGTGTTGCAATTTCTTGTTGACTTTCAACAGTTTTTTCTTTGAAAATAGGTTGAATGTAGTGCCCACATGCATAATATTGGTATGGCATAAATTCTAATTGAATTCATGGGTGTATGATGGGTACCTTCCCATGTAAGCATTGCTGAAAGAGATGCTTATGATGGCACTGGTCTTTGACGAATTCTGACAAAGTGCAATGGTTGTGAAGTAAGATAACATCTTGACATGAAATATTGTGTTGTAGTCGAATGTAAGGAGGATCAATGACATCAATGGGAAATGATGATTCCCACAGTGCCATCCAAGAATGCCCCTATTGAGGTAAGGAGCCATCCAAGGTACTACTTCCTTCTTGGAAAATGGTTGTTGAAGTAGACAAGAAGAAAGCCTCAACCGATCGAGAGAAGTATTGATGAAAGAGACAAGAGTATTTGATATAGAAGGTGGGGTATGATAGGTTAACATAGGCATGATGGCGAGAAATGGCTGAAAACTGAAGATGGGAGTTTAGGGGCCCAAGGTGGAGCTTGTAAATGAAATTTGGTAGCAGTCATAATGGTTTCTGGTGAGGAAAGCCCTAGGTAGGACATCCAGGGTGGGTATATGTTTGTTATGAATGTCATGGTGGCTTTGTGTGAGAGGTGTGAAGCTCCTACCAAGGATAATTAGGGAATACTTACAGGGGAGAAACATGGATGGATGGGTGGGGGGTGTTCTCCTAAAAAATCTTTGTACACTTGCCAAAATAATATAAAATGGGTTTGGATGTACAAACATAGAGATGGGTGCACCAAAAAAATGAAAATGATCACTCACTGATGATGTGAGGAAGGTTTTTTTGTTGAGGGTGGGGGCCCCATTGGTTAGTCTCGATGAGTGGTGAAGCCGATGGAAAGTATCACACATGGGCTATGCTGATGGAGGTATGGTAGGCCAAATGCAAGATTTTCTGGTGCGTGTTTGATCTACTTATCAAAATGGTAGTCCGAGAAAGGATTTTTATCGTGACATGGTAAAACTTGACTTGATGCATGATGGTTGGATAAACATGAAGTGCTTCTCGGACTGGGATGTTACGGCCATGGCATCATATTTTTTATACATGGTCTACTTGAGTGATGGACGCCATGGAGGGTGAGGCTCTACCGACCGATGAAAATTTTTATCATGTGCAAGGTGGGGTGATGATAAACATGGTCGAGTGAGTGGACCCTATGGTTGATTCTTGTGGAGAAATGATGTCAAGATATGCAAAGCTTCTCTGGGAGCCTATCATGCTAGGGCATAATTATACCTACTCTAAAAACTTCAGTGGCTGAGGCAATAGGTGCTTTATCATACCGTGTAAGACATGCAACCAATACTCCAAGTGAAATCATATTTTTCATTCAAATATATTGACAAATGTGTTGAATGAAAAAACGACAAGGGAGGGCATACCTATCGTAACTGAAAAAATGATTTTTTCGAAGGTGTGAATGTGTGAAGCCTCCTTTGGGTGTTATTAGGTGCTAATCACTGTGTTTATTTAAGTTTTGAAATTGGCATTCTGAGCTCTCATTATGGTGTGTCAAATAATTCGAAAAGGGCAATATATAGGTCAATATGGCTCATTTCAATTCGTCTGTGTCATTGAGAGTTGTGAGGTCAAAGCTTACTGCCAAGCCTTTCTTATCATTTTGGTCAGCTCATGTACCAAGGATTCACGCCGATAGTGCCAGGTAGGCCCCTGAACATCCAGCATTTTAATTTTTTCAGTTTTCCTGGGTGGGGGTCAGTACAAATTAGGTTTGTATGGACTACTACTTTTTCTTAGCCTTGGTTGCATGAGAAATCAAGGTACAGGTGTGAAGACTTCGCAGGAAATTGAGGATTTTTGCAGAGATTTCGTGCCTATTTGAGGTTTTGCATGCATCTTCTATGTTTGTCTCTGAGACAAATGTGTGGTCAACACGCTTGTATGGGAAATAGGCATCGCAAAAAGCTAAGCCAGTTTTTTTTTTTAATTTGAATTTTTAAGTTTGATGTCACTTATGTGATTGTGTTTGGTGACATGATTATGTGGAGAGAGTGTGATTGGCCAGATCATCACATATATGTGGCACAAGATGCTAATGCACAGAGGTTACTGGCATAGTGGGGTCTTCTCAAGTTTCTTAAGAATGACCTCCTGAGGTCGTAGGATCACCTATTGCGCTTCCTAGTCTGTAGTTGGAATAGGAGGTGCAAGGTGATGGTCTTACAAGGAAAGTACATTCCTATATGTCTAGAGATAGATATCTACCTTGCGACCAACTTTTTTCCTCAGGGTGAGGCACTTCCCCACCCACTCCCACCTGGGAGGGTGGCACTCCAGCATTGGTCAAAGCAGCACTATGGCAGGGCGCCACTTTCGAAGGGGGTATCCTTATCCCATTAGTGGTTGATCTAGCTGAGAAATGTGCTTTAGCTATGATCATATGACTGACAAGGTCATCATTGCCACATAGGGCGTCTAGACCTCAAATTGGTGTTATGCCTAGCTCTGGGCCGGACATTTTTATGACTGGGCACGTCATGTTTATGATAGCATGGTGTCGTTGTTGGGGAAGGTCCGAGGAGGATCTTCCAAATTACTCACATATGCTATCATCCTTTGCAGCATTATGTTTGAGAGGGTGGTACTGTTGCAACTCATTGTGCATGTTCCTATTGGGCCTCATCGGGACCCTCAGATGAGGCAATGGGCATCGATGATGCCTCGAGGTGGGGGAGGGGAGGTGCGTCGATACTGGAATGTGACTACAGAGGCATGGTTTGAGGCGAACCCCCACATGTTCCTAGAGTTCCCATACTCTGGGATGGATTTTCGGGGAGATCCGGACATGGGTCTTCCTATTGGTTACGCATGGGGACCTGCAAGAATGATTTTTTTATGTTTTTTTGCATTTTTTGAGTATTTACGATGTGTATATTTATATGTGTATTGTGGTGAAACTGACACTATATTTATTTCTCTTGTATATGTGGGAGCATTTGGACATCCTACTGCTTGCTTGGTGGGACACCAGTGCCTTAGGAGAGTTCCAGGTGGAGGTTCTCAGCCCCAGGGTGGGGGGCAGGGTGGTAGTCTTGGACAACCTTAGGGTGGAGGGCTTGGTGATGGTGCTGGCCCCTTGGGGGAAGGTAGCAGCTTGGATTCTACCGAGTATGCTGCTTCTATTGCTCTTACTGAGGTGGTAGAGGTGCAAGTGGCAGAGATGGCGTAGCAGCTAGCTACAGTCGAGGCTCGATCCACTGACCTAGCTGATGCTTGTGTTCGAGTGGAGAGGTTGACCCAGGGCATGTCGAACTGGGGTTTTTTCAATGATCAGGATGATACCTGGATTGAGGCATTGATGGCATGACAGAGGGGTTATCGTCCAATGTTGCATCGTGTGGCACTTTCTATTTTTGTTACTGCCCCAGTTTTGGCACTAGATGCAGCTATGGGTCCAAATGGCCTTTCTGGCGGGGCTCGGCACTAGAGATACTTTGTATTAAGGGAAAGCACCCATTATGAGGATGCTTCCCTTATTTTTGATGATATATATATATATTGGCTGACTTACAGGTCAGAGACATGACTTGTGTATTTGGACTCACACATATTTTTTGGTATCTATGCAAGATATGTATTTTTTGCAGCTTTTGATGATGTGTTTATGGTTATATGATTTGATGGGTGTTGTGTATCATTGATGGAGATCTATTTTTTATGTTTTTGGTTTTATGTATGATGGTTTATACGAGATGCATTCCAGTCTAGGATGTGATTAGCTATGTGATCCAATGTATGGTTTTGATTTCTTGGTACATATGTGAATGTAATATGATCAAATTGGAGGCTTAATATTTTTGCACGCAAATATTTTTTAAAAAGTTGAGAATATCATACTTAAAATTCTTGGTTTAACTATGAAACCACTAGCTAATAATCAAGGTAGATATACAGGTGGTGAATGCCTTGGTTGAAGGCATCACTCATGAGCCTGATGATGACATCATATTTTTCCTGATTATTGGTAGCTCATCCAATGAATACTATGTTGGTGAAGAATGGTGATCGGTCAAGATAGTATATGACCTAGGTGGTTGCAGCTAGATTTTGAGACCATCGTAATGCTCCATCAACAAATCCAAAATAATGGTTGGAGGGACGATCCATCTATGACACCAGAGCACTTTTTAGAACAATTCTATGTTGTTTGTGATCAAAAAACAAAGTTTTTTATATGAATGGTATCTCTAGGTTTGAGGCCTCCTGACCCTTATGGGTAAAATTTATTGAGCTAGAGCCCATTGACGAGGTTGCTTAGGCATGTTTTTTTGGGCTCTAACAATATATATGCCCCCTTGAGGAGGAAAAGTTTTATGACATAGGGACCTTTCCATAGTGTTTCAAACTTCCCAGGACCTAGGGCTTCTTTCACAACATCATAGTGGAGGACTAACTCTCCCTCAGTAAATGATCGAGGGGTGATGTTAAGATCGCATGATGCTTCTGCCAATTTTTTATGGGCCTCATTGTGCTGGAGCGGCTATTGTCAATTTTCGTCGATGAGTTCTAGTTGCACCAAGCGTTGCTATAGAGGTTGGGTATCATCAAGGAGTTCGGTGGTGGCGTGTAAGTTATGGATTTCACGTTCTATGAGAATCATGGCTTTGACCCCATACACCAACTAGAAGGGTGTGAACCATGTTGAGGTTTTCACTGTCGTGCAGTAAGCCCATAGGGCGGAGAAAACCATGTGGTACCAGTTTGTCTTATGGTTATTCACCATACATTGTAACATTGTTTTGAGCACTTTTTTCACAGCTTCTACCTGTCCATTGGACTGGGGGTAGTATGGTGAAGTGAATTCATGTATGAATCTGAGGTGATGAGATAGTTCCTGGGAAATCTCATTTTCAAAGTGTTTTCCGTGGTCGAATACTAACTCTTTTGGTACACCAAACCGGGTGATGATGTGGTTGAATAGAAATCATATAGAAGTCTTTGTCGTGTTGTCATATGTGGGCATGGCCTCCACCCATTTGCTGAAGTAGTCAATAGCTACAATAATGTATTTTTGGTTGCTAGATGATGCGGGGCTTCAGGCACATTTCAATTCATGAAGTCGATCCCCCATTTGCAGAAGGGACCGGCTACAATGACTGGGTGCAGGGGAGTGGGAAGTGCTTTTGCCTTGTGAACGAAGCATTGACATCGCTTACACCTTTTAACTGTTGAGATGCAGTCGTGGAATAAGGTGGGCCAAAAATATCCTACCTATAGAAAATTTTTTGTAGTAGCCATTATGAAGAGGTGGCCACCACAAGCTCATCTATGACAGTCATTAAGGGCTTGCTCAGCTTGGTTGTGAGTGAGGCATCAACATAGAATTGTGTCAATACCACGCCGATAAAGAACATCTCCCATGAGGAGGTATCGGGGGGGCTAGTGGCGTATGCACCTGCAGTCGTCACGTGTGAGCTTTGGTTTTAACATCTTGGTTCGTATAAATAAGATAATATCTCTATACCAAGGGTCATCAGTCATCACTAGGACGAGATGTTCGTATGGTAGTGAATCATTGAATGGTGATACTTTGGTCGGACTCGGGAGGTCAGCGATGAACTTAGCTAAAATTAAAGATTTAATTCTTTTCAGGGGAGATAAACTATAAGTCAAACTCTTGCATTATAACTATCCAGTGAGCGTATTTATGGTTCATCAAACTGTGGGTTAGCAGGTATCTCATGGGGTTGATATCTGTGACGACTGTTGTAGTCCTTAAGATAATGTAGTGGCGAAGTTTTTGGATGGCATGTATTAATGATAGGAAAGTTTTTTCTTCGGGTTCATACCTTAATGTGGAGCCTAATTAGTTTTTAATAACATTATAAATTACGTGTTCTTTACCATTGGTTCTCTCCTGGATTAACACCCCAGCCAAAGCGGTTTTGGACGTTGACAGATACAAGGTGTAATATTTGTTGTAGTTTGGTGGATGGATCAATGGTGTTGAAGATAATGTGTCTTTCAGTGCCTAAACTTATTTTTGGGCTTTATTGTCCCATTTTAATGGGATATATTGACGTAATATGTGCAGGAATCCCTGAGCGCAATTGGCCTAATATGGGATGAAGTGTCTCAAAAAAATGGCTTTTCCCTGCAAGCTTTAGAGTTGTTTGAGGGTTTGAGGTGGTGGTACCTATTTTATAGCTTATACCTTGAGGGGGTCCACTCTAATCCCTTGTTGGGACACAATAAAACCTAGAAGTTTTCTTGTAGTGACGCAGAAGATGCACTTGAGGGGATTCAACTGTAGGTTGTATTGTCAGCATCATTGGAATACCAGTCGTAGATCATTGAGGTGATCAGATCACTTCTTAGATAAAACGATGAGGTCATCCAAGTAGGCGAGGATAAGGTGGGCCAGGTCTTGAAAGATATAATTCATGGCCTGCTGGAAAGTGGCTCCAACATTTTTAAGACCGAATGGAATAACCTGATATGCGAACGTGCCCCACTGGGTGGTGAATGCAGTCTTGTACCGGTCGGTATGTCGTATTTGGATTTGGTTATACTTAGAAAAGTCATCCATGAAGGAGAGGGCCTCATGTCCTGCGCAAGTGTCGATGACTTGGTTGATGAAAGGGGTAGGGTAGTTGTCCTTTGGACAAGCTTTTTTAAAATCTTGAAAATGGGTACAGATGCTAATGGTGCCTTGTTTTTTCGATAGGAACAGGGTTGGAAACCCATGATATGTAATAAATGGGGTAGATAAACTCAGTTTTGTGAAGCTTATCGATTTCTCATTTAATTTCTTCTGTCTTGGATGGGTGCAATTTACGTTTCTTCTAGCGTATCGATGGTACATCAGGTTAGGTGTCAATATGGTGCTCTACTATATTAGGACTAAGCCTTGGCATTTCTGAATAGTCCCATGTGAATATGTCTCTATACTCTTGCAAAAAATGGGTGTAAGAGGTTACTTCGTCTGGGGAACATGCTACCACCAGCGATATTTCTTCAAATTTCTCAGGATTTCAAGATATATTTACTTTGATGGTTGGAGAAATGTTAGACATGTTCCCTTCCTCGAATGCATCAGGCACCGGAATGGGATTCTTGAACCAATTGAATTTCCGAGATGGAAGGAAATATTTTGACTCGATCGAGTAAATCTCTTGATTTCCTGGATTGTTAGGGCCAAAAAAAATTTTAGGAAGGAAAAAAGAGTGATGATGCATTGCATCCCACAAATAATCTGGTTTTGTCATGGCCTCTAGAATATCCTCGTCTAAGTGAAACAAGGATCCTAAGGGGGATTGAGTTTGTGTAAGGCCATGAGGAGGTGGTTCGGTCCTAACGGAGCTGGTCGACAGACATGAATAAGATTCCATAGTTGAAGTGGTGGAAACAGACATGGTCGAATGGGTGCAAAAAATTTTGGTTTGCATCATTGTTGGTACAGCTACTCTCATAGTTGCAACAGTCTTGACACCTATGAGTGATGAGCACACAGCACGATTCATGGTTCCTATGCACAACAAGATGAATCATATATGATGCTTGGTGTCATCGACGTTTGGTGGGGGAGGAATTTCCATCATCGTGGCTTGCATGAGAGAAACTCTAGGTTCCTCACGAGGCATACCAAGAGTGCTCGCACTTTCTAGGATTAGGAAATTGTGCATGGAGTAGAGGCGCCTAAATTTTTCCATTAAGGGGCATGTCTTTGTTTCATGGATATGACCAATGCAAATGTTGCACGATACCATGGCTCTTATCGAGTAGATGCTGTGAGAACCAATGCTACTCTTTGTCCCTGAAGTGGATGCTCAGAGAGGATTAAGCGTAGGGGAAAGGTTCCATGTAATGTTCCTAATTAACCCAAGCTAATAGGAATATTTAAATTTTGTTTTAATTTCCATTTATGAATAAATGACTAATGGAGGACATGTAAAACTCCTTAGATCAGTGAATAAATAAATTCTCAATGTAAACAAAGCTATATCTGAGCCATTTACATAAAATCCACTTGCAAGTGTGAAAGTGGTTAAGCTATGATACTGGGTCAACCTTGACCAAATCTATAACGTTGTCTAGATTCAGTGTATCTCATAAAGGGACAACGCAGTTCTAGAAGGAGGACCTCATGTGAAAGGGGTTAAGTGATTCAAGGTGGTTTAGGGTTTTGCACATCCTCATATTATAAAAGGAAGGAGAAGGCTCAAGAGAAAGGTTGTTGAATGTATTATGATTTTGGATAATTTTTCTGCTTAGACAAATTCTAGTTCTCTGGGCTTTTTAGCAAGAGACTAGAGAGGATCTTCTGTGGGGGTTCTCCATCCTTCCATTGAGTAGCTCTTGGAGGGTTTTGTGCTTCTTCTCCACTATCTGGCATATGGACAAGCTCCATCTCTCTTTGGTAGCGTAAATCCAATGAGGTTTTCATTTTCTAAGTGAGCTATAACAAGTGGAACTCTAGATCTGCAAATATCTAGCTTATATTGGAACCTCTTCTCAGTGAGTGTGTCTTTTAACCTCCTGGAAGAGTGCATCCATAGCTTGTGCTTCAGTTTTTTATCTTGGAATCAGGCCAAAGAATTATCAGAGCCTACAACATTATTTCTCTCCCTGGACAGCATTATTTTCAGATCTACAATTCTAGGGTGTTTTGTCTACATTTTGGAGGAGAGATCTCCAATGTTGGTATTCTTCCTCTCACTGTGGTGATACATGGATTGGCCATCCAATCCATGTTATTTTCAGATATGATATGTTGTACCATTGTATTATTCAGAAATTTTTGAATCATTCTTCAGATCTACAACCTTAGATTTTAGATCTACTCTCTGTGCTTCATGTTTTGCACAAAACCCTAAAGGGAATGTAATAAACACCCTCTTTGGCTTCCAGATATGTAATAAATCTGTATTTTCATGCATAGATCTGTTCTATATCTAAGATCTAATATAGCAGTGATTAATTCTTTAGAAAATTATGATTTCTATCTCTCTTGGCAATTTCCAGTGTTGCAACACCTCAATCTTGAGGGTTTATCCATGTAAAATCTCTGTTTTTATCCATGTAAAATCTCTGTTTTTATCTCATAAATGCATAATTATTTCCCCAGATCTAATTTCATGATGTTATAAACATATTTCATCTAATCCCTTCATAAATTTACGCTTCTTTAGCTTCATAAACTTATGCATACATTAAGTCATGGGAAATCAGGGATTTTAAGCCTAGTCGGGAGTGGAGGAATTGTTTAACTTAGCTAGAATGATTTGTTTAACCTGAAATTCGGTATGGGAGTCCCTCACGGCCTAAGCTAAAATAAAATCTCAATATTTTCCTTATTTTTACTTGTATTTATGTATACACTCATTTTAGGGCCAAAATCACCCATTTTCCCCACCCTTTTGAGTCAAAAAGTGAAGTAAAGGTTTCTTCTGATCATATTATTGAAGGATTTGCACTATAATATCTGTTATTAGTCATATGGTTGCATCTCCAACTCTATAATACCTTAGGGTATTCTCATTGTTGTAGAAAATTCCAGATTTGGAACATTACAGTGGTATCAGAGCGACTTTCTTGGCTCAGTCTGTGAGTCTAAGCCCAAGAAGATCAGAATGTTGAAGAATATGGGATTACTCTCATCATAATTTATATCTAGAGATAACCTCTCCAAGGAGGTCAAGAAGACTACAAGGAAGATGAAGGAGGAAGATGCACCAAAGGAGGAGACTTTGAGTGATTATCTTCAGGAGTATAAATCTAAATCTTGGGAAATCAAGGAGAACTTGAGCTTCCAAGAGTTATGCCAGCTCAAGGAGGAGAGAAGAGCCAACAATAGAAGAAGAAGAGATAGATTCTTTCTGCCTAACTTTGATGGATCCTCCACATGCACAGCTGAAGAATGGATAGATTAGCTAGACTCATATCTGGATCTACATCAAGTTTCAGAAGAAGAAGCCCTTAAGGTAGCAGCACTACATCTTAAAGGTAAATATTTTTCTTGGTGGTTATTTGAAACTTTTTATTTGAAGAATGAAAATATTTCCACTTATGCTAAGTTTATTAGGAGAATGGTGAAGAGATTTGATGAGAGGCAAGCTAAAACATCTGTGAAAGAGCTAGCAAAGCATGAGCATGCAAAACCCTTGCATGAGTTGGAAAGACCTACTATGAAAACTCCACTTCAGATTTTTGTTGGAGGTGATGAAGACTTGTGTGATACCTTGCCAAGAGCAAGATCCCCATTGCATGAAGAGATTTCTTCTCAAAAAGAAGTAATGGATATTCCTCCTTCAAAAGAAGACCAAGATCCAAGGTCTCTTGTTGATAGTGAGGTGTTCTCAAATATTGATGAGAAGGAAGAGCCAGAAGGCAGTAGCAACACTGTCACTTCAAAAGAAGACCCATTACCACATGGGGATGGAGGTGAAGTTATTGTTTCAAGGGAAAGAGCTTGTGTATCTTTGCAAGTGATTCCCAAGGAGAATTATGTGACAACCTTATTGAGCAGTGATACCTTACTCCAAGCAAGAGGAGGAAGGATGGACCAGCATCCAATGATGAGGAGCATGCACCCTTGTTTATTTCAAGGGGTTTCTATTCATGAGAAGGAGATTGAACTATGTAGCAGGGAAAGGGTCACATCAGTCCAACCATTTATGCAGTCTACTTCAGATCTTGATGTCTCTTTACATGGAGGCATTTCACTAGGGAGACCCCTGATGAGAAGAAGAATAAAGTGTTCTCTCAACTTTGTGCATCAATGACAAAACTAGCTAAGGAGGGAGCCTTGAGGGGAGCTACCACAGCACTAAGATCTATTGATAGATTTCAAGGAGACTGAACAATTTCCTAAAATTTATTTTGCTATTTCTCACAAATCTATTTGAGCTGATAAAGAAGAATTCAAAGACCTTTGATGACATTAGCATGGTTTCAAAATGCCACTCCATAGATTTGGGGTAGAAAATGATATCTCTCCATAAAAATAAAGAAGATGAGGTGATGGCTACCTCATTTCATAACTCTACAACGTTGTCTTTGTTGAGAAGCCTTGATTCCTATTGGGAATCCCAACTCTTGGTTGAGTATTCCAAGAACCTCTTCACATGTAAGGTTCTTGATGGACAAAGGAAAGATAGGAGGTATAAGGTGGTTGATGGAGTCATTTTCTTTCATGATCATATCTATTTGACTAAAGAATCAAGACTCAAGGACCAACTACTAGGTGTTGCCTATGATATTCTTCTTTCTACCCCCACTGTTTTCATTAGAACACACCATATTATCTCAAATGGATTCATGTGGGAAGGCTTTGAAGAAGACTTATATCAACATTATCAAAGATGCATGTATCACACGGAGATGGAGCAACAATATAACTCTATGGAAGAGTTAGTTCAGCCCTCTCTTTCTCCTCATGGGGAAGGAGATAGATCTGTGCACCTCTCCACTTGTTGGAGGAGGACTATTGGTGAAGAGAATACTTATGAAAATCATGATATATTTTCTAATTTTATGCATTCTTTTACATTATATATCCATGCCATGACTCCAAGGAGGAGTGTCATATCTTATAAACTTCATGGCCAACTTTGGGCCAAAAATATTTCTGAAAATGGCCACTCCCTTGATGGACTAAGGGAGATTTTGTAGCATGATGGGTGCTTTCCTAAGGCACCAAATATATCTTCCACTTCCAACCATGGAGATATGTTATGGGCAGTAATTAAGTGGTGGGGAAACCACTTACCACATCTAAATTTTATGCAAGCAGGAGATGTCCTATGCTGGTTTCTATTGGGTGAGTATGGGTACTACCCAAAGTTTGATATTTTCTTGTCTCATGCCTTGTATCTCAATGAGAGGATGCATAAGAAGAAGAAGGCATGGTTTCTTTGGTTTACAAGAAGAGAGTTTGGACATCCCATGTCAAATTTCATGTCCATATATTTTCTTGTGATTGGGATGAGTCTCATGTATGTACATGTATTTATTTTTGGAATGTATCTCATGATCATGTATGTACTTGGGTTTCGGAGGAATTGTAACTCTCTCATGGGATGGCATAAGGGAGCTTTTTTATCTTATGATGATGATCATGCTCTGATCTTTGTTGGGAACATGAGAGGAGGGATGATACATTGGTTGAATGTGTCCTTTGAGAATGAAATCTCCCATATTCATTCATGTTTCAAGAGGAGGATAGCACATTGTATGGCTGCTACATCATATCCTTTGTTTTCTTATGCAAGGAGCCATATGTTGGGCTTATGTCTTTGGAAGAAGTCTCCCACTTGGGAGAATTTGTAGCAATAAATGTGTTTCTTGAATCATATTTAGCCAACACCTATTATCCTCTACTATTTCCAAGCTTTGAAGAAGCTTTTTGCAGCAAGAAGGTGGTGGGATGGCCACTTATTGTACTATGATTTGAGGCAGCAAGATGAAGGACAACACTGGTCTCAAGGGAGGGACTCTTGTCACCATCCAATATATCATATGACACTTAGTCCATGTTTCTTTTGGAGCACATATGGTGAAGATCCTCTATTCACTATATGCATGGAATATTTGGCAAGGAGGCTCACTATAATCCATGAAGGGAATCATGAATTCCCAAGTCTCTTTTGGCTTCATGAGGACTATATTATTGTAGCCCAGGATCACCAGCTCCATATTTATCATAAATTGAGGGAGAGACAATGTGATTTGAGTATTATTATCTCTCATTTCCAACCATGGAAACCCTACACATTGCATATGGTGGGGATTGGTGACTATTTCTTTGAGCTACCAAAGATGGCTCACTTTTTTTGGATGATAGCATGGAGATTGAAGTTTCTCATGGGGGTTGAAGAACCCACTATTCACCATCTCTCATGCCTTGAGAATGCCAATGGACAACATATGATTCTTTATATGTATCTCCCACTACTTCATGATGACAGCTATTTGGTTCATTCCGGGGAGGAGACAATTCCATTGGATATTTTGCAGCACTCACCTTGTCAGTTGATGGAGGGCAAGTAACACTTTTCAGGGGGAGGATTGTAATGTTCCTAATTAGCCCAAGCTAATAGGAATATTTAAATTTTATTTTATTTTCCATTTATGAATAAATGAATAATGAAGGACATGTAAAACTCCTTAGATTAGTGAATAAATCAATTCTCAATGTAAACAAAGCTATATCTGAGCCATTTACAAAAAATCCACTTGCAGGTGTGAAAGGGGTTAAGCTGTGAGACTGGGTCAACCTTGACCAAATCTACAGCTCTGTCTAGATTCAGTGTATCTCATAAAGGGACAGCGTAGTTCTAGAAGGAGGACCTCATGTGAAAGGGGTTAAGTGATTCAAGGTGGTTTAGGGTTTTGCACATCCTCATATTATAAAATGAAGGAGAAGGCTCAAGAGAAAGGTTGTTGAATATATTATGATTTTGGAGAATTTTTCTTCTTAGACAAATTCTAGTTCTCTGGGATTTTTAGCAAGAGACTAAAGAGGATCTCCTGTGGGGGTTCTCCATCCTTCCATTGAGTAGCTCTTGGAGGGCTTTGTACTTCTTCTCCACTATCTGGCATATGGCCAAGCTCCATCTCTCTTTGGCAGCGTAAATATAGTGATGGTTTCATTTTCTAAGTGAGCTGCAGCAAGTGGAACTCTAGATCTACAAAGATCTAGCTTATATTGGAACCTCTTCTCAGTGAGTGTGTCTTTTAACCTCCTGGAAGAATGCATCCACAGCTTGTGCTTCAGTTTTTGATCTTGGCATCAGGCCAAATAATTCTCAGAGCCTACAGTGTTTTTTATCTCCATGGACAGCATTATTTGCAGATCTACAGTTGTAGGGTGTTTTTTCTACATTTTGGAGGAGAGATCTTTGGTGTTGGGATTCTTCCTCTCACAGTGGTGATACATGGATTGGCCATCCAATCCATGTTAGTTTTAGATCTGATCTGTTGTACCATTTTATTATTCAGAAATTTTTGAATCATTCTGCATATCTGCAACCTTAGATCTCAGATCTACTCTCTGTGCTTCATGTTTTGCACAAAACCCCAAGGGGAATGTAATAAACAACCTCTTTGGCTTCCAAATATGTAATAGATCTATATTTTCATACATAGATATGTTATAGATCTATGATCTAATATATCATTGCTTCAGTCTTCAGAAAATTATGCTATCTATCTCTCTTGGCAATTTCCAGTGTTGTAGCACCTCAATCTTGAGGGTTTATCCATGTAAAATCTCTTTTTTTATCTCATAAATGCATAATTATTTCCCTAGATATAATTTCATGATTTTATAAAAATATTTCATCTAATCCCTTCATAAATTTACACTGCTTTAGCTTCTAAAACTTCTGCATACACTAAGTCATGGGAAATCAGGGTTTTTAAGCCTAGTTGGGAGTGGAGGAACTGTTTAACTTAGATAGAATGATTTTTTTGACCTTAAATTTGGTATGGGAGTCCCACACGACCTAAGATAAAATAAAATCTTGCCATTTTCCTTATTTTTAAATGTATTTCTGTATACACTCATTTTAGGACCAAAATCACCCATTTTTCCCACCCTTTTGAGTCCAAAAGTGAAGTAAAGGCTGCTTCTGATCATATTATTGAATTATATACACTATAATATCTATTATCAGTCATAGGGATACATCTCCAAATCTATAATACCTTAAGGTATTCTCATTGTTGTAGAAAATTCCAAATTTGGAACATTACATTCCATTATTTCCATCTCTGATTTTTTGGTTTTGGGAGGTCCAGATCCTTTGGGGGTGGTATAATTAACACTTATCTTGCCCTTGTTATCCTTTGGAGGTACTCACAATTCATTTTATGGTGGAATTGTGAGCTAATACTACAATAGCAGTGTGTGATCTTCTCCTAATTAGAGAGATTGATCTACAAGATGGGAGTAGCCCTATGAAGGCTATTTGTAAGGTTCTTTAGTTCCTTACATTGATTGACTTGGTGGTAAATTTTATCACATAGCCTGCATTTCATCCTTAGCTGGACATGGGCCCTGCTAGGACGGTGCATCATTTTGACTCGCCCAATGCTTTTGTATTGATAGGGGATAGGCTGCCTGGGGGAAATCTGCCTTACAATAGGTTATCTTGGCTCTGGACTAATTATATCTTAGCTTTGTGTTTCCAATGAACATATGATGTCTATTATCAGGTGCACTTGAGGGATGTAAGTATAGTGTTGAGCATGATGGTTGCCTTAACACACTAGACAAGAATGTATTTCTTGGGTATTCCCTTCCTTTTGGGCTGGTGAGGTGATTGGATACCATTTTCGTAGCGATTATAGGTCTGGGAATTTGGCAACCAAATGGTTACGTGTGTTTCATAACACACAGGTTTTTCTTCTTCATGGAGGGCAATTGGGGGTGACTACGTGCCCCCCAACCAGCCGCTTTTCTGCTGACAGGAAGAGAATGGATCTGCTTGTCACATCCTCTTGCATTTTCAAGCTTTCCATGGATTCGGTAACTAAGTCGTCTCCTAGGTAAAGGTGCATTATGGCCATGCATAAACTGGTTAATTTTGAACAAAATCAAGTGATATAATGGCAATGATGTAATGGGTGATCAACAGAACATATCCGACATGAATGTCGGGTTGCTCGTAGGCTGACATAGTATACACGGTTAACTGGGTACCATCTCTGAAATAGATCTAGGGTTTCGTATTCGGCGATGAAATTATAGCGTTCATCACAGATTGCACAGCATTGGAGGGGAGGAGGAGGGAAAAACGAAACTCTTTCAGGTGACTGCCTTACCTCTTGTAGATATAATATGACCCGAGGTTCTTACCCATCTATCTACATGGGGGGATCCTCCTGGTATGATTTTTCTAGGGCATGTAAGGCATATCTATATCGTGGCATTTCTAGGCAATGATGAGTGTAATGCCCATAATTTTTGCAGATAGCACATGCGTGGTTGATACGCAATGCTTTGCCTTGATTTTTTGTGGTTGTTTCCTTTTTACGGGAATTTGTGGCCATGGAATTTCTTTCGGAGCTTAGGAGAGGTTTTAATTCATATAACTCCAGGAAAATATTGGTAGGATGGCCTACAATATTGCACAATGCACAAGGTTTCAGTGCCCTTGGCATGCTGGGGTTTTCTATCTTTTTCCCTTTTTTGTGGGTTTTCTTGGTCGCTTTAACCGACGTTGCCATGGGAATCTCTTTAACCATTGTCACCTCCTGAGGAGGGATGGGGGTTATTCCTGTAGTTGTAATTCCAGGGGCTCCTAGCATGGTTGGTGGGACCAAATAATAGAGAGGTGTCGCGAAAGACATGTTTAGAAATGTTACCATTGCCAAGACTTGTTGTGACATGAAACTAGGAGGAGGGTATAAGAATGGAGTTTGGGAGATGGCGTAGGGTAGAAAAGACATGCCAGTGGCCTTGGTTTCGTTACAACTAGTCTCTGTCTCCTGGATGCTTTTAGTGTTTGATGATGACATCATGCACATCGGGGCCCCTGTGATATCAAAGAATGATTTTGGTATGATAGGGGGATCTCCTAGGAATGATCCAAGGATAGATGACGGTTTCAACTGGCTGGGGCCATATTCTTGGTACCGCATGAGCGATTCTATAGATGTGTCTACATAGGGTAGAATGACATTTGCAGTCATCATGGGTCGTTTGTCATGGTATGTCAATTGGTCAACGGTGATGATGCGATCCTCGTGGGGGAAAATCATTATCCGGAATACGGAGGATACTATGGAAGACATGGCATACATTAACTTCGCCCAAGAAGTATATTGTAGTCAAGCTAAGCATCCAAGACCTAAATATCTATGAGTACCGTCTTGTTGGGAAAGCTAACCAGGACATTCTGATAGATATCGACGGGAGAGGAAGGGCGCCCGTCGTATGCTCTCACTATGATGTCGGATGGCTTAATTTCGGGAGATCCCAACTTCTTCCAAACACTTTTGGACATGATGCATGTAGATGCACCCTCAACGACGATACATGGGTGAATAGTGATGTTCTGTACTTATACTGGTATCTGGAAGGTGACCAATTAAGGAAGCCTGGGGGTGGCTTTATCTAAGCCAAAAGCCATTAGCCATTAGGCTTTCCATTGGTTTGGGAAAGATTGCAGGACCTCTAAAGTTGACATGGAAATAGAAGATTGTTATAAATCATCCACGATGCTATAGTTATGGGACGCTTTGGAATGGTTTCCTACCCACCTTGTTTGAACTTTAGCCATATTTGGCAGTGGTTCAATAGGAATTTTGGATATAATCAATGGTGTGGTAGGTGCACTCGTGCTCGCCCTTAACAAGTTAGTATATGGAGGGGTATCATAGCTTCTATTCCTTGTCTGAAAGAAAATTTCCTCACCAATCTTATAGATTTCGTGGTTGTTGTTCCCGGAATCATTTGGGGGTGGTTGTTGTTGTTGGGTACTAAATGCCCCTTGGTGGGGGAAGGGCTCTTGCATTACAATGATTTGTTGTGTAGGTCCCCCTTGTCCATGGTTTCCCTAAAGCTTCTTTAGCTAGGGGAGTTTGGGATATTGATGACTATAATGGCCATACTCATCACAAATAGCACAAGAATATTTTGTCCATATATTAGCCCTCTTGTTCTACCCTTGGGAGATATTTGGCTCATGGTTTTGATTTCGGTTGGGGTTTCCCCCAGCCTGAGATCGCAGAGGGTGTTGTGTGTTATTTCCCAACTATCTAGAATCTCCCTTTTGTTTATTTTTCATAATTTTATTTGATACGTTAGGAGGATGACTATGATTCTCCTGGTTATAAGACTGGCATGGCTGGGCCTGATAAGGTTGCATGAAGTTCACCGGTGCATTATTTTGCAACGATGGGTTTTGTGTTGGGGAGGGGGAATGTTGGGGTCCCTGACCCTAGTTTGTATATGGGTGTTGGGAGGGATCTCTTCCGTCAGTGTTCCTAGCTGCGTACTAGGTCACCTGCGAAGGAGGGTATGATCCTACCTGCTAATGGTGGTATGACGATGCCCTATTGGTCATATTTTGTAGAGGTGCGGGATGACTCTAATGGTAGCTCGATTGTGTGATGTTCTG
Organism: Pinus albicaulis; assembly: GCA_034641835.2. Taxonomy (NCBI): domain Eukaryota; kingdom Viridiplantae; phylum Streptophyta; class Pinopsida; order Pinales; family Pinaceae; genus Pinus; species Pinus albicaulis. Next base: position 405,306,818 of record CM076578.1, on the reverse strand, counting down.
GTTAGGAACATACGAGTAACCGGGGTATGGGATAATACTACCTACCTAGGTGACTTTGGTTCAATGACTCGATCAATCTGTCTGCAGTATTCGATGCACCAGGAAATTCTTTGTAAGTTTGCAGGCACAGAGCGTTAAGGATGATGTTGTAAATGTATCCTGACTGGGTGTATATAAGCTTGATTTGTTCGTCTTTACTGATGGAATCCTCCTCAAAGTTAGGTCCTTGGGTTGCCACATCCTTTTAAATATCTGTTGTGAGAGTCTTCAAAAAATGGTCTAGTAAAATTATATCATCAATTTTGGCTTTGCACAAATTTTGATGTCATCACCATTCATGAAGATGGTCTAAGATATGGACAGCTGGCGTTTGACTAAAATGAGTCAATAACTCCATTCCTGAGATGTGGTGGATGGGAAACTGAAAATACGTGAGGAACGCAGTAGCGAGGGTGCTAAAGGTTCCATGCAAAGCAGAAGGCTTCTCCACATACCATTTCGTGACTGGTCCAGTTAAGGTGCGTTGAAATAGTCTTAGTCGAATAGTATCATCAATAATACTATTTGATGAACACCATAGGTGGAGAGTCATTATATGATTTCCAGGGTCTTCTGCTTGCTTCCTTTCGAATTTTGGAATGTTGGAAGGGAGCTTTGTGGGCATGGGGGGGCCAATTGGGGTTGTGGGAAATGGGATCATTTGTTAACTTTGATAGATCTGGGAGGTTTAATGATGTTAGTAAAGGTAACTGAGTATTGAGTGCCATTGTGAACTATGAAAACACATGAATATGGTTGTGTATGGGGGGTTTCTTGGGGATATTACCATGTGACATACCCAATTGTTTGTTTTGTTGAATCCCCGAAGGGGTAGTGCTCCTCTGCCCTCTCGGGGTTGTGGGAGGAGTTTGTGTGGTGACCCTGAGGGGGTTTTCATCGGTGTATCATTGGGTGACCCTTGGGGTTTCCCAATTAAATATTCCCTAATAAAGGATGAACCAATAAGGGTGGTTATGTTTTCTCTTTGGCCTTTAGATATGGTAATCTCTCGACAGTCCTCCCTCTAATGGGGGGAGGTCCAAAAAACATCTAATTGACAAGTTCCCGTTGAGTCCGTTATGGTGTTGAATCGGTTTGATTTTGGAAATATTTTTTTGTTTTTTTGAGAGGAGAGAGATTATTATCAAAGAAAAATGTGATCACATACATAAAACAAAGCGAAAAAAAAAAGGAAAATATTCCCTTTAGATTAATCCTATGTGATTAGTCAATCAAAAAATTTGGTTTTGATTGTTTCGTGTATGATACTCAAAAATCCTAGAAGACCTAATCGTCCTCACACTCTCAATTGTAACTAGGCCTTGCGAAGATATCATCTGGTGGGTATTGGGGCTAACGTCTTGAAAGAACTGGTGACGCCTTCCAGCTGCCGAAGAATCAACCAAGGTAATGGAAAGAGGATCTAATGTTGCTTGCACTGTCGCCTATAGGGAAGGATGCCCTAGATTGGCCACTAAAGTACCATCTTCACGCAGGTGTTAGTCTTGAGATTCTTCGTATTCCATTGCAGTCTTGAGCCCAGATTGGTCGGTGGCCCAGTATTCACCGTTGTATTTGGACCTAAGCAATACCCTTTGGTCTGTCTCTGTGGCACTCAGATTACCTTCAGTGAGGATGGAAAGTGCGATTTTAGCTCCCCTAGTCCCAGCTATGTTTCAAGAATGTAAAATCACCATGGAGGCTTATTGGACGCCTTCCCCCAATGGTCCTAACCTAAACTATTACTTCTTTTGTGGCCCCTGTGGGGAGATTTTAATGAGTTCAATTAATGGTTATTTTTAAGGAGTCTTAATTTTCTTAAGGTGTGCCTTGGTGAAGTGACGGTAAGAAGAGGACCAAGGTCATAATTTACTGAAGCTACATGTGTGTAATGAAGTGTACAATCAAAATGTTATAGGATGTGGATATGCAATGATCCTTTACACTCCTTTCCTAATTACACTATGTTTGATTGTTCCTTTCAAAAAATAAACCATGTACGGATAATGGGCCGCTTACAATTTTGCCTAGTTATTCTAAATGTTGCACTATAGGGAGATGGAAAAGTATCAAAAGAAAGCTTTCATATGTGTACCCAGGATCACCAAGAGGTGCAAGGGTGGTAGAGATTACTTGCCTTATTTGATACTTTGATCCTAGTCCTTAATCCTAATGCAAAATTTAAACTAAACTTAATGCAAAAATCTTGAAAAAATGAAAACTAGCTAAAGATGTGTGGATATGGGCCACTTACTGCCTGCTAATTAATCCTATGTGTTTGGTGTCTATTATCAGTAACTATTTCATTCATATAGAATGTGTGGATTTAAAAACCACGTACTTTCCCCCTAATTAAACTATGCAAATTTGTGATGATAAACCAAAATTAGAACTATGCAATAGTTAAGCTAAAGTTCAACCAAAAACATGTCCTAATAGTCAAGAAACACCATAACACAGTGTTGGTAGATTTATTATGGGTTGCTAGTTAGTTTACAATTGCAAATAATGAAGAAAATTAGTGAAAAAATGGCTCACTAGTTTCCGCACAGGTTATGTTTACACGAGTGTGTGGGTAGCTATGTAAGGCTGAATGTAATTTTCTTGTGCACCTGTTTTCCTTAAATAAGATCTTTTACAGGGAATGGAAAGTTGAGGAAAGGAGAAATAGTCCTATGACATCTTGAGAAGAAGAGAGTCTTGCAAAATAACATACATAAAAAATAGAGGAAAAAGAAGTGGAGTCACCAATCCTGTATTGGTGTGTTTAGTACGAGGGTGTATTAAATGCACCAGTGCTTGGTAGGAGTTATTTATATCCTAAAATAAATGTCACCGTGCAAAAATGGGTTGTTATATGGTTAGTGAAGCATCATAACATGTAGAAAAACTAGTTATAAAACATAGCATACTACAAAAGAGGTGGAAACAAAAAACAACAAATACAAATATAACACAAGCTCAATATTGAGTAAATAACAATACCAATGGAGAACGAATCCCCTTTTATTATTTTTTGGTGGTAAGAAACATGTAGAACACTAAAACACTGGCAGTGAGTCCTTAGAGCTATGGAGCTCTAGTAATCAAAGCAAGGAGGACTCTTCCCTTAAGCTTTTTTCAAGCCTCTCTCTTCTCCTCGAATGAGTGATCGGATAACGGACAATCGTGCACTTCTAATGAGACGAACAAAGTTCCTTCTCAGTTCAAACATCCCAAGGAACATACAGATCAGGAATATCCATGAGGATACGGATATTATATTATAAAATATATGAGATTAGATGGATGATAAAATGTTATAATGAGGCCCTGCTCATATACCTACGCAGGTGACCTTTCATGACTGGGCATGTCTCTTAGACATGCCCTTTCACTAAATTAATGACTACTTACATAATCCTTAATTGAATATTTAATAATTATATTTGTTATATTCATTATGAATTATATTCATAACATTTCCCCTTCCTTCAAAAGCTTTATCCTCAAAGCTTATAGTTGACACTTTTCTTCAGTTCAATCACGCACCGTTTTCTTCATTTGCTTTCGTCACAATTTAATATATCAAGTTTTATTTATTTATTTGTTATGAATTGGCCCTTACTTCAGAACTTTGTCCTCAACGTTTTATGGATAATAATTTCTTCATCTTGTATTTGTTAAAATACTATAATTTTCAGGAAATCTTCCTTCTTTCCTTTCAGAATTAGATTTAATTTCCTTTTCATCAATGATTGATTTCATTTTGTCTGTTGAATTGAGTTTTTAGGGTTTTTAAGATAACCCTTCCTAACTTTCTCTTCTTATTTTTAATGAGGTTATTATTCCTTCAATTTTTTTTTAATAATTTAATTAATTAAATTAATATATATATATTCTTTTAACAATTGACTTTTTTTAACTCTTTTTTTTTGTTGAAAGGTTACAACCCTAGTGAAACGTGGCTATTCACATATATTCACCTATAAAATATATGTCCACTTATGTTTATTTGACTCGGTTAATTTTCTCCACGTAAAAGTAAACTTACCATTCACACATAGATTTTTTAGTCCTTTACTTTTACCTTGCAAATACCATGGGAAACTACCATGGGCTTCCAAAACCACGAGCTTATAAACCACTAAAAAATAATCAAAATAACCTTACCTACTCTTCCTTATTTCTTTTTCCTTTTTAATTTAAATTTGTCTTGGTATGTACGTATATGTACTTCTTTATATATATCTCTTTCTTTTTCTTTTGGAACCTTTTCATTTAAATCTTTTTTTTCTTTTAATTTATTTCTAACTATATTTAACTTTCTTCTCTCTTTCTTTTTTTATAATATATATTTATATATATTCTTTATCTCTTTTTTCAATTTTTTGGTGTATTAAAGACACCCAGCAAACTAAACCAATGGAAGCTCTGAAATTTGTAGCGAAGTCCTTAGGTCTACAAATGGCAACAGACATTGTGATTTTTATAATCATTCAGATCGGAAAGTCATGGCTACGTATGTAACAAGTGGCCAGAGAACTCGAGCTACGATACCAAATGAAGCAAACAAATATCCTTCTCAAGCTTAAATACTCCAGAATACAAGGATATCCATGAGGATATAGATATTGTATTATAAAATATATGAGATATATAGATAAATGATAAAATGTTACAATGAGGCCCTGCTTATATACCTACGCAGGTGACCTTTCATGACTGGGCATGTCTCTTATACATGCCCTTTCACTAACTTAATGACTACTTACATAATCCTTAATTGACTATTTAATAATTATATTTGTTATATTCGTTATGAATTATATTCATAACATTCTCCTTTGGGATTGAGATGTTGGATGGCCCAAAAATGAATCCCTTCACTCCTTTGTTACTTGGACAACACATTGCTATTTTTCTCATGGGAAATTTAGCCAGCATAACAATGTGTTATAATTTGTTCTTTTCATGGTGGTCTTTTACTGGAAAAATTCAAATCTTCTTCCCTCTCTTGGTACAATTGTGGATAGTGACCCAAAAGTGGAGGTTGATTCCATTGTGTGCTACACTTGAGGCCTCAAGGTGGCTCTAGGAGGTTGTCCTTAGCAACCTTGAGTGGCGAGTATTTTTCCTTAAGTGTTCCAAGTGGTCCTAGATAGTGACCTTCCACCATACCCAGGACCACGCACCTTTTTTAGGGATATCCTTGGAGATTTGCACTAATATCAAAGAAAATGTCACGCAGAGCACTTTTTCCCAGTGCCTTCTGTGTACAACTTTTTAAATTTTCCTTTTGAACTTATGAAAAGTTAAATTTTCCATATTCTGAAATGTTTTTCCATCCTATAAATCCTTTTGCTTGAAATTTCATGATGTCCTTTTCCTGTCCGATTTTCTAGTGATAATAGGTACCCTTATGGGTGAGGAGAAGATATCCATGTATTATTCCATGACCTTGTCCAATTTTTTTGCTACATGGAGGAACCCTTCCCATGGGCCATGGATGTGACCATGATATTCTCCTTACTTTGAGAGTGAATTAGAAAAAAAACAAATTTCCCGATCGGGGAGATGATCTTACTGCATTTCTTAGCAGAGATCAAATAGATGGTGGTAGGTGGGGCTACCTCTGATATCTTGTATAACTTATTGTTGGAAGAAATAATAACAGTGTGAGGCCTCGACTCATACATAACATGACGCTTCCACAAGTATGTTGTTCCTAATAATACATCAAAAATTTCAAGAAGAGCAACATCACATAGTACATCATTCATGAAGGGCTTCATGTTGTAGGGAAGGCAACACTTTTGGCTGACGTGGAGATATCGTCCTTGGTCAAGCCACTTGATGGTGTATAGTTGTGGGTGTGGTGTCATCGGTAGGCTCAACTGCTTCATGACCTCTCAATGAAATTAGGTTCTTTTGGCTCCTACTATCAAAAATAAATTATAGCGGTGAACCATTCACCCACATCTGTGAGTGGAAGAGACACTCCCCCTCCTCTGGATCTTCGGGCTCAATCTTCTGGATCTTGGTGATGGAAATAATAAAACTAGGATCTGCATCAATAATTTTCTTCCCTTTTTCAGTTTATGACTCAGAGTCGAAACATGCATCTAACTCTGAAGCCTTCAGGTCAACCACCAGTGACTACTTGGCTCGACACTCACTTATATTGTGAGTGGGGCTCTTATGGAACTCACACCACTTTCATGTGTCCTTCTTTGTCTTCATGATTTTTTTCTTATCTTGCAGCTTCCATGGGTGTCCTAGGTCACCTCACCTTGGATTTTTCCTTTTTTCAGTAGTTTGGGATTGCCTTTCCTTTGCTTCATATTCATAGATCCAAAGTCTCGCTTCTTATATTTAAACTTCTACTCAATCTTGACAACATGTCGGTAAGTGGCTCCAAGAAAATAGATGTTCAGGAACTCCATCTCGTCCTCGATGTATTTGTGTAGATAGACATGGTACTTGAGTAAGATGCTTCTCAGAATCATTGATACCCAACTTCGTGGGAAGGGTATGAAAAATATTTGTGAACTCTGGCACGTCTTGGTCCCTTCCTTATTGTAGTTTGTTCCATTTTATATACTCATCTTCATATCTCCTGACAGGGTAATACTTCTCTTTAATGGCATCTCAGAAAGAGTTCCAAGTGGGTGCAACTAAAAATAGTTATGGTTCCCTCTCATCCCTCTACTTATAGTAAAATTCCCACTAGTCCTTGACGTAGGGGGTGGCCTTGAGGAGTGCAAAAGTAATATTTTCCTTATTGGAAAAATCATGAACTGAAAAATATACTTTCAAAATATTTAAAAAATCTATGGAATTTGCATCTAATTTTCCTTCAAATATGGGAATGTCAAATTTTACTTGTACCTTAAAGGGAGTGGTGCCTCCAAGGTGGTTTTTAGATGAAGATGCCTCACCTGTGGGCAATCACCAAAGGATCTAGGAAAATTTATCCATCATCTCGTTACTTTGTCGCTCAAGGGTTTGTTTGATCAATATTTTGAAAGAATCTCCTACTCCCTCGTCTTTATTTTCTTCTGTCATCGGAGGTCAACAGGGTCAGCAAGGCCGATCTTGCAAAGGTTCAACTAGTTCAAGCCCTAACTCCTTATACCCTGACCTCGTTAGGGACATACACAGAAAATCATAGAAAGAGAAGACCGCTCTAATAACACTGATCCAAATTTATGCATGACCGAAATGAACTATAGACTTAAACAAAAACACAAATATACAGTGAAAAAAAAACTTCAACTCATTAATAACAAAGTATTGAAAATTGTTTGCATGCAGAATGGAAATAAACTAGCTCAAGAGATGGTAGCTTATATCTTAGAAGAGATGTGGTGGCTACATACCTTCTGAATTATGTTGCAATGATGCTTGAATGCCTATTTATTATTGAGAAATAATGAAAAACCATAAACATTCAAAAACCTAACCCTAAGAGATGAAGCACCCAAAGTCTGTGGGCCCCATTGGGTAAATTTGTACATTGGTCTCCTCAAGTCATAACTTTGGCATACAATCTCTACTTTACGTGTATGATACCTCATTAGAAAGATATTTCTAAGGAATAAAACTACATGCATTTGTCTGTTTTCCAAACAAATGTAGTTTAGGGTCTCAAAATAGCTTCGGAAGTTCATGACCCGAAAAACTGCCAAAAATAGTAAATTGTGCTATAATTAAAGAAACATAAAGAAATAATGGTGGTCCAAGTGGAATATCTGGGTGCAGGCCACCAATATCCACCTAGATCACAAAATGATATGATAATTTCTTTGTAAAATTAGGACCATTAATGAATAACATATCCCCCTCTTGTTGAATGGTTTTTGACTCAAAGTCCATAAGGAGTCTCTATTGTTGGAGCAGGGCTCCCTAAGCCGCGAATTTGGTATATTTTGGTATTAATTAGTCTTTCGTAGGGGTTTTGGGGCAGGTAAAAGCCCCCAATGTTTTTTAATGGATCAAAGGGTAGCCCTAGGGTCCGCAAACCACGGTTTGCAGACCATAGGATAGCGTAGGCCATGTCAATTTAAATAGATGGATAGTTTGAGTCTAAAGGTAGGCATGAATTAAGTTTGATGCTATGTGCAAACTGTTAGATCTTTTTTGGGCTATTTTGGGTAAGGATTCCTACTAGATGTGTTCGCGGAGATCCTCAGTCCTGTTGTGTGTGGACCCCACTAGGCTGTGTACATGGGCTGGTTTTGGTTGTAACTGGGTTTTTGGATATTAATGTATGCAGAATATAGTTGAAGTATCTTTGTGCTATCTGGATCTATTGTGTTTACTGTTGATGCGAATCTATGATATATGTTTAAGCTGCAATTATATCTGTGCTATATGTTTGTGCTGAGATTGTATCTATAACTACGTTTATGATATTATTTGCTGGTAACTATTGATACGCACGTGGATGCAAAGATACTAACTAGATCTGTGAATGGTAATAGCTCTGTTATGGTCAATAACTTATTATATTGTTAAAATCCTATGAATGGACCTACTCTGTGTGAATCCAATAAGTGTAAACTTCGATCTGCCTTACTTACCTACTCTCTCCCTGGGTGCAGAAACCTGGTTCGAGCACCCTCCCATACTACTTCGGGTGAGACCTTGGCCTGCGAAAGTAGGTCATTATCGGAAGGGCCAGTAGTATAGGGGTTTGTTGGCAAACCTTAACCTTTGAACCTGGGCCAGGACCCTTCAAGCCAAAAAATGGTTCCGTTTCTAGGACCGAGAGCATTTTGAGAGAGAGATCAGATAATGCCAAGGGAGCATTGGAAACCTGAGAAGCTAGAAAGTGAAGACTGGTTCGAAAGATAGATTTAGGAATTTTCTGTAAAAGAGAATTGCACCGCGAAGTTGACAGCTGAGAAGTGGAAAAATAGGTACCTTTTTACTAAGGTATATGAAATATTCTTTGTAACTTTTGCACACGAGTTGCAGGAGTGGCTAGTTAGGCTCGTAGATTTCCAAACGTGTTGGAAGGATGAGTGGGTCACGCAATAGACGCCAGAGCTGACTCAGCATTTGGAAAATACTAACAATACCATCACCCGTATGGTAGATCACTAGGTGGATAGCGTGCTAGGAGGATTTGTGATAGAATTCGCAGTTGATCAGTTCATATCCTATTCTGAGGTAGAGCGAAGGTTCTTTAAAGGTTTTTGGGGTAAGTTTTTGAAAACATTGCCATTATTAATCAAGATATTATTGTGCGAGCAGAGAATTTTATGTAGCCACATTGAATGAATGAACTTTGATCAGAGTGAAAGTACAACTTGAAGTGGTAAGTATTATCGAACCAATCGAGAAGAGGATAGATCCATCTACAGTCTACTAAGAGATTTGTTTGCGCACGCAGGAGATAGTCCTCTAGCTACACCACCTTCAAGTTAGCATAAAGGTAAGAACTCACCCACACCTTTGCCACCACCGAAAGAAGATATGGCCAGTCACATGAGGGTACCCACTTTCAAGGGTGTAGGGGATGAAGATATTGACTAATTTTAGTTTGTAGCAGAATCCGTATGGACTGCACAGAATGTAGCTACCGACACTGTAAAGAGAGCGCAGCTATCACTCACCTTTGAAGGAAGGGCCTTGGATTGGTATATGGGGTACGTGGGACAGCACACAAATCCATCTATTTAAGAGATTAAGACAGCATTATAACAACAGTTTTGGAAGCCTAAGTCCTACTCACATATAGTGGTTGACTTGAAAGACTTTAAACAGGGACCCAGCGAATCAATTTGGGAGGCTAATTAGTGGTTAAAAAAGGTTATCAGAGATAGGGAATTTCAATATGATGATAGGCATCACAAGGAGTGGTTTATCACTATGTTTCTACCTCACCTACATGGACCTATGAGATAGCAGTCGATTGCAACGCAAGAAAATGCCTTAGAAATTGCTATGAAACTAGAGGTTGCATCGATAGACGATGCTCAGTTTGGGATACAATAGATCCAGGGACAGTTGGAGACAATGCATATTGAAATCCAAAATCTACAAAAATACTGAGGGAAAGAAGCTATCCCAAATGTATGGTGCATTCGATGTAGGGTATCTGGCCACACCAAGGATCAGGACCCACTGCTAGAAGACTACATGCAGGGTGGGGGACCCAGCCCATTGTGCCCTAGGGAGGTTGCGGGACCAAGAAGTCTGACGTTATGGTGCACTGATTGTCGGGCAGTTGGACAACACGACACCAACCACTGCCCCTATCTTGGTGTGTATGTTCCAGAACTAAAGCAACAATTGTGCCAAGTTTTCTAATCAGTGGTACATGATGAGAATAACTATTGAACCTATGACTTAATGATAGACCGAGGAAACCTTTACAGGGTACAAGCCGATCCTACGTCACCACTATTTCCCTCAGGCAGAGGAGGCTCCCCAGCTATGGGTGGGGGAGGGGGTAGAGGTGGAAGCATAGGATGAGGAAGAGGGCAGTTGATTTGTTATAACTATGGAGAAGTAGGGCACTTCGCAAGGGACTGTCTAAATCCTACACGAAAATCTTGTAGGTATTGTAGAAGGTTGGACCATGTGATTGAATACTGCCTAATTTTGATAGCAAAAATGCAGGAAAAATAGCAGACACCTACGCAGAATTTGTAGAGGGTTAAGGCTGAACCACGTGATGAAGGACTAGGCATTAATGTCATAATGCGCAATGGCATGGCTACTGGGGGAGTTGAGGAGAAAGTTGTGGTTGAATCTCTTATTTGAAAAGTAGCTATCAAGCAGGAAAGCTTTAACCTACAGAAGGATAAGGAAACCTTTGTCGTAGCCCATAACGACTTTATGAAGGATGAGGCATCTACTTCCAAGACTCCAACACACCTAAGAGTGGAGAACAAAGTTAAAACATTCTTGCAAGCATGTATGAAGTTGTTGCGCAACTAGAAGGCAGTATAAAATCTTCAGACACTGATAGATAGTTGCACGGAAAGAAATGATCCTCCCAAAGAAGTTACATATGTTCACAAGTTATACAATAATAAGAAACACACTGGTCGAGAGATGCGATTAACAGCACAGATTGGCAACTATGAAATGGATCAGGTTATCTTGGACTTGGGGTCAGATGTGAACGTACTGCCCAAGAAAAATTGGTAGCGGATGGGAGAGCCTAAGCTAGAATGGTCCACTATACAACTACGTATAGCTAACCAAAAAAATATTATACCATTGGGAAGGTTTTCAAAGATTATGGTGGATATCGCAAGTGTTAAGGTATGATCTGACTTCAAAGTAATTCAGATTGTGGAAGATGCGGACCCTTACCCTACACTCCTCAGGCTAGATTGGGCCATAGATATGGGAGGATATCAATCTAAAGAAATGAAGCATGGTCTTTGAGAATGAGGGTGAGAGGGTGATAGTCCCTCTAGACCCTGCGGAAGGAGAGTGGTATACAGAACCGGTGCGCGCAGAAGAGGATGTGGATCACATCTATAAATTAACTACTCGGGATGAGGATTGGATCAATCCTATGGCTGATGGTGTACTTTTTTGGGAAAATGATAGTGAATGTTTCTCTAACTCTGATGGGGAGATCGAAAATTGGTAGAACTGGATACATGATGTATCTGTGTTGCGGTGTCTTAGGTTCACAAAGAAATTCCGGTGTATTTCCTCAGAGGTAAGAGAACTACCCTACTTTGATGGTTTTGGTAGCATTAAGTATTTTTTGTGAACCTTTGAAGCTAAAGTCCCAAAGGAATGAAGGCTATGGGCCCTTAATCTAGCCATGTGCGCAACTCCTGCAAGGTGGTGGGACACGCATAAAGGGGCATTCCAGGATTGGGAAGAATGTCGCGACATGATGATCTTACGATTCGAACCTCCAGCTCACCTGTGCGTAAAGACTTTCTTGGGGCCAGGGGAACCATGCAAGCACTTTTCCACATGGATGTAAGAATGGGGTGAAATAACTACAGAGGAATGGGTCCATCTATTCATTCATGCCTTGGGGCCAATCCCAACTACATGGTATTTAAATGTAGAATTACACTAGTGCACCTGCCACTGGGAAACCCTGAAGGATGAGTTTGTAGGGACATTTGAGTTGATAGGAGGAATGGAGGCACTTAACGAAGCTCTGCAGGACATTGATGCCTTAGTATTTGATAAATCACGCCCATGTGTATCACATGGGGAACCAACATGGGAAACGCAGATGTAGGATATTGTCAACTGTCGCAATTTATCAATAGTGGAGGGTGATGACAACCCATGAAATGTCTCTATCCTAGAGTCGAAGGGAGAGCTCGTAGTTGCTGGACCTCCACTACAGACTTTTAATATCACTAAGCCTCTAAAGTTGTGATAATTTAACATTGGAACAGAGGTGCAGCCTAAGTTAGCTAAAATTGGGGACTACTGGGATGATGATACTGTGGGAAAAGTTGCAAAAATCCTCATGAAATACCAAGAATTATTCCCAATGAAATTTTTGGAACTCAAAGGGATCACAAGGGACCTAGGAGTCATGCGCAACACTTTAAAACCAGATGCATTCCTTGTGAAGCAGCACCCTTATCGGTTGAACCCCAAGTACAAACAAAAATTCAAGGAATAAATCGACAAAATGCTTGCCGTAGGTATCATCAAACCGGTCGAACAGTCAGATTGGGTAAGTCCTATGGTGGTTCAGGAGAAAAAAAACTAAAGGAGAGATACAGATGTATGTTGACCTGCACAAATTGAATGATGCTTGCATGCATGATCCCTTTCCTACGCCATTCTTAGAGGAAATCCTTGATAGCATAGGGTGGCAAGAGGCATACTCGTTCACTGATGGGTTCTTGAGCTATCATCGGATCAGGATCGCACCTGAAGATCATAGAAAAACCATGTTCTCTACTGAATGGGGTTCATTTCAATACACCGTTATGCCGTTTGGACTCAAGAATTCCCCTGCCATCTTTTCATGGGTAGTGGTTGCAGTATTTAAGGAATTTATCCACAAGTTCTTGGAAGTATATTTTGATGATTGGATTGTATTTGGGTTAGTAAAGAGTCATGTCTTGAACCTACGCATGATTTTGGATGCCTGCATAAAGCACCAGATATCCCTGAATATCAAGAAGTGCATATTCTGTGTACCATTTGGGATCTTTTTGGGTCACTTAGTTTGTTGACAAGGGCTGATGGTTGACCTTGCGAAGGTGGTGGTTATCATCAACCTGGAAGTTCCTACAACTGAGAAGCAACTGTGCTCTATCCTAGGACACACAGGCTACTATAGTAATTTTATTCAGGGATATGCATTGATCACAAAGCCCATGGAAAAATTACTGAAAAAGGATGTTTCATTATTTTGGGATGACGAGTGTCAGAAAAGCTTTGAGTTACTTAAGGAGAAGATGGTCTCTATGCCTATCCTCATCTTTCCTAATTGGGCGAATGTTTTCCATGTTCATGTCAATGCTTCAAGGATTTCCCTAGGAGCTTTCCTTATGCATCCGGTGGATGGAGACATCGACCATCCAGTTGCATTTGCCAGTAGAAAGCTCTCTAGTGCAGAGCGCAAATACTCCACTATCGAGCATGAAGGGTTATCCATGGTGTACGCCCTACAAAAATATCGGCATTACCTATTGGGTGGGCACTTCAAGATGTTCACAGAATACTCAACTTTGAAGTACCTAGTGAGTAAGCCTGTGTTGGGGGGGGGGGGGGGGGAATATGGCGATGGCTCCTGCTGTTTCAAGAATATGACTTTGAGATCATAGTAAATCTAGGAAATTTGAATGCTAGGCCGGACCACCTATCCCGAATCGAAAGTGGTGAAGAGCCGACCAACCTAGAAGAAGGATTTCCTGATGCACAGTTGTTCGCTATTAAGGTATTTGATGTGCACTTCGCTGACATCGTTCACTTCTTAACTACAGGGATGGCACCTACGGAGTATTCGGTACAACAAAATAAGGATTTGGTAACCCGCACAATGGATTTTACCATCATCGCAGGCCATCTATATAAGTTGGGAGCTGACGAAGTGCTACGAAGATACGTCTTGGCACATGAACGGCATGCCATCTTAGCAGAAGCTCACGAGGGCGTAGTAGGAGGTCACTACACAGGGAAAGAAATGACACAAAAGATCTTGAGAACTGGGCTATGATGGCCTACACTGCATAGTGACTCTCACGATTATTACAAAGCCTGCGATACATGTCAAAGGACGAGAAGGCCATCGTGCAGAGATGAAATTCCCTTGCAACCGAAAATGACCCTGCAAGCATTTGACAAATGGGCCATTGACTTTGTTGGGCCCATCAACCTACCAGGAAAGAAGACAAGTGTGTGCTACATCATCACTACAACTGATTATGTAACCAGATGGGCCGAAGCACAAGTTGTGAAGGATTGCACTACAGATACCACTACGCACTTCATTTTTTAGCATATTCTGATTAGGTTTGGTTTTCCGAAGATTTTAATGAGCGATAGAGGTACGCACTTTGTTAATGAAACAATACAGGCCTTGACTGAAGAATTTTGGATCCACCATGCAAAAAGCACCCCGTATCATCCACAAGAAAATGGGGTTATCGAAGATTTTAATAAAATCTTGCAGCAGGCACTGACCAAGGTCTGCAATGTTGATCACAACGACTGGGATGTGTGCATCTCGTCAGTTCTGTGGGCCTTTCGAACCACCTGCAAGAATTTGACTGGGAAGACACCGTTTAGGATGGTTTATGGCAAGGAGGCCATTATGCCCATGGAGTATATTGTTCCTAGCCTGCACATTTCAGCCTTTACGAACATGGCGTAGCCGGATATCATGGAGGAGTGTTTAGCATAGCTTGTGGATATAGAGGAGGATCATTTCATTGCTAATTTCCATCAGCAGATTCAGAAGGCTCAGGATAAGGCATGGAATGAGCGGTATATTTGGCAAAAGACATTTACAAAGGGTGAATTGGTCCTGTTGAATGATAACTAGTTTGCAAGACACCCGGGGAAGTTTTGTTAGCACTAGCTAGGTCCCTATATGGTAAAAGAAATCACTAATGGAGGAGCTCTTCAGCTAGCTTCCCTGCGTGGTAATATGATATCAAGATATGTTAATGGCAGCCAGCTCAAACCGTACCGGATCAAATGACTATATGGCCGGAGTAGCTGTATGGGGCGGAAGACACGCAAGGGTTGATTGCAAGTCTGGAGGCCTGGAGAAGTGCACTGGGAGCACAAGGCTGCGTTTGTAATGTAGGAGGTACACTAGGAGCGCAGGGGTGTGCTAGGTGCACAGGGGGTGAGAAAACTAGCCGTTGGAATAGTAAAACTAGGTAAAAAGAAAATTTTACCATTGAAGGGAGTGGGCGGTTGGAAATTAATGAGGTGATTTCCAAATATTTTTTACCATTTAATTGATGGTAAGTTTCTAATAAGCCTCACCCAACCGACGGGTGGCCCCCATAGCTATAAAAGCAGAGGGATAGATCAGAAGAGGGTTATGTATCTCTTGAACAGTTTGTGCTTTGTGAAATTTTGTGCCTATTGTGCTTTGTTAAAGTCTGGGCATGCTACACCCTCTGATAGTAGCAACCCTAAGTTCATATTTCACACCAGAATGAAAGCGACCAATCTTGCTGAACCCTCACAGCCCATGGCCTCGACGGAGCAAGAATTTGAGGAAGTATTGGAAGTCAACCCTGAAGTGGAGGATTTTATGTCCACACCAAGCCAATGGAAGCAGAAGGGGAAATAAAAGGCACAAGGATCGGGGAAACCTAAAAAATGAACTGGGATAAAGCCCCACACCTCTCCTCAAAATGTGAAGTCCCCGAAAATGGTGCCCCAGGCACGTTCCCCTAACCCAGTCAAGAGACCTCTATCTACTCAAGAAGAGGCTCAGATTGTTGAACCAATCAACTGGCTACCGCCCTATGTTCAGCCTCGCAGGCCCTCGACACGCATGCCTAAGAATATTGATGGCTTGCGCAACTATCTGCAAATGCCACTGACTCTAGGTGAGGTCCCCATCATTGGAGAACCCTTTGGTAAACTCCACGAGGTAAAATTCCACGACCACGACATAGCTAATTTGGAGGCCCTCCTCGAATTGGCGCCAGAGCTATATCTCGAAAGGGTATTGGAAGATGATGGGATAAATATAGTCCCCATGCCATGGGTGTGTGGATGGGCTGGTTCCTGGCTCTTAAACCAGCTGAGGATGCCTCATTTTGGCCACTGCAATGTCACAGACCAACTTGTGAGCTAGTTGCTTGCCCTAGTCCATGATGGAAGCTTGTGGATCCAAGATCAAATCCCCATTGATGTCGCCCTTATTCACTGTATTACTGGTCTCCCCATGGAAGGGCCAGACCCTATGCTGTGCATCAGAAAAAAGTATGAGAAAAAGATCGCCGAAAAGGTGTGCTAGGATTACCATGTGGAGCAAAACACTCGAGGTTCATGATCAACACCATCAGCGACCCTAGTGCGCAAATGGGTACCTTGTTGCTAGCATGCAAGATGACACAAAAATTCCAGGCTGCCACCGTCCCTATGTATGTAATTCAGCTAGCAGGCCAATGCGAAAAGGGGGTTTCCTATAATTGGTCCCAATTCTTGTGCAACGAATTTCTAGCGAATGTACGCGAAGCCCAGGATCAGGGACGAGAATTCTACTACTCTTGGCTGCTACTTCTCATCGTGTTGGTCACATGGGAAGACCCTGAAGACTCAGTCATCCCTGAGCTCACCCAGATATGTGTGAGGGGGCACGATACATGAATTTGTGGGACTCAAAGGACGTGTAGTGTATTGAGGACAATCAAGTATTTTGGGTCCTATTTCAGAGCGGGCTCGTAGCAGCAATCAATTTCTGGCCACGCTTGTCACTAGCGGTTTATGATAAGTACAAAATCATAGCAGTATTTCAAGTTACCACACATAATGTACAGATCAGAGGCTGTAAGGATCCATCATGGGTCTCACTCCCATACATGGTTGCTGATGAGGACATTGACCGCCTAATTGTGACTTGGCCTCCACACTAGAAGTTTGGTTTCATATCATGTATGAGGGACACCGTAGGGATGAGCACTATGAAGGTCACCCCATCCAACACCACCAAAGAAACCGGAGGACAGGGTAAAGGTACTGGGAAGGAAGTGGACCCGGGATCGCAGAAGGGTTCACAGCAGGGCAAGAGTACTGGGAAGGGCGTGAAACTAGCATCGAAGAAGGATTCGCAACAGGGTCTAGGTGTAGAAGGTCTGAATGTGGGAGGTGTTGACTACCCTCAAGGTACAAAGTGGACTGGTGACCCTGTTAAAGGGCCATGATAGAAGAAACGAGTTCAATGGCCGAAACGCAACACAGGATTTATGCTGACAAAAGAGGACCTAGAGCAGATCACAAATGCGGTCACCCTGGCTACAGAAGACAAATGGTTAGCCTTGGAAGAACAACAGAAAGCCACATTCAACACACTCTAGGCTGAGCTCCGAGCTCTACAGCCCAAGACTGATACCTTGCAAAAAAGTATGATTCAACCAAGGTCGACCCCAGCCACAAGAAGCGCAGTAATCAGTACATCGAAAAGTCGCCTTTTCCCTCTACCAGGCACAGCCCTCATACTGATTCCACCCAACTTAGGAGCGCAAGTCCAGGCCTGTGCAGAGGTACACTTGGATCTTGACCGCCTTTCGCATGAACTGTTGTAGATCCTTCATGCATCCTTGTTCTAAGAGATTCAACACAGAGATCGTCAAGTGCACCAGCAGCTTAGTACAGTTGAGCAGACAATTGAAGAAAAAATTGCTGAGGTGTCCCAGGCATAGGCTACATGTACCCTCGCCACCGCACAGTAGACAGAGCTAGAGCACCTAATTAGTAGGCTCTACATGGACGTCACCGAAGATATCCCAACTTCTGCCACCACCCAAGCCAAGATTAAGGGGTTGGTTTCAGTGCTAAAAGCCTCAAGGACCGAGATCCAGGTGGTCAAGACAAAGATGGAATAACAGATTGTGTCCTTGAAGTCCAAGTTACAGTCAGAAACGCCACTTGAGGTAACGGCCCAGTAAGCTGCACTCGTTACAGAGGCCACCAATATCATTACAGGTCATATTTCTCAAGGTGCAAAACTGTTGGAAACAACTATGCAGCTATGGACCAAGGTATAGCATGACCCTCTTCTGCAAGAAATCAACCAAGAGTTGTGGTAGAAGGAAGAAGAGTTTGATCAAACGGAGGCTACACTGACCATTGTGGTCCCCGCTTAGTGCTTAGCTCGACTACGAACCAGCCATACACTCATAGATGACATGGACGCTCTTCGGAAATGAAAGAATACTTTGAGTGATCACCTCAAGCCGTGGGCCAATGAGGCCCTCAAGTTGTCTTAGGATTTCGACATCGCAATGAAGCAACTAAACCAGGCATTGGAGAGTGTCACTGCTGCTACAGAAGGCCCAACTTCGTAGAAGTTGGTGGAGATAGCCCAGAACGTTGTTGTGCAAAGTAAAGGAGTATTACCCCCATTGGTTGATGCGATCAAGTATCTTTAAGTGAAGATGCAGAACCCACGACCACAATGACTCGAGATGAGTCACAAGATTGTGTTGGGGGCCTATTGGAGCAGGGCTCTCTAAGCTGCGAATTTTGTATATTTTTGTATTAATTATTCTTGCATAGGGGTTTTGGGGCTGGTCAAAGCCCCCAATGTTTTGTAATGGGTCAAAGGGTAGCCCTAGGGTCCACAAACCATGGCTTGTATACCATAGGATAACTTAGGCCATGTCGATATAAATAGATGGATAGTTTGAGTCTAAAGGTAGGCATGAATTAAGATTGATGCTACGTGTGAAATTTTAGATCTGTTTTGGACTGTTTTGGGTAAGGACTCCTACTGGATATGTGCGCAGAGATCCTCAATCCTGTTGTGTGCGGACCCCACTAGGGTGTGTGCACAAGCTGGTTTTGGTTGTAACTTGGTTTTTGGATATTAATGTATGCAGAATATAGTTTAAGTATCTTTGTGCTATCTAGATCTATTGTGTTTACTATTGATGTGAATCTATGATATCTGTTTAAGTTGTGATCATATCTGTGCTATATGTTTGTGTTGCGAATGTACTTGTAGCTGCATTTATGATATTATTTGCTGGTAATTGTTGATATGCACGTGGATGAGAAGATACTAACTAGATCTGTGAATGGTAATAGCTCTGTTATGGTTAATAACTGATTATATTGTTAAAATCCTATAAATAGACTTGCTATGTGCTAATCTGATAAGCGTAAACACAGATCTGCCTTATTTACCTACTCCCTCCCAGGGTGCAGAAACTTGGTTCCAGCACCCTCCCATACTACTTTGGGTGAGACCTTGGCTTGCAAAAGTAGGTCATTACCAAAAGGGCTAGTAGTATAGGGGTTTTTTGGCAAAACTTAACCTTCAAACCTGGGTCAGGACCCTTCAAGCCAACATGTATCAAAGGATGAGTTCATAAAAATAGTCAAAATATAGGGTATGAAAGTAATTGAGATTATAAATTATCCTAATCCATATATTTCTTGTAAAATAAAGAAGAGAAAAAAATAATAAAATTCTCAAGTGAAACTCTTCTTTGAGGCACTTGGGACAAACTCTCAAACTAAAAACCTCTCTAAGTTATTTTTGAGTTTGCAGAATAAAATACTATTTCTAGGAAAACCCTTACAGACCTAGTAGGGAAGGGACATAGTGAAAACAAAAAATGGCACCATTACCCTATAGAAACAAAAAAAAAAAAGAGAAAAACAAATTCTAAATAACTTTTCATATATTGGTTTCCCTATATTCCCATTGTGTCTTATTGTGTGCATATCACCAAATTAAACCTACAATAGAAAGGAAACCAATATTATTTTATTTAGGAACAAAATGTTTCAAGAGAAAATTCAAAAGTATACAAGGATAAGTTTGGACTTAACTATCATACCTTCCAAAGCAAATTGTGTCTTGTCACAACTACATTCTTTCCTTCTGAAAAAGACCCCTTTCCATTCCCATCATATATCACTTTCCTTACATAACTCATATTAATCCATATTTAATTAGTTTTCATCATCTCCCATCCAATCCATTAGTTTATTTCCCATCAAACAAGCTCCTATAGAAAAATCACTATGTCCCTAAAGTTCTATAGGAATATTGTAGGCTCACAAAAAAGCTACAATTCAATGAATTTTTTGCAACCAAAATTTGAAGCTTCAAACATATACTCACCAAAGTGTCTACCACACTTTTCAAAGAAGAAAAGTCAAAAAATAACGCTTCTATAAGATCGCATGTAGCTAGGAAAATGCCATGGAAACCTTTGGATTTACATCCCTCAAGAAATCTCGTAATGGAAATCAAACATCATGTATGAATTACTTAAGCCTTCACTCTTCTCAGGTTTTCATGTGAATTAGATAATGTATAATGCAAGGTCATAATAGAAAAAAGTGGAGAAAAGTTGGTAATTGTCGAAAAGTGTAACTAGGTTTGGTCTTCATAATGACATGTAATTGTGACTTGTATAAATGATGTAATAAAATTATTTTTGTAAGTATTTCTCCATGGGTTTCATGAGCAAGTGATTTTATTTATAGTTGGATCTCATTTGAGAGCATTAGGATTTTTCATTTAGAGTCAAAGAATTAATTTCATGTATGAAGAGCTCTTCTTGAGCCTATTTCAATCTATATGAGTCTACAAAGTATCAAGCAGCCCTCCAAAGACAAGCATGGTTCTCCTATTCATATGTCAACATCAAAGATAACTAAAGGAATACATGTCAGCTCATAAAATAGACACACTATTTCACATGATCTGGTCGGCTTATATTGATGGACAAACAACTATATATAGGCACCTCGACCCATCCCATAGACACATATTTTCAAAAATGCATCGATGATTTTTTCGGATGAATATTACAACAAGACAGTTCAAATATGAGATTTTTCGATGGTATCTATGGAAGGGATAGGGAGGAAATGAAGGGACAGTGAGGGCATACCTCCGATATTCTCAGGTAACCATACATTATCACAGTTTCGGTCCCTCTCTATATTATGGCCAGAATGGTAAAAAGCTCATATTGTAGTGGTGCAATCATTCGATGGTGTATCTATATTATTATATGATGATATCCCAGTCTTGGTGAAGGTCTCTATGCTAACAACAAAGAAATACATTCCAGACATAGGATACATGGAAACTACTATTCCATGCTACAATGGAATCCACAGTTCTGTATAGTGACATCATAGTTTGGTACCATGTTATCATAGTGCAGAAAGGATATCTCATTATCATGATGGTATCTCAATAATAAGGAGATTGAAGAAGAGAAGCATAAGACTAGTGTCTTGGTCTTGGAGTGGCTTAGAGTTCAAGGGTCATGGTCTTGGTATTCGTCAATTGGAATCTCTATAAGAAGAATTTGTGTGCATTTTACTCTCAAATAGTGAGAGGTTTTGGCCCTAGATCATAGCCTACATGTTGTGTATCTTTTCTATCTATGTTTATTCATTAGTAATTGTTTTCTGAAGAAAGAAAACTAATAATCTTACAAGAATAAGATCATAATATAAAGAAGTTAAGAAACATTAACAAATAGTCACTAATGAAGAGAAATCTCGTAATGTTGATGCCTTATATTTCTCAACATGGTTTCTGAGCTAAGGTGTCAAATTCAAGGAAGGGCATCAAATCAAAGTGACAATCAAGGATCAAGTTTCATGGAAGGCATCAAAGCAAAGTGAAGGATCTACATTGAAGAATCAAACCCTAGATCAAAGGAGGAAGTGTTCTTCAAAAGAACTCTTGGGATCATCAATCAAATCAAGGTAGCTAGAAGTCTACATCAACAAAGTATTGAATCCTCTAGTCATCTCATCAAGTTAAAGAGATCTACAATGCAAGATAGCACAAAGTATAGACAACCAAGAGAATCATTCCATATATACACTCATTCACCTCCAAGAAAGTCTAATTATCATGAAGGAAAGAAGGAACTATCATATTACAGCAAGGATCCCCTCCCTATCCTTGAAGAAGGTCATCCAAAGAAGAAGTAATAACTATCAACAAAAGGAAGTTGGATCTAAAGATGTTGTTATCATAGAAGAATCAATATCCTTATTTGAAGAAATTATTTTTCATTTCGAATAAAATCATCCAAAGTTAATCCAAAGGGAGCTTCAACCATGATCAAAGTGATCAAGATGAAGATCTCATCTTCAATTTTCAAGTAAGTATCTTTCATTCTATAATCAAATTCAGTAAAATGACTTCGTGATTGCAAGGATATTCATAAGCTGGTTGGGTCATCGAAACTCCTTGAATGGAAAAATAAGGATAGATTTGACCCTCAAAAAAAGTGAATTCATTGAATACATCAATGAAAGGGTCTCCTCTTAATACATGGAAAGGGATTCTTATGAAAGGTCCCCTCATATATAAAAATTGGAGACATCAAAGAGATGTATATGATAAGCTTGTAAGACTACTCTCTAAAGATGTGATAAAGCAGGTCACATCACTTAGACCTGATCTACTCAAAATATAAGGTATCAAAGGATGAAGGAATATCTTCATAAGATCTCAATTGCAAGATCTAGGATGAGACAATCATCATTTTTCTATATATCAAGGTAACAAATGTCCATAGGGATAATAAATTTATCGCATTCAACAACTTGCGGTTTATATGCTTGATAAAAGAAGACAAATTGAGGACAAAAATTTCGAAGGTTAAAGGACTCAAACATTTGCAGGAAGGAAACAGAATTTTAGAAAATATTGGTCCTCAGAAAAGAAAGGAGAGCATAGCTAAGATTCAATGTTATGGAAAATTTATGAACATTACTAAGAGGAAGCTCATATCACCGGAAATATGGAGGAAGTTGAAGAAAATAAGTCCAAGGAAAGAGGGAGTATTAGATATTTGCTATGATTAAGATAGTCTCCCTCACAAAAGGTCTTGTCATAGCTCCTAGATATTTTATAGGATATGACTATAATAAGATGCATTGTAGCATAATGGAAGCATTAGAAACAAGAGATCATGACATCACCATAGTGGAACATGAAAGACATATAGAACAAAATCTATGGCAGAAAATTATGAAGGATATAGCTCTTGGGAACCTCATTGGAAGGAAAAATTTATTCAGGACAAGGCTCGTCATACATCAAGCCAAAAAGAAAACATCTGCTAGTTAGGGAAATGAAATATCATCAAGATTCTCGGATGGAATATTCATTAGAAGATTCATGTATCTAGAGAGGAAGCAAGTGTTTCATCAAGAACTCCAACTTGTGGAATTCATGGGATGATGGTATGATGACGTAAGAGATGAAGAAGATCAAGGGGTTGCAGATATTTTCAATCAAGGAAGTTGTTGAAAGAAGCCTAGATTACTGAAAGATAAATGAGGAATGTATTCTTGTATTTAATATCATAATTTCATGCCGTATGGTTACAGGTAACATGGATCACTAATTCTATCTTGAGAAGCATTATCAAAGGAAAAGGATCTCCTCCTCTGAAAGGATGCAGGAAGGAATAGGTCACACTAGATGAAATCAACATAAATATTTCCTCATATGAAATATGAAGTGGTTGACTACAATCAAAGAAATCTTATTGGAAGCTCCTGGGAATGAAATGTGTGAAGAAAGGAAGGAAGAGATAATGAGATATGAAACCATGGTAAAGAAAATCAACATCCAAGAATACCAAGAAGACTTGACTAGGAAATATCCTGGAAAGATATGAAGACTCTGATTGAATTCTGAAAAAGATGGAGACCCTTGACAATGGATATCTTTGGGATATGTGTCAACATGTATGAATGATGTTATCATGATGAAATACCATCACAAAGGTAATTTTGATTTAAGTGTTCATTCTTATTTTGAACAATATCTACATGGACTTTGGCAGGGATGCCAAAGGGAATTGGATTTCTTCACCATTGATAACCATATGGTAGGATGAAAGATCCTTGAATAAAAATGGTATGAAGAAAAAAAATTGACATGAAGCAAGGACAGATGAATCTCATGGATCAATTTCTAGTGAAAGAAATATTGACATGACTCGTGGATGAAAGTGATGGATGGTTTGTTCCCTATGAAGAAGTCCCAAAAGGATGAACACTCCATAACAAAGAAAAATTCATGACATATAAGGAAGGAGTTCTTCAATGCAACTGGTTGTCCCATTATTTCCACCTGGGGAGCTATTGTAAGTCCCTAAATAAGAGGGAGCCTGGAAACAAGTTTCTTACTTGGTACAAACTTGGAAATTCCTAAGCCAAGAGGGAGCTTAGGTACATTCCTTGTATATGAGTGAGTACATTCCTTTATTGGAATATGTACTCCCTAATTAAGAGGGAGAGATAGACCCATCATTCGTGCCGTCACATGGGAAGATATATTGGAGGATTGGGTAAGAATTTGGCATCAAATACTCTTTGAGGATGTAGTAGGGCATCCAAGATACGAGGAGTCGAGAAAGGACCAATATTCTTTGAGGAATGGGAATCCAAGATAAGAATAGTCCAAGTGGAACATACTCTAAGAGAACTGAGGTGGGGTATGCTCCGATAGAGATAATGGTCAGGGTGTATATACATCACTGGTCTCATGAGCATTGTGCTAGAATATTGTGGAGAGATAGAGTTTTTAGTCAAGGCCTTGATATGTGATCATGTTGGTTGATATGATGCTATACATATGGGTTACCAATATGATTCTTCTTATGAGAAATTCTTCAGATTGAGAATGACCAAGTACCATTATGAATACCTCCCTAGTTATGAGGGAGTGTTGAAAAGTGTAACTAGGTTTGGTCTTCAGAATGACATGTAATTTTCACTTGTATAAATGATGTAATAAAATTATTTTTGTAAGTCTTACTTCATGGGTTTCATGAGCAAGTGATTTTATTTATGGTTGGCTCTCATTTGAGAGCATAAGGATTTTTCATTTAGAGTCAAAGAATTAATGTCATGTATGAAGAGTTCTTCTTGAGCCTATGTCAATGTATATGAGTCTAAAAAGTATCAAGTATCCCTCCAAAGATACGCACGGTTCTCCTCTTCTTATGTCAGCCTCAAAGATAACTAAAGGAACACATGTTGGCTCATAAAATATATACACCGATTCACATGCTCAGGTCGGCTTATATTGATGGACAAACAACTATATATAGGCACCTCGGACTATCCCACAGACATAGATTTTTGGAGATGCGTCTCTGAGTTTTTCAGATGAATATTACAGCAAGAAATTTTAGATATTATATTCTTGGATGGTATTTTTTGAAGGGATAGCGAGGAAAGGAAGGGACAGTGAGGTCATACCTCTGAGATTCTCGGGTAACCAGACATGATGACAGTTTCGGTCCCTCTTTGTATTATGACCAGAATGGTAACAAGCTCGAATTGTAGTGGTGTAGTAGTTTGATGGTGTATCTATATGATGCTATTATGTTATCTCAGTCTTGGTGAAGGTCTTGGAGCTAACAGCAGAGAAATACAGTCTAGACAAAGGATACATGGAAACTACTATTCAGTGCTACAATGGAATCCATATTTTGGTGCAGTGACATAACATTTTGGTGCCATGTTATCACAGTGCAGAAAGGAGATTTCATTATCATTATGTTATCTCAATAACGAGATCGAAGAGGAGAAGAAGAAGACTAGTGTCATGGTCTTGGAGTGGATTATAGGTTAAGGGTCATGGTCTTGGTGTTCCTCAATTGGAATCTCCATAATAAGAATCTGTGTGGGTTTTCCTCTCAAAGAGTGAGAGGTTTTGGCCCTAGCTCATAGCCTACATGTTGTGTCTCTTGTCTATTTATGTTTTTGCATTGGTTATTTTTTGTTGAAGAAAGAACACTAATAATCTAACAAGAATAAGATCATAATATAAAGAAGTTAAGAAGCATTCACAAATAGTCACTAATGAAGAGAAATATCCTAATGTTGATGCCCTAGATTTCTCAATGGTAATCATAATGAGTGTGATATTTCCAAAGTCACCACATGTATTGAGAAGTGATAGTAGCTATCAACTCATGATCGTTAGTAATTATCCCACTCACATCTATGATTGTAGTTGAAATCAACCAAAGTTAAGGGTCACTTATAGTTATCAATGGGTCGTTGTTTTCTGGCATAGCAATTATCACATACAATGCACCAATCATTGTCCTAAAAATTTAGAAGGATGTAAACTCAACTATCCACTCAAATGGCTTCCTCCATCTCACAAATCTACCCTTTGCACCACAGGATTATCTAACTATAAGGTTTGAGACTACAGGTTCTCGTATTATAGGGTTTAAGTCCACAAGTTCTACAAGAACAAGACACTGTCAGTTTTCTTTACATATTTCCATATCAACATGCTACAAGACCATGCATCATGTCTTAACACCACAACCTTAGTTGTGATAGGTTGGTCATTTTCATTTCATTGGCTTGATTTCTTTTCACCGTTGCATTTTCGACATATCAACTACAAAAAAAAAAACAATGTCACTCAATTTAAGCTTAGACATAAACAGTCTTTGGCCTACTTAGGGTTACATACTTTCTCATGATGAAGCAATAAGCTCCTCCATTGTTTTTAACTAAAAGTATCATTGGTGCATATCTCATATTGAACTTGTAAACTCCATTTTTTAACTAAACTCTCCCTAGCACATATTTACATATATAAGCTAGTTATCCTTTCAACACATAGGTTCACTAACCTAAAATTACATTGGAATTCTAGCCTCAAAACATATATACATAGGTACACTATCGCAAAACACATATATCCATATCGACATGTAAGCCCAACATATCTTATGCCACCACCCTAGCAAATACTTGCACAAATACATGATTGGTCACAATGGGGGTGTTATAGTCAATCGATTTAGCACTGTAGCTTTATTTGTGGGTGTTGTGGAATAACTCTCCAATACATAAATGTGATAAGATATGATTTAGCGATCTTGCATTAGAATGTAGATCATGCATGTACACTTGCTATTAAAAATGATTAGGTGTAGGATAATGAGTTAAAATAGTGAAACTAGTTGTGGTTTAAATTATGAGTCTTTTAATAAAACTCTACACTATGTTTATGAATATATATATATATATATATATATATATATATATATATATATTATATATATATATATATATATATATATATATATATATATATATATATATATATATATATATATATATATATATATATATATATATATATATATATATATATATATATATTATAGTGAAGTATTTTTTTGGTGCATATCTCTAATTTTGTATTGCTTCATATCTCATTTTATATAAGAAGGGCATCTAGATGAAAGTGAGGGGATTTTACATAATTATCTCTTTCTAGGATTCTTGAGTTTCTTATCAGCATACATGTTTCAAATTCCTATATCTTGAATTTGATATAATTTAGGTTAAAAAATTCTTGATTTATCATAGATAAAACTAAAATAGTCACATGGAAATCATTCACGTAAATGATGATATCCCTTTAACTAACAAGGATATGTATTTATATATAGATTATAGTGAAGTATTTTCTGGTGCATATCTCTAATTTTGTATTGCTTCATATCTCATTTTATATTATAAGGGCATCTAGATCAAAGTGAAGGGATTTTACGTAATCATCTCTTTCTCAAGATTCTTGAGTTTCCTATCAACATACATGTTCCAAATTCCTATATCTTGGATTTGATATAATTTAGGTTAAAAAAAAATCTTGATTTCGCATAGATAAAACTAAAATATTCACTTGGAAATCATTCAAGTAAATGATGGTATCCCTTTAACTAACAAGGATAAGTGTTATTTTTTGCTAGAATTTTTTAAAGAGAATTTGTAGAAAGAATGATGGTTTCCTTTTGAATGTAAAATTGATGCAAAAAATGGCTAAAAATATTAGATTGTCATTTTTTTCCATGTTCAAAAATGTAAATCAAGTTTCACATACCTCTACTATATTAGGTTTTTCCAATGAAAAAATAACTTGAAAATGTTATGAAATCTAGATCTTTAAATGTTGTTTTGCCTAGAATTGAAAACCAAGTGTTCAAATGCTTTCATGTACTGCTATTTGCAAGAAAAAAATACATCTTTTTTTATCATTCTTTAAATCATTAAATATATAATATAGCAAGCAAAAAGACACATTTTTTTCCATTCGTTAAATCATTAAATATACAATGTTAGATTGTCATTTTTTTCCATGTTCAAAAATGCAAATCAAGTTTCACATACCTCTACTATATTAGGTTTTTCCAATGAAAAAATAACTTTAAAATGCTATGAAATCTAAATCTTCAAATGTTGTTTTGCCTAGAATTGAAAACCAAGTGTTCAAATGCTTTCATGTACTGCTATTTGTAAGAAAAAAAATAGATTTTTTTTATCATTCTTTAAATCATTAAATATACAATACAAGAAGCAAAAAGACACATTTTTTTCCATTAGTTAAATCATTAAATATACAATGTTCCATATACATATATTTTGTAAATAGTGCTTCACATAAATGTTTAAAGAAAAAAATTAATAATAATAAAATAATAAATAATTAATTATACTTCTACCTTAACACATATTAATAATAAATTAAATAATACTTTATTTATAAAATAATTTTAAAATATTAAATCTTTCTACTAATAAATCTCAACTGCTCTTCCTCATAACAAAAACACAATCCCAAACATAAACCCATGGCTAATAATAACACTCGTTTATTATAGTTAATATTAACAATTATCATTGACCATAATTATTGATTTTTTTTTTCTAAATCACCACCCAAAGACTTGAAAAGTAAGCTACATGTGGGATAGAGCATCCTTCTTGGTAATGGAACTTGGAAAATGGACTTTGCAAAAATATAAGTTAATTAGTATATTTCTCTTATGCTATAAATATTGATACAAGTAAATTAATATATCTTACTTATAAGCTATAAATATACTCTACCAAATATTTAACATACCTAAATTACTCCCAAATATTATTAATTCACCCCATATATATTTCCTCAACATCCAAAAACATAGACACTTCTTCCACTTTTCCCTCGTCACAAGTGGAAAATTATGGCTCGAATCCCCACTAACTTAAAACCTAAGTTGTGACGCTAATACCCAAAAGCATAAACGGATTTTGCTATGCTTTGCATATTAGATTTATGAGTATAAATATAAAAATTATTTAATACTGAATGTTTTATATAGCTTGGGCTTCATGGTTAAGAGTCATTTATTTTTTCTTAAAAAGTTCAAAATAGAAAAATAATATGTATGTTTTTTATACTTAAGCAGTCAATGATATCTAAATTAGTGTTACTCTTAAAATGAGATAATAATAATATAACTATAACCACAACCAATGAACCCCGTGATTATTGCATCCACATTTTATTTTATTTTTAGGGTTTCCCTTGGGTTTGCAATTTATTGTGAGCGGCATTTCCCTCTCAGCAAGCAAAGACCATGGCCCCAAAAACCTTGGCAATAGAACCGGGCGCGCATAAATATCGTTTTCCCTGATTTCTCGTTATTGTAAATATCGTTCAACGCAGGTAAACGGTAAGTAAGACCAAACCCTAAACTCCAACATCTCGGTATTGAGAAGGGATACCAAACCCTATTTAGACCAATCTACCTACTCACTGCGAGTCCTCTGTGTGTTCGACTGGGGTAATTCTTCCACCCTTCTTTGTTTCAGGCCTTGTTCTCAACATTTCACGCAGCATCGCTTTCGCTCTCCATATTTACACTGTTACAGATCCTAATATGGAGAGCAGATGCCGAGAAGAGGCTTCGAAGGTGGATTCAATCTTCCAAATAATCGAAAACATGCTTTCAGAGCAAAGAGAAGAAGAAGAGAAACGTCTGGGCAAAAAAAGATTGTTCATAGGGATTCAGAAAATGGCCTCAGTCTACACACCCGAATGGAGAAAAGCAGTCATTTGCTTAAGTGAAAATATTCCAATGAGCCATCTCATTCAAGGGTTTTACAACTATTATCAGATTCCTGCAGGTCCTTCCTTTCAGGAGATTTGTCTTCGTCTTCGCAGAAAAAGGCATTGTAGAGATACAACCAGTAAAGTTGTTGTCCAGAGAGCAAAAACAGAAGATGGTGAAGCCATTTTTCTTCCAAGGGACGTGCTGGAGAATATTTTTTCAAGACTTCGACTAGCAGATATGGCAGCTTCTCGATTGGTATGTGATGACTGGGCTACTGTTTATGGTTCCAAATATTTCCAAAGTAAGTGTAACAGAACGGAGGCCTGCATTGTGATTAACAACCATAATTTAGATATGTGGGGTTTTAGCCTGATATCAAAGAGCTGGTTTCTAATGAAAGTCTCTTGTGATTGGGAAAGTCTGGGAATGAAAACCCTAGGCATCAAAGCCAGCTGTGATGGCTTATTTCTGGTGGCACGATCTGACTTGACTTTGTATGTTGTCAATCCTCTCGCCGCCCAGTGCAAGAGTTTGCCAAACATTTATCCAGACAACTGCAACCGTATTGAACTTCTCAGCTGCCTCATTGTGCATGGAACAGCAGAGATGAAAAGAGAGAAGAAGACAGGACATTTTAGAGTTTATTTGTTTGGTAATTGTCAAGACTTTCTTAGCCTTGCGCAATATAATTCCATGACAGAGGTATGGACAATAAAGAAGATTAGTCTCTTTGAAGATAATGAGCTCATTGTCTCACGGACTTTTCCATCTCCATTGTGGAGTTATCGTCGTGGTAATGTTATTGTTTGTTTGTCAGCTACCTGTCGATATTTACAATATTTTTGTAATGATGAGGTCAATAACGATGATAATGCCCCCTATGCTAGAGTCAGGATGGCATCTATTTTACATATCCCTGCAACAATTGATTCAGAATTTTGCTCTAGTGAAAAATGTTGCCCTAATGTTTCATTGCCCACAGTAGTACCTTATATGTCAGGAACTTCAGATTATGGACTAATATTGGTAGGGAGGGTCAAGAGAGAACGTGGCTATATATATGGGAGGCTTCCCATAGTACCCCATGTTGATATGCACTTGTGGAAGTTCAATCAAGTTGTAAGGAGGTGGAGAATGATAGACACCATCAGCTTGGAAGGTAACATTATAAATATGATCGAATCATCTGAGGGGACAGATTTTGTTGTAGTAGGAGATGGCAATGATGACATTTGGTTCATGCTAAGGGGCAGTAACAACATGTTGCATTATAAACTCAGAACTAAGGAATGGATAACAGAAAGCGGTTGTCCAGGAGGAGGATACATGGATGCCAATTTTCACTGGAAAGCAGTTTTTGAAAGTCTCAGATTTGATGTTCAAGTTAGTGTTTAATGTTGGTTTTGTTTTTTTTAAATTGATTGAAAAAAAAATTGTTAGTTAGGAAAATTGTATTTTTTATTTTTATTTTTAATGTGTGATTCACTATTATTTTATATGAGATGGCAATGATGACATTTGGTTCATGCTAAGGGGCAGTAACAACATGTGGCATTATAAACTAAGAACTAAGGAATGGATAACAGAAAGTTGTTGTCCACTAGGAGGATACATGGATGCCAATTTTCATTGGAAAGCAGTTTTTAAAAGTCTCAAATTTGATGTTCAAGTTAGTGTTTAAGGTTGGCTTTGTTTTTTTAAATTGATTGAAATTTTTTTATTGGTTAGGAAAATTGTGTGTTTTTTTTTTTTTTTTTGGTTAATGTGTGATTCACTATTATTTAACATAATTCATTTTGTTTAGATATTTTATTTATAATGATATAAATATTCTATTTTTTTTAAATTTAAATTTATGACTAACAAAAAAATTGCTCTACACTTATTCAAAGTTGTATATAAAATATTATTTTAAATGATTTGACACCATCACCCTTACATGAAACATTATAAATATGAGAAATTTGTTCTATACTCACTCAAACTCTATATAGAATATCATTTGAAATGGTTTGACACCATCAACCTTACCTAAAAACATTATAAATATGAGCAATCATTAGATGGAGAAATTTTCTTGTAATAGGAAAGGACAATGAAAACATTTGATCCTATTACAATGAAAACATTTGGTTCGTGCTAAGGGCAGTGATTTATAAACTATGGACTAAGAAATGGAGAATGGAAAGCAACACTATAGAAGAAAGGGTACATAGAAGAAAGATACATTGATGTTAGTTTTTACATTAAAGCAATTTATGTTATTGTATATGATTGATTAAAAAATAATATTGTTATAATGTTGTATATGGCTTAGTAACCAAAAAAAATTGTTAGGTATTTTGATTAGATTATTAAAGTTCATAAATGTATATATTTTACTCTTTTCTATAATTAAATTTGTAATATTTTAAAATGGAAATATTAAATAATATTATAATTAAATTATGAAATTTTATTTTAAATGATTAGATTATTTTATATAGACTAAATAGTTTCTTCTTAATACAATTTCAGTCAAGATTATGATTTCTTGTTATTTAAAATGCATTTTTAAATATAGAATTGCATTCAACCCCCTCAAAAATCCTTAAACCACTAATAATTCTTAGAAAAAAAATTGCAAAAGTTTAAACAAAAACTACCTAGAATATATATATATATATATATATATATATATATATATATATATATATATATATATATATATATATATATATATATATATGATTGATTATTTTCCATCTATACAATAACATGACTATTGTTTTACATTTTAGAGATTGTGTTTCTTTATATTTTAGAGATTGTGCATTGAATTATTGTTTAATTCAATAAAATGATGTGTTGAAGCACGAAGTTTGAAGCATGCTTAAAAAAATTAGCTAATCATTAGTATATATTATAAAATTTGGTAATAAAAAATATAAATCTTTGAATTTTAGATATCATTTTTGGGATTCAACTAGGTTAAGTAAGTCATTCATCTATGACCATTTCCATTAGAGGTAGTCATAAATGACTAATTTCTCAAGTAAGGCATTCATCTATTACCATTTCCATTAGAGGTAGTCTACTAATTTCTCATGATTTTTTAATAGTCCACTTAACACTCATTGCATCGGGTGATGCTCACAAGGTGAATATATAAAATTATTATATAAAAGAATTTTCTTGTTAAATAATTTAAATATATTAGATAAATACAAGAATTTTATAGTAAAAATATTAAGCATTCCAATTTAATGATGAATGTATACATATATTTTGTAACGTGCACCTCCCCTCACATCTACCCAAGTAACCGGCCAACTGGGGTAAACATGAGTTGAGGGCAGTTAAGAGCAGACCCAACATCCTTGGTGACTTTAAGGAAGTGGAATCAACCTGGAAAACCATAACACGGACTTCCTGCACCTGCTATAGAACCCAAAACCCCAGGGGCTATCCCAACCATCAAGCTGACTTGTCCTTAGGTCCCATTGAATTTTGCTTGATAAAACCCATGAACTCTCCCTTGATATGGGAAAGGGTGTGTCTAGGAGGCTCTCGACACTCCCACAACATATGCATGTGTGCATCTAGGGACTCAATTTCCCAAACATGTGCCTACCTTTGTGGGATTCAAGGCACTTTGTAAGCCGAGAATCCTGGACACAATCCAGAACTTCCTATAGCTTTCAGAATCTATCAAAAACATGATGAAAAATCTATAACCAAAAACTTACTCCAGGACTAGGCCTTACCATCCCCAGCCGGGATTAGCATTCTGTCAAACACTTGGCATGAATGAAACCTACAAGTCTAGGAAGCAAGGCAGAGCATGAATGACTGAAAACTCTCAAGAGACATTACAAGAAGGATCACCACCCTCTTCCTTGAACTATATGACATCAATTAGGTATTGCATCCATTATATTAACATTTACAAGTAAATACATGAAATAACCATGACATGAACCAGTCATTAACCATGCTTACAACCAACATAAAACCATGGAAATAAAAATGAGATAACAGTCATTAAATCCACACATTAAAAAGTACATAAGCAAGAGAACTTAGCTTTCATTAATCATAGGAAACAACTGACCAAGTTCGGACCTCCACGTACCACCCGACCATAGACATGGTTGAGCCAAATCTCTCTTCAACCAGTCACCCACGTGCCATATTCCAATCATGAATGTGGGATCTCATGGATAAACCAATCTAAAAACAACCAAGGGAATCCAAAGGTTAAACCACTTCCACCCACACCATATCGTGACCACACCAAAACCAGTGCTCTGATCACAAAATCGAACCAAACTTGGAATGCCATCAGGAATCCATTGCTATCCTTGAGGAATTTTTTTTCTCCCTGTCTCTTAAGATTTACCACAATCTAATCTCGGATCACTAGGCCCTAAACTGAGATACCACCCTCTAGCTTTACCATGTATCCTACCAAAACTGGTCCATGGATTCTTAGGCCTTTGGGAATTTTCCTTGAGACCACCTCCACCTCGGATTCTGAAATCCATCTGGAAATTCCAAAGCTCAAAACTGAGATCAAAATCCCAACACACCATGGAATCCAGAAAAAGGCAAGGCAAGGTTGAAAACCACTGTCAAAACTCGACAAAACCATGCCACCGACTGTAAGAGAACTAGATACCAACATGCATAAGTATTCATATTGAAGCTACTAGATCCTACTCTTCCTTGCTTGATCTTTGATTTCCTTTCCTTTCCTTATTTTTTGCTTTATTTTCTCCTTCTTGACTCAATGTCAAAATGCTCCAAGAAAAATCTAAGTATCCAAGGGTGTGAGAGAGAGAGAATAATGAGAAAGCTCCAAAACTGAAATGAAAAAAGGTATCAACTGATCCTCGGGAGCCTTTTTATCAATTAGTCCTTTATTTTCTTCATTTTCCATTATTTTCCTTCATTTTCCTCCTCACATGAAACCTGTGACATTTTACCTTTTATCCTAATTTCCTTTATTTTCATAAATAAATGTGCCAAAAATATTTTTTTCCTTCTTAATGCCTTAGTCATTTCCTTTGCAAATTTTCCTTATCCATAAACACATATCCATTGTTGCCCACTAGGATATATTTTCCCAACATTTAGCTTGGAATAATTGTCCCTTAACCGTGGTCTTTATTTTTCCTTTATTAACTTTTACTACATGAAAAATTTAGCCCGGGTTTGTTACACAACCCTCCCCCTTGGGGAACACCATCCTCGGTGTTAAACCACACCTACACCTCAGCAAAACCGCTGAAAATTAAACATACTGCTCGTGGAGCTTTATAACTTAGCTCGATGCAGTATTTACAATGAGTAACTTGCTCAAAAGCAAGAAACATGATAACATGACCATATACATCCATGCCGCTTATTGGAGCTTTATAACTTAGCTCATGGCAGTATTTGCGTCCATATACATATGTACATATACCAAACCTCAAACTAAAATTTCTTTGCCTCAACCGACAAAGAATGAAAGATACATAGCCTACATCTGATCCATCATATCCCATGTAGCTTCATCGGGCCCAAAGTGCTTCCACTGAACTTTAACTTGCTTGATGGTTTTGTTCCTAAGCATGAGCTTCTTTTCCTACAATATGCACTGATTTTTCGGCTGGAATTCTCCTTGCTTCATCGACCATACAAACCAATCAATAACATGATCAACATACTTTATATAGCTTTTAAGTAATGAATAATGAAACACACCATAGACTTTCATTGTTGGAGGCAGTGCAAGTCAATATGCCATTGGTCCAATCCTCTCAAGGATCTCAAAAGGCCTGCAATATTGTGGTTCCAACTTGGCACATGATCCAATCCTCAAGGAGCTCTTCTTAGGCTTGATGCACATTTAAACATGTTCCCCAACCCGGAACTCCTTAAATATCATGTGTTCGTCTTCATAACTATTCTAATTGTCTTGTGGTTCCTTTAGATTCTTCTTTATAGCATGCATTTCCTATTCCATGTCTCCCAACATGTCCAGTCCAATCAACACCCTGCTAACTGGATCACTTCAACTGATGGGAGTATTACACCTTTTCCCATACAGTTCCTCTAAGGGACACATCCCCAATGACTCTTGATACCCATTGTTGTATGCAAAATCAACCAATGGTAGATACTCTTCCCACTTCTGCTGTTGATGCATCACATACATCCACAACATTTTCTCCAAGATCTTATTGACTCTCTTAGTCTACCCATATGTCTGTGGATGATAAGTTTTGTTGAAGGCCAATTATGTGTCCAAACATGAAAATAACTTCTTCCAAAACTTGGAAGTGAAATTTGCATCCCTATCTGACACGATATTCTTTGGAACACCATGTAATATGACCACATCCAGGATGAACACCTATGTTATATCGCTAGTTGAATATGTGGTCTTCACTGGAATGAAGTGTGCAACCTTTGTCAACCTATCCACAAAAACCATGATGGAATCATGATGTCTCACTGCCCTTGGAAAACCTATAATAAATTTCATGGCAATGACCTCCTATTTCCACTCTAGAATTGCAACAGGTTGTAGTATACCACCTAGATTCCTACACTTTTCCTTCACTTTCTGACAGCCCAAACACTTAGCCACGAACTATGTTACATGCCTCCTCAGATTCAGCCAATAATAGAATATCTTCACTGCAGTCAACATCTTCTGATATCTTGGGTGTCATGAATATGGTTTTGCATGAAACTCCCTCAAGATCACCTTCTTGAGATCACTATTGTCTGACACATATATCATGTCCCTAAATCTTACCAATCCATTTTTCGTGAGACGATAGCCCATGTCCTGTACACCTGCACTTGTACGTATACCTATACATGTACATGTACCTGTACCTTGCTACAATTTGTGTCTAAGCTCCATATACATGAAATCCTACTGACCCGCCTATAAGATCATATCCTTTAAATCTTTCCTATTGGAGCTCATAGTTGCAATGTGATTTACCTGTATCCTTCTGATAAGAGCCTCTATGACCCTATTCTCTTTTACTTTGATGTATTTGATCTAAAAATCAAACTCACTGATCATATCCAACCATCTAGCTTACTTGGAATTTAGATTTAGTCTATCAAACAATTACCTCAACCCATTGTGATCACTCATAATTATAAACCTCCTTCCAAGAAGATAGTGCTTCCACATATTCAATGCATGTATGATCGTTGTTAGCTCAATTTTATGAGTCAGATAGTTTTGTTCATGCTCATTCAGTTTATGTGACTAGTAGCATACCACATGTCCATCATGCATAAGAACTCCACCACACCCTATTTTGCAAGCATTTGTACACACTATAAACTCTTTGTCTGGATCTGCGATCTTTAACACTAGAGCATGTGTTAACAACTGCTTAATTTGTTCAAAAATGGCCTCACATTCCTTCTTCCACTCAAACTTCTTAACTTTCCTCTGCAATGATGTGATCAGATAAGAAATCTATGAGAATTTCATGATGAACCTTCTACAATAGCCCTCCAATCCAATGAAAGATATCACCTCATCTAGTTTTCTAGGAGTTTCCCACTCCATGATAGCTCTTACCTTTTATGGGTCCACCACAATGCCCTCCTTACAGACAACATGTCCCAAGTAATGTACCTCAATATGAAATAAACTACATTTGTTGAGCTTAGCATACAACTGATGCTTTCTCAACAATCTCTACATTGTTGCCAAATCCTCGGAATGTTCTTCTTCATTCTTAGAATATACCAAGATGTCATCGATGAATACAATCATAAAATTTTCTATATAATATGCAACGCACTATTCATCAAACACATAAATGTAGTTGGACCATTAGTCAACCTGAATGGAACTACAATTCATAATTGCCATACCTGGTCCGAAAATTTTTCTTGTATATGTCCTCCTCTTTGATGCGTACCTGCTGATATCCGATCTCAAGTCGATCTTAGAGAACACTACTACTCCCTTCAGTTGATCAAAAAAATCATCAAACCTCGGTAATGGGTACCTGCTCTTGATGGTCACTTTTTCCAACTGCCTGTAATCAATGCACAATCTCAGAGTGTCATCCTTATTCTTCACGAACAAAAATGGTGTGCCCCATGGCGATACACTTGACCTAATGTACCCCTTATCAATAATCTCTTTTAGCTACAAATTTAACTCTACTAACTCAATTGTGCTCATCCTGTATGATGCCTTTGATTTCGGTGCTTCCCCTGGTACCAACTCAATATAAAAGTATACCTCCTTGTGAGTTGGAAACTCTAAAATATATGTTGGAAACACATCCTAAAACTGTTGTAGAACTAGATACCTGATCAAAACATCTACATCCTACACTTCCTTACCTTTGTAACTAGAGATATGTATTACAAATAAGACACCCTTTCCTGCGACCATGCTTGACCTGCATCGTTGTCACCATCCTAACTGATGTGGCTTTCTTCTTTCCTTGTAAGACTCTTGGTTCCCCATTGTCATCTAAGCACTCAATGGATTTGTCATAAAAATCCACCTTGGTCCTATGAAGGTATAGCCAGTCCATACCCAATATCATACTATACGATCCCAATGGAAATATGTTTAAGTGCGTTGATGTATGCA
Organism: Pinus albicaulis; assembly: GCA_034641835.2. Lineage (NCBI taxonomy): Eukaryota > Viridiplantae > Streptophyta > Pinopsida > Pinales > Pinaceae > Pinus > Pinus albicaulis. The sequence continues at coordinate 405,268,106 of CM076578.1, read as the reverse complement.
TACCATTTAACTCAAATACGCAAGCTCTTACCCAATGACAGACTCTTTTCTTTGTACCTATAGCCAATTCACTAACCAAGATTCAGCATGCATTTCTTTCCTAAAACCACACTTATCCACCAGGTCAAAATTAATATAACTATAATTAGATCCAGGATCAATCAAAATAGAAAAAACTTGATCAAAAAGCTTACCGTCCATCTCAATGATAGAAGCCTGATGATATGCCTGAATGTTTTCCACACCTGCATAAATCCAAGGAATGTTATGACCAACATCCCCAACTGTTTGTGCCTCCTGTGCACTATAGATCTAGGGTCTACCACTGTGATGTTGTAGACAGTCCATCTTACGATGATCCTTGCCACATATCCAACACTGCAATGGTGCTCTACCATCACCTCTAGATTTTTGCTCTCCAGGTCCCTTCCCAGTTGTGTTGAACTTCTTGTAAGGAACCACAATTTCTTTCTCACATGCATCTTGCGGTCTTTCCCACTTTTGTGGCCATCTTCCTTTAGCTTTCTCATTTCCTTTCAAATCACGCTTAGGATCAATTTTTCTTTTTGACTGCTCGTAAAAATGCTTCATTTTTTGAATGACCTCCTACAATCATTTAGACTCATCGAACTCAATCTAGTCTCTGGAGGCTAATAGAATCCCACTGATGAATATTTGAACCATGGCCTTCTCCTCCTTGATGTAAGGCACATATCTCAACAATTCCAAAAACCTACTAGTATACTCATCATCTATCATGGAACCCATGTGCAACTCATAGAACTCATTAGCTCTAGTATCATAGTACCTCTCTGACACATACTTCTTTTGAAATAGCCTCTCGAACTCACTCCAAGCCATTTCCTCCTCATAAATACCCCTGAAATTCTTCATATCTTCCCACCCAATATCTGCTTTACCTTTGAGACTAGATGTAGCTATTCAGGTTTTCATATTTTCTAAATAATCATGCAATCTAAAGAACTTCCTCATGCCAAGTAACCATGCCTTTTCATCTTGTGGTTTCTTCATCTCTCCATCAAAGGTAGGTGGCTTTTCTTTCTTAAACTCATCTGGAAAATATCCCCTGTCACTCCTCTTGTAAGAATTATAATGAAGATGATCATAATCCTTGTTGGAACCAAAACTAGAGTAGTACATGTGTCTATTGCCTCTCCTATCCGAAGTGTCCAAGAATCTACCATCTCTAATCATGTCATCTCTACTCGACCTGTAACCACTAGGAGACGTCCTGCCATATGCACCATTAGTTCCATTCTCCTGCCCATAACTGATCTGAAGTGGCCCCTGTCGTTGCAAATCTGACAAACTTTGAAGAATTGCCGCATTTATTTATGCTTGTTTTTCTTGTGCCTATATGATTTTGTTATTGTCCACTTTACAACTCCTTATCTCTTCCTTCAAACTTATTAGTGTATCTTCTAAATCAGATGAGTGCCCAACACCATTTTTATCATCGGATTCATAAGTAGAATATTTGTAGTCTACCATCTTGCTAGCCATCTTTGATTTCTTCCTGCAAGGCATCTCATGTCAGCTTAAATCAAATCACAATAAACCAATGTACCTTGGCATAATTTGGTGAGGGTATCTCATCTGTAAGATCAACCAATCAATATAATACATGTATATGCATAATCACAACAGCATATAGACTTGTAATACATGATATACCAACACATAAAAATCATTCTAGCTAGAGTATATTCATCAATGCATGACCATATCAACTACACACCATGACCTCATGCATGAAAACCTCAACCATACCACTACAGACTTGACAACATGTAAGCACCTAACATGTATAACTAGCCATATGCTCATGAAAGCAAAATTACAAAAACATCATCAACCCTTCCATGGTGACCTCATTGCCACCATGATCAACACCATGCGGATGCAACAAGTACATAGACCACAAGTATGAGAAACACATGCATGATCGACACGAATGCATGGATGACAATAAGATTTACAACATCAGACTTTTCCCAAAGAGAGTGCAACCACACTCTGATACCACTTGTAACGTGCACCTCCCCTCACATCTACCCTAGTAACCGGCCAACCAGGGTAAACATGAGTTAAGGGAAGTTAAGAGTGGGCTCAACCTCCTTGGTGACTTTAAGTAAGTGGAATCAACATGGAAAACCATAACACAGACTCCCTACACCTACCACAAGACCCCCAGAGGCTATCCTAGCCATCAAGTTGACTTGTCCCTAGGTCCCACTGATTTTTTCTGAAGAAAACCCTTGGACACTCCCTTGATATGGGAAATTTTTTGTTTAGGAGACTCTGGACACTCCCACAACATATGCATGTGTGCTTCCAGAGACTCAGTTTCCTAGACCTGTGCTTGTGTCCATGGGATTAAGGCACTTTTTAAGCCTTGAATTTCGGACACTGCCCAAAACTTCCTGTAGCTTTCAAAATCCATCAAACACATGACAATAAAGCCAAATAACCAAAAACTGACTCCAGGACTAGGCATGACCATCCCCAACTGGGATTTACATTCTGTCAAACGCTTGGCATGAAAGAAACCTATAGGTCAAGATAGAGCATGAATGAATGAAAACTCTTGAGAGACATTACAAGAATGATCACCACCCTCTTCCTTGAATTGGTATGGCATCAATTAGGTATTGCATCCATTATATTAACATTTACAAGTAAACACATGAAATAACCATGACATGAACCATTCATTAACCATGCTTACAACCAACATAAAACCATAGAAATAACAATGATATAACAACCACTAAATCCACACATTAATCAGTACATAATTAACATAACTTAGCTTTCATTAATCATAGGCAACAACCAACTAGGTTTGGGACTTCCACATACTACCCGACTATAGACATGGATGAGCCAAATCTCTCTTTAGCGAGTCACCATCGTGTCATACTTCAAGCATGAATGTGGGATCTCATGGATAAACCAATCTGAAAACAACCAAGGGAATCCAAGGGTTAAACCACCTCCACCCTCACCATACCGTGACCACACCAAAACCGGTGCTACGATCAAAAAATAAAACCGAACTTGGAATGCCATCTGGAATCCATCACTATCCTTGAGGAATTTTTCGTCTCCTTGTCTCTTAGGATTTACCTCAATCCAATCTTGGATCACTTAGCCCTAAACTAACGCACCACCCTCAAGCTTTACCATGTATCTCTCCAAAACTGGTCAAGGGATTCCTAAGCCTTTTGGAATTTTCCTTGAGACCACCTCTGCCCTGGATTCTAAAATCCATTTGGTAATTCCAAAGCTCAAAACCGAGATCAAAATCCCAACACACCATGGCATCCAAAACCTGACAAAACCATGTTGTCGACAGCAAGAGCACCAAATAACAACATGCATAAGTCATGCATGTCCAAACCAGCTAGGAAATCACACATTGTCAACCATTGTCAAAACCTGACAAAACCATGTTGTCGACAGCAAGAGCACCAAATACCAACATGCATAAGCCTTGTGTGTCCAAACCAGCTAGGAAATCACACATGCAATATGTTACCTGCAAGAATTCACCTTGAAGTTGCTAGATCCTTCTCTTTCCTGCTTGATCTTTGCTTTCCTTTCCTTGTCATTCATTTGCTTTCTTTCCTCCTTCTTGCCTCAATGCTTAAATTCTCCGAGAAAGCTCTAAGTATCCAAGATTGTGAGAGAGAGAGAGAGAGAATAATGAGAGAGCTGCAAAATTGAACTGACAAAAGGTACCAACTGATCCTTAGGAGCCTCTTTATCAATTAGGCCTCTATTTTCTTCCTTTTCCATTATTTTCCTTCATTTTCCTCCTCACATGCAACCTGTGACCTTTTACCTTCCTTTTCTCCTAATTTTCTTTATTTTCGTAAATAAATGCCAAAAATATTTTTTTTCCTCTTTAATGTCTTAGCAATTTCCATTTCCAATTTTCCTTAGTCGTAAACAAATATCCAGTGATGCCCACTAGGATATATTTTCCCAACATTCAGCTTGGAATAAGTGTCCCTTAACCGTGGTCTTATTTTTGCCTTTATTAACTTTTATTACATGAACTTTTAGCCCAGGTCTGCTACATATTTAATAGGGTTAATATTTATTTACTTCTTTATTATTATTATTATTATTTTCAGAGGAAAAAAATACTAGTTTATATAATGTACCAGTACATTTTTCTAAAAGAATTTAATAAATATTTTCATACAAAACATCTTCACTATGGAATCCACACTGCAAAATAAGTAAATATAGTTTATGTCATCTGAAAGATATAATATGGTCAATAATAAAATAGATCTGAAGGTCAAGTCTCCAAATATAATGACCATGATGTACAAAGTGCATATATCTAGAATCTTCTAGAAGGCCCTTCTTAGATAGTGTATCATCTATCGCATTTTACTCCCTAAAGATGTGCTCAAAAGTGATCTACTACTTAAGGAAGTTGATATGGGATATCCAACTGCTAAGGTTTGGAGGGGATAAATTTATATTGGTTGAAATCCCATCAATAAGGGTCTTTGAGTCTCCATAAACATTAATAGAATCCATATACTATCTCCAGGTGAACCATAGAAGTCCCCATAGTGCCATAATCGTTTCCTGCATGTTTGTGCTAGCACCTCCATACCATGAGATTTTATATTGTGAATTGTGATTCATCCTAAGCCATACACCACATATGCATATACCTCTTTGAGGTGCTCCATCAAAATAACCAGCAGGATATTGAATGTCTAGAGGGTTGTACCTGAGCGAGAGATCTTTATCCTTCTGTATTTGAACATTCAAAGTATCCATCCACATTCTGATTTTGTGAGAAATTCTATGAATGAAAATCAAGAATGACTCAAATATGTAGCCATTACTGGAGCACCAAATTTCCCAAAAAGTGAAAAGTGGAGTGGCTTGATGTTCCCCCCCATGCTCTATCCACCAACATAAACATTTTTCAATGGAATTAAAACACCTAAATGGAATTTTTAGCTGAAATAGAATGTTTTTCCATACTTGTAATGTCGTGGGACACTCCAATAAAAGATTTACATTTATCTCATTCGACACCTAGCAAAGTGGGCATCTACCTGGCCCATGTATACCTCTCTTGTTTTTCTAGGCCTGAGTTTTTTAATGCCAAACTAGCCACCTGTAAAGAATTATCTTGATAGGGACATTTAGTTTCCAATACTTTTTGAACCAACATGGATGGGAGAAAGAGAAAAATGTACAGATAAGATACATGTAGTTGTCTTCTACCTCCACCGAGTTGGACTGTAATTTCCTTGCCCAAGTGATGTGATCTCCCGCCTCAGTCCTGCAGAGACCCGCCCTACTAAGAATCTATATGTAGCCATTCCATTCCTCTACGTTGATACCATCCAACCCAATATCACCTGCATTTCTCCAAACCGGAAAATTTCCTCTCCATCTATGAATGACTTGTTCCAAGAAAAATTAACCTCTAGTATGTAGTCTCACCATGGTATTCATTGTGAGGTGATAGTCACCGTCAACACCTAGTATATTATCCAGGCCAATAATGATGCAATTACATATTCCAAATGACCAAATTATTCTCTAGAGAAACCAATTATTTACCTTGTAGAAGTTGTTCCAAATGTAAGAACAAGATTTTCTCCCAATGTGCCCTTCTCTGATCCAGTCGACAACATCCATGTTTCTTAAATACTTTGACACAATAATATCCTGCCAGGTACCCTCTGAGAAAAGTGTGCACCACAACGACTTAATAATAAGTTCCCATCTAAAAATATTTTTATCCAAAATTCCACTTCCACCAAATTCTTTTGGAATGGTAATAGTCTCCCATTTAATAAGGTGGAATTTGTTTCTCATGTTTGAACCCACCCAAATGAAATGTTCCATGATGCTTTTGATCTTAGTAATAATGGTCGAGGGTAAAACATATAGATGTTCCCACTGAAATCCGTTGGAGAACTTCCTGTGACAATAGGTATCTTCCTCAAAGAGTAAGCCATCGATGGGACCAACAATAGAACTTATGCCAAATTTTATCCAAAATCCACTACCAGTCAACAAGCCTATATCTATTCAAATTGAGTCAGAATCCAAGGTAAGTAAAGCCATCACACAAGGGTTGGGATCAAAAATTAAAGAGCTCTGCAATACTATTGATCTCCTCTCGATCACCATATGAGTCCATGATTAATGATGCTTCCTCATTCACCATCATTCAAAAGGTCTCTAAAAATCTCGTAATAATATAGTGTAGTGCTAACCATTTTTGTATGGAAACCATACCAAAGGCCAAGATTTCATCCACAAAAAATTTGTGGGTAATATTAATATGGTTACCCAAACTAATACCAAAGAATATACTAGAGGATCTTGTTGCTATTATTTTTTTACTGAGGCCATCCATTACCAAGATAAATAGAAATGGAAAGAGAGAACATCCCTGTCACAACCCTCTCCTTGCTTTGAAAAATTTATATGGATAGCCATTAACCAAAACTGGAAAATTTACACTAGTGACACAGACCATAATCCATTCTATATTATAAATCTCCAGACCAATCCTTGTCAGGATGAGGCATAGAAACGACCAGTCCACACAGTCATATGTCTTCTTTAATTCCACCTTCATGAGCAAAGCCTCCAATTTTTTGGTGTGGATGGAATGTATATTTTCCTATGTGGTGTCCACTGCAACATGGATCAAATGGTTATGCAAGAAACGGAATGGTTCTTGCGAAATATATACTGAGAGGGCGTTTTTCAAATTCTCTACACTAATCTTAGAGATTATATTGTAAGATATGTTACAAAGAGAAATAGGTTTGAAATCTAAGAAGGAAGAAGTGAGTGTAACCTTCAAAATCAGTGCAATAAAATGGATTTTATGGACACGGAAACATTACTAGTGATCCTGTCGCTACCCAAGATTGTCAGAAACTTTAGCAGGGGCGTAGCGTTTGACAAGTCTCCGAATGTTGGCGCATTAGTAAAATCCTTCAAAAGATCAAGGTAAGAATTGACAAGGCAAGAGGTATTTCCTTCTCGGCGGTATGGAGAAAGGCCAACAAGCTGGCAGATTTCCTAGCAAATACCAATGTTGGAGGTTCCAAAAAACTCACTTCAACGGACTGTGATTCTATAAGGGAGCCATCTGTCAAAACCAAATGTCTCTGTATCAACTGTCATGATCTACAGTAGGCCAAATCGACCTCCTCCTCATTCCCCCCCCCCCCCCCCGCAAATCAATTTCGTCTTCATGATCACACTTCTAGCCTCCCTTCTCACGATTGAGCTCTCAGGCGTTTCTCCATTGATCCGCTCCCTGCAATATGATCCCACTCTAGACATTAATTCCCCGCAGGATTTAGCCAGTTCCTCCGACACGCCTAGCAGAGGCTTCACCAGGCATACACACCTCTCGGCCGCCTACTTAAACTCCTTCCCCCCTGCTCACATCTCATACCTGACTATTCCAATTGTGAGATCTCACAGCGCCACCCCCCTCATCTCCTCGGCTCTACATCCACTCTCCATCCTCACCCAGCCTCCATGGCCCCGCATCGCTCTCACTCACCTCCCCTCGCTCGTCGGGGCCGCCAGGCCTACTGGGCTAACCCCTCTCGCCCGCCTGTTACTCGGGATGAGACCTCTGCCAGAAACTCGGCCCGTACCTTTGTAGACATTGTTGGCCTGGTCATGCAGAGGCAAATCGTAGACATGGATCCGGAGGCCCATATCCGTTGCAGAGCCACACCTTCAGAGGTGGTTGATGCCTCTCTCAGATGGATCCCAGATCCCGGGCTAACGAGGTCCTGAGAGAACCTGTATAGCAGAACTATCGACTTGCACTGGCACACCAAGATGCTCCTGGCCATTGCATTGCAGGAGTAGAGGAACACTAGTAAGGAGCTGGAGCAGAAAATTGACTCCCTGACTGATAAGTTCGACGCATATGTGAATGAAGTTCACCATATGTGTTTCATCGACCGCAACTCTCCCCATTATGCCACACTGAAAAGGAGCTCAACGACGCGCTATCAACAGAGTCCCAAGACTGAAGAGGAGGCTCCTCGCCCCTCCAAGGTTGATTTCCAGAAAGTTGGCCCCTCCACACTTCGCAGCCAGGTCTTCAGCCCAGAGGAAGGAACTTCGAACAGGCCCATCAGTGTCGAAGATTACCTGAATGATGAAGCGGAAGTGCAGCACTCCCCTGGTCCTTAATCCCGCTGCTTTGGGTTTGATTTTCTCTATCTCTATGTTTTTCTTACTGTATTCGAGGCCTAAAGGCCTTTTTTCCAGAGCGTCATGGTGCCTCTATTTTTCTTATTTTCTCATGGTTTTGTATGCATCCTTTACCCTCTGAAGTCTCTCCCTGTATACTCCTTCCCAGAGGGTCAAAAAATTTGTGCTGTAGGTTGGTCCTGACTATCTACCTCTTGAGACTGTGATGTAATCTATGTTTCTATATGAATGTGAATAGATCCACTTAATTTACAAAACAAACAAAAAAACATTACTAGTGATCCTCGATTCTTCTACCATGTCCAGAAGTTCCTTTCCCAAAAAATAAAAGAAATGGATGAAAAGTCCATTGTCGTGTCATCTAGACCTAGACATTTGTCTTTTGCAAAGGAATTCAATACCCGGAAAACTTCTTCAATAGTAATCGGCTTATATAGAGCTTTGTTATGTTCCTCATTAAACATGAGAGGGTAGTCCATCATACCCCAAATTATGTCTTCAATATTTACACCCACACAAACCTAGTAAAATGGCTTGAAGTAATGTACTACTTTGTTTTGAACCTCCTCATTAGGATATACATTCTCCCCATTCCTCCCCTGAATATGGCAGATAGTGTTTATATTTTTCCTAATAATAGCATATTTATGAAAGTAGTGGGTGTTTTTATCCCCCTCGCGAATCCATAGAGTTTGGCTTTTCAAACACCATGTTGTTTCTTATATCTAGAGAATGTGTCTCTTTTTGGTTCTCCAACTCTCCAATATGTAGGTTGTGGGAAATCCCCTATAAATGTTTCAGTTGAGTCTTTTAACCTCTTCAATAATAGCCTTTAGTTCCATAGAAAGTGACTTTTTCTTTTCTCACTCCCAAATCCTAACGTGACTCTTGAGATATTGAAGTTTCTCTAGAATATGTAACATCGGGGATATATCAGACTCCCTCTTCACTGAGTGCCAAGTATTATTTACCAATTTGTTTAATTCCTCATCCTCCAACCATACTATTTTAAATTTGAATGGAATACCTAGTAGTATGTGCTCCATCTATCATTGTAGAACAATGGAAAGATGGTTTGAAATAAAGGTATGATCTGGAAAGATGGTTTGAAATAAAGGTATGATCAGCCCAGGATCTAAAGTTACCCAATATTTCAACTAAATTCTCATGTAATAAGAAGCGATCCAGTATTTTTCTAATATGTCTTCCATTGTTCCATATAGAAGTGAGAGGGTTGGCTCAAATGTCCACTAGGTGATTAGTATCAAAAAGGAGTTGTAAACGGTTGGCCATAGGATCCCTTCTACATCAAGGCCCCAGCATTCTTCTCTTGATAATGTGGCATTGTAATCTCCCGCCATTATGAGGGATCCTATCTTTAGAATATCATAAGCCTTCATACGGCCCCAAAAAGAAGTCTTCTCCTTATATGGAGCATACAGATTGAGAAAATGTATTCTTTCCAATACTCCCAGAATATGCCTTGTCAACAAAATCGCAGCTAAAAAATTATATGCACACAGTGACGCCCATCTGGGGTCCCAAAGCACGACAATGCCCCCCGATTTTCCACATGAGTCTACGACCACCATATACAAACAAATTTGGAAGTATGTAAAAAAATTATTAGAAACGGACATGGTTTCTTGAACCATAATCATAAAAGGTCAAATCGACCCAAAAAGATATTTGAGGGATAATAATTTAGAAGAGTCCCCCAAGCCCCTCATATTCAAATAAAGACAAATCATCAGGAGGTCCTCAAATTAGGTGTGTCAGTTCCAAGGGGCTGATAGCCACAGGATAATTAAGATCCAAACCTTTGTGGGTGGATAATACAGCCAGTTCCATGGATGGTTTACCATCAGGAAGTCAATGTCACTCCCAACCAAATATTTTGGGGAAAAGTTTGTGTCTGGGGCGATAGGAGAGAGCGGGGAAGAAATATTAATGTGCAAGAGAGAGGAATCAGCAGGACGGTCATTGCACATCGAAGTCGAAGGGGTACACGCATCCAGAGATGGATTCTCAGGGATATTAGTTAGAGTCTAAAATTAAGGAGACTCATATAGAGGATGTGGCTTCGGATGGGGTGGAGGGGATGTAGTTAGGGGCTTCTGAGAACCCTCCCGTAATACCAAAATATGACTCCGACCATACCTGGGGGATAACACAGGTTTCGAGGAGTGGCGAGGAGATAGGGAAAGAGAGGAGGTCGAAATATCATAAATAAAATGAGCTTTATCAGTAGAAAAATCAGTACCTGAAGCCGGATTATGTTCAGATTTATCCCAACTCAAAAGGCCTTGTCTCTAGCCTACACGACGTCTGCCAACACCATCCTAGAAATTTCTTCGAGGGCAGTTCTCCATAAGGTGTCTCATGTTAAGGCAGAGTAGGAATCTGAACGAAATGCCCCAATAAATAAATATGTTCCAGAATACCCCTGTGAAATTGAGATCCACCAAAATCCACGCCACCCTATTATCCCTAGCGCCCAGGCATCCTGAATCCTTATATATAAAGCGACCGATGGCATCCCCAATCTCCGATAGAACTATTAGAGTCCATAATTCTAAGGGTAAACCCAGGAGTTTTACCCAAACTATATTATTCCTCGGTGTGTCGCGGAGTAGGTTAAAACCCAGATACCATCAGTGGAGTTGTAAAAAACTTCTCCTTGGCACCCATGGAATCTACATAATCCGCTCCAGGTCGTCCAACGCCTCAACCACCTGCAAGATTGAGTGCATTATATCGGGAAAGGTGTTGTCTACGGACACCACAACAGGTAGGACGGTAGTTTTCTTCCCTGAATCCAGTTTTAAAAAATTCAAAAATCAAAATGTTTGAATATTTGAATGGTTTTTTTATGATGAAAATGGATTCAACACCATAAAATTCTAAATTTTAATAATTGTAATCCATATTTTCAAAACTTCCTGTCATATTTCGTCATAATATTATTTAAATTCCATTGTTTTCATGGCTAATTTGTAAGTTTTTTTAAACTACTTTTATAGAAAAATCAACAATTCAAATGTATTGATCCATAGAGAAATAGAATGTACCGTACACTGGAAAAAAAAAAAAATTATTTGTTAGTAAAATTATCGTTGGGAAAGATCTTTAGAGAAAATTTTGCACCCCAGAGACACCATGTCTCAGAATCACAGAATCTTGTATCAGTCCACAAATGTGAAGAAAACAGAGAGCCAATTTTAGTTCCGTCCAAAAAACAGCATCCAAGAGCGAATATATAAACCATTGGAATCAGTATAATAAGGTTTCCAACCTCAATGAAACAATCCCAACCCCTAGAATTCATATAAATAATAATAACTCTTACACCAGCCTGAGAAAGTAGAATTATAGTCTAGAAACAACAATAACACCAACATCCCAAACAACGCAACTATCTATGGCAACATCTAAAATGAAAGTCCTATCTATGGCAACATCTAAAATGAAAGTCATTGAATGGGCGAGAGATATTAAATGATGTTAACCATTTCTTCCATAGAAAGAGGATTTTTCCTGGTCTTGTTTTTTCCCCAGACTCAATATCACCCCTGACAAACCCTTTCTACATATTCCCTTCCAAGCAAACATGGGTTCTCCTCTGGGGTGCCCACCAATGCCCTACGATAATCAGGTAGAGAATATATATCGCACTAAGAAACACTAACGCAATGTGTATTAACTCTGGTATCGAGGATGGAAGCATCCCTGATAGTTTATAAAAAGGTAACGAAGTCCCAGCAAAGTTGTATAGATATCGTACTATGAATATTTACAACATCTACAAATCCTCCTTCCAAGACCAGCGAGTCATATCAGGGTGGCGATTAAAACATATCCCAAATGTCCTCCAACGTAGAAGTCATTTTTTACTCACATCCATGCAAGTCCTTTACACAGTCCTTTTCACCAGAAAACCTCCACGGGTGCAAGTTGTAGGGATTATTTGGTGTCTTCGCTGAAACTAGACCTTCGCGCTACTGTTGTTGTTCTGCTTCACAAGGATATATCAACACCATGGTCCATGGCTACACAGTATTTTATATTTTGAATTTTTATAAAGGAAGTGCATTTTTTTATTGTTATAATAAAAATTTTAAGCTATAATACACCTCAACATTTTTTTTTTAATTTACCTTTACTTATTTTTCATTATTTTTACTTTTAAAGTCATCCTTTATTTTATTAACTGTTACCATGGCTCTGCCTTTTACTTATACATGTCTAGACTTATAGTCTCCTTTAGTGTTAACTGACACATTCTATAACATTACAAGACTTGGGCCATGGTAATATTTGTTATGTATGGTTTGCAACACACTATATTGTGGCGATATTTGGTAAGGTGATATATATTTAGTCTAGCCATTATTTAACACTTATGACCATAGGACATATACTTTACTTTCCTTACGTGGCTATTTGAATCTTCACCATGTTGCTAGTTGTAATCTCGTCTAAGGATTTTGTCACATTGGGATGTGGAATAGGGTCTCAATTGATACTGTAAGGGCTTAGGGTTTATACCAATTGTGGAATGGAGAGGAAGTGGTTAGAGAGTAACCACCTGCCTCCCTTGGCTCTACCTCATTAGCACTCTCGCCTCTCGCGAAAACTAGCTCTGCAAATTTACCTTTGTGGCCTTTGTTGATGTTTATGCCTGAATTGCTTCCTCTGGCCACAAAACTATATCAGTTTACTAGGGAACTTTACCTCCCCATTTTCTTTATACAGTTTGTTTACATAAAGCGAGGGTTCATATTTTCAAAAGCATCTAACCCTTTGCTTCCTTTTCACTCAGGTTTCATAGCTCAGAATGATTTATATAGTCATTGCAATGGATTTTCACTTGGAAATATATTTATTCATCTCGAGCTTCCTCATTTTCCTCATCTATTAATGGATTTCCCTTGTTGCTAGATATGATTTTTTTCCCCTCTTCAATAGTTTAACTCCCTATATATTTTATGTATTCTCAATGGAATTTTTAACCTTGTGGTTGCACATAAATGTACTGGAATGACTATGGAAGTGGAGCAAGGATTCAAGTGAAACCCAACTCACTACCTCCTCGTACTCACACATTCTTCTTTTTTTAATTAACAATTAATATATTTTCCTCACAACTTTTGGTTTTCTCTCCTTTTACTACAGGTGAGGACCCTGGTTCAATTTTGAATGGTGATTCTAGTTACATCTTTTAGTTATAGGTTTTTAACAAAACTCTTTTTCTTCCCTTCAAGTGTTGTCAGAATTGTAACTCGACTCCAATATTAAGGTGTTTCCTGGAGTCAATGTTTTACGCTCACAGTTTTCATCTCTTTAGAATTTCCTCTTTTAAGGGTTTCAACCATTTCGGCTTTGGATTGTCATTTAGGCTAAGTATTTATTCAATCACGGACTTATCATTTTCTACAACTCATGAAATATTGGGTTTTACTTTATATTCTTTAACCCTCGCTTTTAAATTAGCTTTTTCATGGTTACGGTCACTAAAGCATGTGGTTTCTTTGTAATTTGATGAAGCGGTTTAATGTTGTCTATAGTGTTTTCCGCCACAATGTAATGACATTAATATCCCATTGCTCTTTCAAGAAGAAATTCATTTAGTCTCTAGGCATTATCAATTAATAATTTTCTTCATTTTCTGAATGCCCACTAAAGGACAGTCACACACTCTTGTAATTTTTTATGCTTAAAATGTATAGTTCATTTATGGTGAAGGTTTTATGCTTTCTTACCATATTATTGTATCCTACATTTGCATTGTAATAAAGTTTTAGTGATATTTTTACAATTGTATTAAACATTTTTATCAGGGTTTTGTCCTTATTTCAATCTTGCATATGAAAGAATTTTTAGCCTTGTTGGCCTAATAAAATTGTTTCTTCCAACATTCATTTACTCATGTTATTGTCTTTTTTTAAATCAATTATAGTTTGACATAGAATCTTGTCATGATGATGAATCACACTCTGGTTCGAAACACGCCAGCAAAAATATGCTTGAATGTGATTTTCACTGAAATATTTTATACACATTACAAAAATATGCTTGAATGTGATTTTCACTGAAATATTTTATACACATTACAAAAATATGCTTGAATGTGATTTTCACTGAAATATTTTATACACATTCATTTACTCATGTTATTGTCTTTTTTTAAATCAATTATAGTTTGACATAGAATTGTTAGGGTTCTTAGCTAGATGAATAAAGAGTCTGTATGAGTTTTTGTTGTAGGCACAAGATAATTTATTTTCCAAAACATGTTTATTTTAGATTTATAGTTTGAATTTGAGGATTACTTCTAGGGTTATGATAGTCTTCAACTTGGCCCAGAGACTAACTTGAATTCGTACCAATTTAATACCATGTCTTCTATTTGATTTTGAGTTTCCATTTTTATAATTATAAAACCATAATACAGTATGGAAAACAAATTCTACTTTTGAAAGAAAACAATATCCACAGAAAACACATTCATAGTACTTATATGTTCCTCTTCTTTTATTTTCCTTAGCTAGCCGCAAAATCATAGGAGATAATGTTCCACCCAATTGTGATAACCAGTAACATTATTGGGATTTCCCCCAAACCAACTTCACATCCAAAATAGTTTCAAAATAGAAACCTTATTATAACCAACCTAAAACTTCTCTGACCCCAACAAAATTTAGTCTAGGGTTTTAATTTGAGCACATATGCTTCAGTTGGAATTCCACTGGCCAACCAGCTTAGGAATTCCTCGTTTTAGCAGCATCTTTCCTCCCTCCATAGCATCCTGTTAGAGGTATTAAGTTTTGCAATATGTTTCTCCTCGAAAGTTTCCTGAGGTTTCTCTCTTTATCCTCTTAGCTCCCTCTTCCAAACTGAGATAGTTTATCTCCAAGGGAAGGATTTTGGGCTGGAAACCACCTTATCTATAATTGTCTTCAACTGTCTATAATGTGAAACTTTCTCTCAACATTACTTTCCACCTTAATTTCTATGGATTACTACATAAAACATAGATATTAATAAAATATAAACAAAACATTTTCATCCATTAGTCATTTGGGCCTCTACATGGTCCAGAGTATCAAGTAACTTTAACCATAGTGACTAAATAATTATAGATTTAATAGGTGGTATTACATCTCCCCCCTCTAAGCGAAAAATTATCCCCGGTGTTTTCTTAGCCTTGGAATAGGCTAGGATGTGCCTCTAATATAAAATTTTCATCTTCCCATGTAGCCTCTTTGGGGATAAAGTGCTTCCAATGCACCTTAACCTAGGTGATGGCTCGCTTTTGTAGCATTATTTCTCTTTGAATGAGAATATGGAGAGGCTCAACCAAGAATTCTTAGTCTGACTCGACCTACATTCATAGTTATTAAGGATTTCATTAGTTTCCATTAACCAACAATCAATATATATATATATATATATATATATATATATATATATATATATATATATATATATATATATATATATATATATATTCTTTATTTACTTGTACATCCTACCAATGAATAATATGTCTAAGATCATAAATATACTTCTTCAATAAAGAGACATGGAATATGTTATGTACACATTTGTGACTAAGTAAAGCCAACTGATAAGTTATATGTCCAATTCAAGCAAGAATTTGGAAAGGGTTGAACAATTAAGGGGCTAGTTTTGCACAGCCTCCCCACCTTATGGTGCTCTTTTTTGGTTTGATCATTACATACACATGGTATCCCACCTAGAATTCCTTGTAACTTATTGTTTTGTTTGCATAATTTTTCTATCAATCCTGAGCAACTTTCAATTTCATTCGTACCTTTTTCACAGTATGTTCCATATATTTTAGCATGTATGGTACCAATATTATTTTATCTTCAGGGTTAATCCAGTTAATGGTATCCTAAATATTCATCCATACAATACCTCGAATGGGCTCATTCTTAAGGAGGCATAACAACTATTGTTGTAAGAAAATTCTACTAGGTGAAGATACTCTTCCCATTTGGTTGGTTGTTTTGTAACGTATATCCTTAACATATACTCCAGTACTTGGTTTACTCATTCATTTTGTCCATCTTTTTGTGGATGATAAGCATTTTTGAACTTTATTTGAGTGCCCAATCTTGTAAAGAGAGCCTTTAAAAAGGTAGAAGTAAACATCACATCCCGGTCAGAGATTATTACTTTAGGTACACCATTTAATCTAAAAATTTCTCTCATAAAGATATCATCGACCTAAATAGTTTTATAGGTGGTATGTATGGGAATAAAATGTGTGTATTTACTTAAATTTTCAAACACAACCATTAT
Organism: Pinus albicaulis; assembly: GCA_034641835.2. Taxonomy (NCBI): domain Eukaryota; kingdom Viridiplantae; phylum Streptophyta; class Pinopsida; order Pinales; family Pinaceae; genus Pinus; species Pinus albicaulis. The sequence continues at coordinate 405,251,504 of CM076578.1, read as the reverse complement.
AGAATCATTTTTCCTATTCTCATTAGGTAAACCAGTAATAAAACCTAGTGTAATGATCTCCCATTTCCATTTAGGAATGGGTAATGGGTGAAGTAAGATTTTGGATGCTGGTGTTCATCTTTTACTTCTTAACAATTTAGACACTTGGCTAGATATTCTGCCACTTCCCTCATCAAACTAGGCCAAAAAAATATTTCCTTAAAACAGTGATTAATTTTCAATAACCAGGGTGGGAAGCATGCAGACTTCTATAGTATTCATCTAAAATCAACTGTTTAATATATTGTTGATTCGGAACATAGATTTTGTTCATATAAATCAACTTAATATCTTCATTAATAGCATAGCCTAGTTTTTTTTCACTTTTGTCTTTTTGCTTTGTTTGCTACCATAAAAATTGATATTCTGGGTCTCTTTCGGTGATATATTTAATTTAATTCACAAAATCAATTTTAATTTGGCTAAATAAAATTTCATAAATGTAGTTCAATGTCCTACTTAGGGCATCCACCTCTCGGTTTTACTTTCCTTTAAAATGTTTTATATCAAAATAAAATTCACTTATAAAGGCATTCCATCATGCTTTTCGGGCATTAATAATGTGTCGTTTAAAGAAACTAGTCAAAATACTATGATCGGTCATCAAGATGAATTTCTTTCCCAATAAGTAATGTCGTCGTACTTTACATAATGTGCCTCAAAAATAGAGGCCAAGACTGAACAAAATAGCATCTGAGTACCTGATACATAATGCCCCTCAAGATGACATGGTGAGGGGGAATCACAACCATATAAGCCATGTTGAACAGGAAAGGGATCTGAAGATATGAATGAATCATCTGAATAAGGCATGGATGTTATGAGCACTGCAAGTGGTGAAAATCGATCTATTCAAATCTACGGTACTGCATATGAGGTTGTATTATGAGTTGCGAACATCAAGAAATGTGGGGGGATACTTGAAGGGCCGCCCCCTTATGAGGTCTAGTGTAGTAGATCTGACAAGAAAATGTATAGAAATGGAAAATATGCCCAAGAAATAACACCATAGAATATAAAACTTCAGATCTTCATTAATATCAAAACCCTTAAGGTAGGGCAACACCATACATTTACTCCGTAAGGAAGGAGATCACTCCACAAGCCATATGCTTTCCCATACAATAATCATTGACATCTCTCAATGGAGAGTCTCTAGCCTCTATATAGGTTTCATACATGCAATACCATGGGTAGTTACCATGGGTCTCTCAATACCATACATCCAATACAAAGGGCATATCACTTTATTCCCTAGCTACATGTGGTCCCTTACATAATGTGGGTTAACCACTTTATTTATTAACTATGGCCCATTTATTTATCATTCTTATATTATTACATCATATTATTCCCTTGGGTCCCTCCCTCTGTACCCGATATTATCCCCTTTAGGTACACTACATCTAGAACATCTCACACACACCTAGGAAATACTAGTACAATCTATTGGATCACCAGACCATCAAGTGTATGATTCTCGATCATGTGATAATGATTTGGAGTCGAGCACGCGAGCAATGACCAAGTCCAAGGAAAATAATCCCTCTGCTTGATTTGAGGCACCATACAATGATGAAGTCTGGAACCAAGGTACACCACCCTCTCGACCACTTTCCTAGAATAAATGTGTTGAAGTCCACAGAAGAGGGCCTGCCAAAGTTGAGGTAATGAGGAATTCTCAACAAAGTAATGAGGGATCATAGTAATATGGCTAATGGACTGACACCAAGGATTATGACGCAAGGTAACAAGATGAGTGGTGGATTGATGACTTCCCTTGTTAGAGAATAATATGCATGGTTTACTTAGCAGCGACTGACTCAATTCCAAAAAGGATGGTAAAATACTTAGATGAAGGATTTTTAAGGATGGAGCAGTATAGATGGAGGCCAAATAGGAGTAAAATGGGATGGATGTGACACGAAAATGGATGGAAAAATTCAACTATACTCAATGGGACTTGGAATGGACTTCGTGGATGCATGGGGGACTCATCTCTGATGCTTTGAACAAGGGTGTCTTGATGATGCTGCTACATGGGGGAGGCCCGGAGGGGACCATAAAAACATGAGTAAATAATGGTTACTCATGATGAAAATTGACACATGAGTCAACAAGTGCAAAGGTAAAGTGGTACCAGAGTACAAACAACTCATATGAAGAAAATTGATTTTAAGAGGCGAAAAAGTGAGACATGTTGGAAAAAATGACTTCCTGGTGAAGTGTCAAATTACCAAAAACAAAAAGAGACCCATTAAAGAGTTCGGTGGGAGATTTCCAATTGTGTTAACAGTTCATCAAACCAAGCTATGGTTTTCTTGCAATGGGCGATGAAAAAATTAGGGTTTTTCTTATAAAAGGGATTCTTGGCCCCAAATCCAATTCATTTTCATAGTGAGATGTTGGAGAATTTGGAGAGGAGGAGGAGGCACTAAATATTGGTGACTGTGTGGTGGAAAAACTAACCGTCAGAATTTGGATCTCTAATTTTCAGGTTGTCAACCTTACTTGTCTAAAATGGCCTTAATGCTTCTTAGAAGTGGGACTGCATGATACAACCCAGTGTCCGCAGATAAATAGAGGTGAATTGAAGCAACAATGGTGCAGATTCTATCGACCTGTAGGACACGATGAGCATAATTTCCACACATATGACTTACTAGTATATCGGGGAAACCTTTATAGGGTACAATCTAATCATGCCTCTCCGAGATCCCCAGCGAGCTTTGGTAACTCCTTTGCACGGGGCAGGGGGGTGAGGAGGAAGCGTTGGATGAGGACGGGGCCAATTGATCTGCTAAAACTGTGGAGAGGTAGGGAACTTCGCCTGGGACTGCTCAAATCCCACTAGGAAGACTTGTAAATACTGCCGACAGTGGGACCATGAAATCGAAGACTGCCCGATTTTGCTAAAAATATGAAGGACAAACGGTCTACTCCCACACGAAATATACAAAGAGTCAAAACAGAGCTAAGGAGCATAACGTGTAGCATGGTCACCCAGAAAGCAAGAGAGGAGCTTATTTTTTGAAAGGAACTAGCTCCCGGAAAGCATGAATCACTGGGAGCCCCTGCGCAGCTGCCAGAAGAAGAAGTTGAAACCTTTTTAAGGGCATGCTTGAAGCTCCTACGCAGCCCGCAGGCGGGAGAAAGCCTTCAAGTATTACTGCAGGACTGCGCAGCTCAACCCATCATAACGACTGAGGTTAAGGAAGTACACAAATTACACAGCTATAAAAGGCGCACCGGGAGAGAGATGCGCTTGACGCACAGATTGGTGACTACGAGATAGATCAAGTTATTCTTGATCTTGGATCTGATGTGAATGTCTTACCGAAACAAACCTAGCAACGAATGGGGGAACCTAAATTAGACTGGTCCACCATCCAGCTGCGAATGGAAAATCAACGAAAGATCATCCCTCTGGGACAGTCGCTAAGGGTTATGGTTGATGTCACAGGAGTAAAGGTCCTGGCTAACTTTGAGGTCATAGAAATTGTGGAAGATACAGACCCCTATCCTGTGCTCCTGGGGATAGGTTGGGCTATCAACGTAGGAGGTGTCGTTAATCTAAAAAAACGCAGCATGGTGTTTGAGAAGAATGGGACACGTGTAATAGTACCATTGGATCCTGCTGAGGGCGCACGGTATACCGAACCAGCATATGAGGACGAGGAGCTCGATCACATCTACAAGATGACAGCACAAGATGAGGACCAGGATGATCCTGCAACAGGTGGAGTATTCAACTAGGAGAAAAACAAGGAGTACTTTTCTGACCCAGATGAAGAACTTGAGAAGTGGCAGACCCGGCTACACGATGTCTCAACCCTACGATGCCCTCGGATTGCAAGGACTCCCTACTGCTTCACTTCGGAGGTAAGGGACCTTCCCCACTTTGATGAGTCTAGTACTATCCAGGATTTCATAAGAAAATTAGAATCTAGGGTGCCCAAAGATAGACAACTCTGGGCGCTCAATCTAGCGCTACGCGGCACACCTGCCCAATGGTGGGATACCCACAAGAAAGCATTTCTGGACTGGGAGATGTGTCAGGATAGGATGGTGTTGTGATTCACACCCCCTCCCGACGTGCACAAGAAGATATTCCTGGGGCCCGAAGATCCTCGTGCGCATCTGTGTATATGGACAACCAAGTGGGCCGACCGAACCCCAGATGAGTGGATCCATCTGTTTATACATGCCCTGGGCCCTATCCCCACTACTTGGTACTTAGATGCCGAATTACATCAGCGAACTCGCCATTGGGAGATATTAAAAGAGGACTTCCTCGAAACATTCGGACTCATTGGGGGAACAAAAATGCTTGACGAAGCCTTGCAAGACATTGATGTGTTCGTCTTTACGAAGCCTCGCCCCCACACCCCACCATCCATTCTAACATGGGAGGCTCAGATGCAAGCCATAGTCAACTGCCAGAGCTTGGCGATTAATGAAGAGGAAGATAACCCGAGGAATATCTCTATTCCGGAATCTGAAGGGGAACGTACCGTTATCGGACCATCGCTCTTAAATGTTGATGTAACGCAACCTCTCCGGCTACGCAAGGTTAATATTGGGACAGATGAACACCCTAAAATGGCAAAAATTGGGGACTATTGGGATGAAGGAACTGTGGGAAAAGTTGTCGAGCTACTATGGGAGTACCAGGACTTATTCCCTACAAAGTTTTATGAGCTTAAGGGAATCATGGGGGACCTTGGCATTATGCACATCACTCTAAATTCAGAGGCACGGCCCATCAAGCAATGGCCATACCAGTTGAATCCTAAGTATAAACAAAAGGTCAAAGAAGAGCTGGACAAAATCCTGACCGCAGGTATCATTGAACCAGTTGAACAGTCAGATTGGATCAGCCCAATGGTCGTGCAGGAGAAAAAAACAAAAGGAGAAATACGTATCTATGTGCACCTCTGTAATATTCCCAATTAGCAGCAGCTAATTGGAAATATTAATTTTGATCAATTTTTCCTTATATAATTAAATTATAAATAAAAGTGAGTAGAGGGGGACATAACTCACTCTAAAAATAAATTGCACTCCCTAGTAGACACAACGTTGTGACTTAAGTGAGCCAAGGGGGGCCAAGAGACCACGTAGAGAGGGGACCCACGTAAACACATGGAGGGACTGCGTTGGTTGGGTTGAGCACATGGAAAAGGGAGCTACATTGGAGGAGGTGGGCCTTAGGGTTTGAGAGAGGCCAACGTTATAAGAGAGAGGAGAGCCTCCTCATTTTGGTCATTCTGGAGTTGATGATTTTGAGCTAGATGTTTGTCTTCTTGAGCACACTAGTTGTTTAGCTTGTCTGCAGCACTGTTTAGTGCATTGAGTGTCTCCGGTCGGAGATCTCGCCCTTAGCCCCGGGGGACTTCGAGTGCCTGCTCGGGCAAGGTTAGTTATTCATTATTTTGTGAGTAGTTTTTTTTTTTTGGGTTGTTGCGGAGCTAGAGCTTATAGACTGCGCAGTCACTGGGAGAGAGGACGCAATCCCTTTTTGGAGGTGCTCCGGATGAAGGTTTCTGCAGGAGATTCAGTTGATATTTTGAGCAGAGGGTCAGCCTTTGCCCATAGGAGGATTTTGGCGGAGTTTGAAGCGGTTTTTCAGCTATTTCCATTTAGCCTCTGCGCAGAGCCTTGGAGGCTAGCGTAATTCCATGAGGAGGCATTTTCTGGTGATTTTTGGGGGTTGGCCATTTTTTATATGGTTTTTGGGTTTTGTCCGGGTTGGTGAGTAGAGGAGGTTTTTATATTTTCAGCTCGTTCCGGCAAGGGGATCAGCCCCTAGTCTTCAGTCCATTCCGGCAATAGCAGCGACACGGCAGTTTTCCAGTAGCTGGGACACAGTTCATAGAGCAGCCATTTCCTATATCTTTTGAGAATGTTTCGTCACTTGCCTTGAGCAAGATTAGGTTCCATCACTCTGATCACCTATTGTACTTCATTATATATATTTCTTAGATTAATAAAATGGCTCAGCATTTCCTCTCTATGTTTTTTGGATGAGTTTCCGTAATTTCTTTCTCTGTTATTATATTTCTGTTGCACTATTATTTATTTATATTTCTGAGCACTCTAGTTCTATACCACTTGGTGTGTTTATCTTACACTCTTAGACAGAGTCTGGAAAGGGCCAGGTAGCCTCCAGATCTCGTCCTCTCTCAGAGGCGGAATATCCGGTAAATGCCCTCCTAGTCCATCTCTGGTTGGAGTTTGCCATGTTTTAGAGATATCCCCGAAACGGGATATTACAATCTCTGAAAACTAAATGATTCCTGTGTTCACGACCCCTTCCCTACTCCCTTCTCTGATGAAATCTTGGATAGCGTGGGTGGCCAGGAGGCCTATTCCTTCACAGATGGATTCTCAGGATACCATCAAATTAGAATTACACTAGAGGATCGCAGTAAGACCACCTTTTCCACTGAATGGAGCTCCTTCTAGTACACAGTCATGCCCTTCGGTCTTAATAACGCACTTGCTATCTTTTCAAGGGTCGTAGTGGCTGTGTTCAAAGAATTTATCCATAAGTTTCTGGAGGTTTACTTCGATGATTGGACGGTGTTTAGCTCAGTAAAAGAACATGTCTTGAACCTACGATTAATGTTGGATGTGTGTCAAAAGCACCAGATCTCCCTGAATGTCAAGAAGTGTGTCTTCTGTGTGCCGTTTGGAATCTTGTTGGGTCATATAGTCTGTCGGAAGGGTCTGATGGTTGATCCTGCGAAGCTAGCTGTAATTATCAATCTGGCAGCCCCTACAATGGAGAAACAGCTGCGCTCCATTCTCGATCACACAGGCTATTACAGGAAATTCATTCAAGGATACGCCCTAATCACAGCTCCCATGGAACAGCTACTAAAGAAAGATGTCTCTTTTTTTTGGAATGATGAATGTCAGAAGAGCTTTGAACTACTCAAAGAGAAGATGATTTCTGCACCCATACTGATATTCCCTAATTGGTCCAAATAATTCCATGTACATGTTGATGCATCAGGGATTTCCTTGGGTGCAATCCTTACACAGCTAGGCGAAGGGGATATTGATCATCCGGTTTCCTTTTCCAGTCGAAAACTCTCAGGTGCCGAACGGAATTACTCTACCACTGAATGTGAAGGACTAGATATGGTGTATGCGCTACAAAAATATCGACAATATCTGCTGGGGGGACACTTTAAGATGTTTATAGACCATTCAGCTTTGAAATACCTGGTCAACAAGCCTGTGTTGGGGGGGGAAGATTTTCCGCTGGTTGTTTTTGTTTCAAGAATATGATTTTGAGATCATCGTGAAGCCTAGAAGGTTGAATGTAGGCCCGGATCATCTATCTCGTATTTATACAGGGGAAGAACCCACTAACTTGAATGAAGGCTTACCTGATGCGCAGTTGTTTACCATTAAAATGGTGGATGACCACTTCATTGATATCATTGAGTTCCTTACTACAGGTATGGCCCCTGCTGCGTATTCAGTGCAACAAAAAAAGGAGTTGGTTACTCGAGTGGCAGACTTTACTATCATTGCAAGATAGCTATACAAGCTAGGCATATATGAAATACTCTATAGATACGTATTAGAACATGAACGACCCACCATCCTCGCAGAAGCCCATGAGGGAGTTGTTGGCGGCCACTACGCAGGTAGGGCTACAACGCAAAATATTTTGAGGGATGGCTTGTGGTGGCCTACCCTGCATTAGGATTCTTACACCTATTGTAGAACGTGTGATACCTACCAATGAACTGGCCACCCCTCATGACGTGATGATATGCCATTACAGCCCCAAATGGCCCTACAGGCTTTCGATAAATGGGCCATTGACTTTATAGGACCCATTAATCCACCAGGCAAGAAAACCAGTGCACGCTACATTATCACTGCCACTGACTATGTCACACGATGGGCTGAGGCACAGGCCGTGAAGGATTGTACCGCTGATACTACTGCGCACTTCATCTTTGAGAAGATTCTGACCAGGTTTGGGTGCCCAAAAATCCTAATGAGCTATAGAGGTACGCATTTTGTTAACCAAACGATTCAAGCTTTGAACGAAGAATTCTGAATCCACCATGCCAAGAGTACACCATACCATCCCCAAGCTAATGGGGCGGTTGAAGCTTTCAACAAAATTTTGGAGCAGGCATTAACGAAGGTTTGTAATGCCGATCGTAGTGACTGGGATATTCGCATCCCCTCGGTCCTATGGGCTTACTGGACGACCTGCAAAAAGCTGACCAGTAGGACACCTTTCCGAATGATCTATGGCAAGGAGGCCATCATGCCCATAGAATATGTTGTTCCTAGCCTATGCATTGCAGCATTCACAAATATGGCAGACTCTGATATCATAGAAGAATGCCTGGCGCAACTGGTCACATTAGAAGAAGATTGGTTTATTGCTCAGTTTCAATAGCAGGTAAAAAAAGCTAGAGATAAAGCCTGGCATGATCAACACATTCGCTAGAAGACACTTGTCACAAGTGATCTTGTCTTGTTATACGACATCCAATTTGCGAAACATCCTGGCAAATTCCGACAGCACTAGCTTGGTCCCTACATATTTCAGAAGGTGACAAATGGCAGAGCAGTCCAGTTAGATACCCTACGCAATGACCTCCTCCCTGGCTTTGTCAATGGAGGTCAACTCAAACCATATCGGGCTACGAATCATGGGGTCCAACAGTGCAGTGACTCGGGACAAGTCACAAGACTGTGTTGGGGGACTGTTGGAACGGGGTCTCCTAACAAGCTACGAAACTGGTCCATTTTGGTTATTTTTTATTATATTTAATATAGCGCAGGGGGTAGGTCAAATCCCAAAACGCGTTGTAATGGGTTAAAGGGTAAACTAGGGGTCCGAAAACCATGGGTTGCATACCATAGGAATGTTAAAGCTAGATTGTTATAAATAGAGAGGCATTTCGGATTCTAAGAAGTAGGATTTGATGAGCTATTGATGCGATCTGTTGTGTAAGCGATCTGTTTGGGTTTTTGGGGAACGGACTCCTGCTAGCTGTGTGCGCGGATATCCTATTCCAGCTGTGTGCGGACCCTGTTGCTGTGTGTGCGGGTTGGGAAGGGAATTGTAAGGAAATTTTGATGAATGAATGAATATGCTAGATTATTAGATCTGAATCTGTGAGTACTATTGAATGAATTGCTGGTAATTACTCTGTTATGCATTTTCTGTCCTTGCGCTGCGAAATTCTGTGTATTGAATTGGATCTAGATTTGTTCTGTTCTGGTTATGTAACGTTGTGTTGGTGTTATGAAAAGCATATAATTGTAGATCTAGTGCACGTGGATGCAATTGGATACATATTTAACCTTGTGCAGAGACAAGGTAATCTGAACTGAAAGCAGCCCTGCTTGCCTTACCCTTCCTTTCTCAGGGTGCAGAAACTTGGTTCCAACACCCACCCATACTACTTCGATTGAGACTGTGACCTGCATAAGTACAGCAGTAGGGTCCGCACACAGCTGGACTAGGATCTTCGCACACACAGCCAACAGGAGCCTGTTCCCCAAAGACCCAAACAGATCGCTTACACAACAGATCGCATCAATATCTCATCAAATCCTACTTCTTACAATCTGAAATGCCTCTCTATTTATAACAATCTATCTTTAACATTCATATGGTCTGCAACCCATGGTTTTCGGACCCCTAGTTTACCCTTTAACCCATTACAATGCGTTCGGGGCTTTGACCTACCCCAAAACCCCTGCGCTATATTAAATATAATCAAAAATAACCAAAATGGACCAATTTCGTAGCTTGTTAGGATACCCCGTTCCAACAGTCCCCCAACACAATCTTGTGACTCATCCTGAGTCATTGCACTATTGCGACCCCATTTTTCATAGCCCGATATGGTTTGAGTCGATATTTGTTGGCATGAGGGGTCTTGACCCAGGTTCAGTGTGCAAGGTTTTCCAACAACCCCTATACTACTGGCCCTTTCGGCAGTGACTGGAGTGTAATAACTCTAGTAAACTTCATAAGTATATATTATTATTGATAAAAGATGAAAGATGATTACAATGGGGAATCACCGAGGCTTTAAATATAGCCTCATAGTGTCCCTTGGTGAAGAGGCATGATCTTTGATCATGCCTTTTCACTTAATAAAACCTAAGATAACTATATCTAACTAATAATTAATAAAATATACATAACATTGCCCCTCTCTTAAAGATGTTTTGTCCTCAAAGCATATGTAATGATCGAAAATGCTGACGAACGCCTGGGCTCTTGAGCGGTGGGCTCTTGCTTCCCACATTTTAAAAATATCGTGAAGCATCTTCTCGAACTCCATCTGTTGGTGATGTGGATAGCGACAAGATTTGATATTGACAGGGTCGGGTCCTTTCTTGACTTCTATTGAATGTTCATGTTCCTTGTTAGGAGGTATTTTTATTGGCAGGTCTTGGAAGACTTTTTCGTGTTTCCTAACTATTCCTTGTTCTTCTGGTGATTTTTCGTGATTTCTCTTTAGATTTAGAGGTAAGTTACCAACAATTGTCGTTCGATGCAACTTCTCCTCATCATCAAACGCTTCCTTCTTAACAACCATATCTGCGTCAACATCGAAGGCCTCAACAGCCTCTAGCACTGTATCAGTGGCTTCGAATGTGTTTATCTCTTCACATTTTTCTTTCAATTCCAGGGATGAAACATTTGGTTGTTTATAAGCATCTATATTTGCATGGTTTCTTTCATTTTCAATGACTATGTCTGTTGTTGCATCTGTGATAGCAGTCACATTGAATACCAACATTGTTTCTTTTTCTGCCATTGGATTTTCATTTATATCAACGTTCTCAATAACTTCTGTTGTTGCATTACTATCTTTATTAGTGGATTGAGTTGTATTTTCTTCTCTGGGTTTCTCAACTCTATAATTTTCATGGTTGATCTTAGAGTCTCTATGTCTAGGTGGTTCAACACTATAGCCTTCATGTGAGCTGATTTCCAATTCAACCTCATTTAATTGCTCTTCTTCAAACATGTTATATTCATGATGATGATCTGAATTAGCTGAATTGTTCAGTTGATTATGTTCGAAATTTGGGAATATTGGAGGTTGTGACTGACTTAACTTATCTATCTTATCATTTAGCTTATTGAAGAGTTATTTCATCTTTTCTATGGTCTCATGATGATTTAGCCACATTTGTCTTTCTATTGGATTTGTCGTGTCATGAACCTTTTTGATGTCGTCGGAATGTCCTGCAACTGTACCTTCAAGATCGACTAATCCTTTTCTGAATTCTTCGGAATTATTATTGATTTGTTTCTCGAGATCCACCAATTTCTTCTGGAATTCAGCCATCGACATCGATGAAGACATTGAACGTGTATGAGGTGGGGAATATTTTTCTGCCAGTTTTTCCCTTTTTTTAAAAATAATTAATTAATTAATTAATATTTAATTAATTAATTAATTAATTTTTTTTTTGAAATAATAATAATAATTTTTATTATATATATATATATATATATATATATATATATATATATATATATATATATATATATATATATAATTATATAATTATATATAATTATGGGGAAAAAATTTTGTTAACTTTGAAAAGTCATGTTGTTTTTAAAAATCACGTTGTTTTGAAAAGGGTGAATGTGTTTTAATACCATGGGCTCCAAAACCACGAGCTTGTAAACCATGAGCAATTACTCTTCCTTATTTCTTTTTACTTTTTCTTCACATGTACGTATATGTACTTCTTTATATATATATCTCTCTTTTTACTTTTTCTTTTTTTCTTTTGGAACTATTTTCTTTTAAATTTTTATTTTTATTTTTCCTTTTAATTTATTTCCCCCTTTATGTTAACTTTCCTTCTCTCCTTTATTTTATATATATATATATATATATATATATATTTCTTCCTTCTTCTTCTTTTTAAAACAAATGTTGTTGCCCACAAGCACTTGGTTTTAAAAAAAATCTGCAATTCTGGAATTTTCTTGTAATTCCTTAATTCTGGGTGATCACACAGATCCGGAAGAGTGATGGCTCTGATACCAATGGAGTGTAAAAACTCTGGTAAACTTTATAAGTATATATTATTATTGATAAAAGATGAAAGATGATTACAATGGGGAGGCTTTAAATATAGCCTCATAGTGTCCCTTGGTGAAGAGGCATGATCTTTGATCATGCCCTTTCACTTAATAAAACCTAAGATAACTATATCTAACTAATAATTAATAAAATATACATAACAGTGACCTGCTTACGTAGGTCACAGTCTCACTCGAAGTAGTATGGGTGGGTGTTGGAACCAGGTTTCCGCACCCTGAGAAAGGAAGGGTAAGGCAAGCAGGGTTGCATTCTGTCCAGATTACCTTGTCTCTGCGCAGGGTTAAATATGTATCCAGTTTCATCCACATGCACTAGATCTACAATTATATGCTTTTCATAACATTAACACAATGTTACATAACCAGAACAGAACAGATCTAGATCCAATTCAATACACAGACTTTCGCAACATGATATAACCAGAGCGGAACAGATCCAATCATTCAATATACAGACCTTCGCAGCGCAAAGACAGAAAATGTATAACACAGTAATTACCAGCAATTCATTCAATAGTACTCACAGATTCAGATCTAATATTCCTGCGTATTCATTCATTCATCAACCTTTCCTTACAATTCCCTTCCCAAACTGCGCACACAGCAGCAAGGTCCGCACACAGCTGGACTAGGATCTCTGTGCACACAACCAACAGGATTTCATTCCCCGAAACCCATACAGATCGCTTACACAATAGATCACATCAATAGCTTATCAAATCCTAACTCTTACAATCCAAAATTCCTCTCTATTTATAACAATCTAGCTTTAACATTCCTATGGTCCGCAACCCATGGTTTTCGGACCCCTAGTTTACCCTTTAACCCATTACAATGCATTCAGGGCTTTGACCCACCGCAAAACCCCTACGCTATACTAAATATAATCAAAAATAACCAAAATGGACCAGTTTCGTAGCTTGTTAGGAGACCCCGTTCCAATAGTCCCCCAACACAATCTTGTGACTCATCCCGAGCCACTTTACAGTGCATCACCAATCTGTGTTTGCAGAGTATCCAGAGACGGGAAAGCGGAGGGAGGACCACTTGCCTTTGGGACGCAGCTTCCTGTGCGAGAGTGACCATCTTTTGGGAAGGTGGATCGTCAATAGTCATGGTAACACTTGCTAATAACTGATTAAGGTGCTTATTGGCGTCATCAATGTCATGCGTTAACTGGAGAGTTGAGGTAGTCCAGGGCTTCAGACATTCTGTGACAGCATGTTTTTTCTGCCGAAGTTTCGCAATCTCATCCTGGAGATCATTATTTTTTTTCAATCGTGCTAAGCATTGGGCAGGTACCAAAGTAGACAACGTATCACTGACTTCTTCAATAGCCTTTTTGTGCTGGCGTAAGTCCTGATTGATTTGTTGAAGAACGGGGTCACGCTAGACCCAAGACCAAATTTTTATGGCTGATTCCATCAGAGCAGTACCTTGGTCAATTTGCCCCTTGATCGTCATAATGGCTTTTGTGATAAGTGCAGTACGTTGAGCATAGGCTTCTAGGGGTGTGTCGGGCTGCAGCCTGGACTGTAGTTCCAAAACCTCTAGGTAAGAGGCTTTGAAAGCAGCCACCAGTTTTTCCACTTTAATTTCAAGCGTGTCCTCAGCCATGATTCTCTTGGTGACTTCCGTGCACAGCTGGTGGATCGCAATCTCTAGCTCCATCTGTTGTGACTGGGCCTGGGTTACTACCTGAGTTTGTTGGACAAGGGTGTGCTAGGCAACCGCAAGCTGTCGGGTGGTGGCTTGAGCACGATTGTTAATTTCTTCGGCGACACCGTGAAGGAGAGACTCCAAGGCTACGGGGGTCAACCGATCGAGGGCCAGCTGAATTTCGGCGCCTTCCGGGTGCTGCGTTCCGATTAGGGCACTGGTAGGGATGTTCTAAAGTCGACATGTTGTCCTGAATTGTGTCAAACTATTATTGACTGGCAGATGTGGTGCTTGGCTTTCCTGGGTCGGATGTGGCTGCATGTTGACTTTGATGGTGCAGAGGTCTTCCTGAAGAGAGGTAACCCCAGCCTTTTACTGAGCCATGATAAGTGCCCACTGATGCTCTGTCGCCAGAGTGACCGCATCTGCAATTTGCTCCAAATCTCCCCATGTTAATGTGATCGTCGCGTCATATTGCTCGCGCTGAGCTTGTTGCTTTGTCCTTTTTACGGGACCTGATGCCGATGGCCTTGTTCGCTTAGTACTGGTGTCAGGAGCGGAAGTGGTAGTGTCTGCTGGGTTTGGGGTTGTGTCGGACTACTGTAGTGGTTTATCTTTGGACCCAACTGTAACTACTATTGGAGTACTAGAGAGACCTTTTTTCCACTTGGGGTGCCATAGGGCAATTAGTAGATCAATTTCCTCATCTGGTACCATATACAGTAGCTCTGTCCAGGCCTGACTAGCAAGACTGTGAATCCGTACTTGATGCATAGTGATTTGAAATGTTGCAATATGCTTGTATTTGTCGTATATTGTAGGGGATAATCGGGGTCGGGATTTTATGGCAGTGGCGACACTTCTCTGAAAGAGGACCCAAAAGACCTTGTTATCCTCACTGCGTTGTTTATCCTTAGAGTCCCATAGGTGGGCATACCAAGCGCCTTCGCACATCCCAGCGGGGAGCTCGAAGACTACCAACTCTTCTAGTTTGTCCCAGGTGACTAGCACGATGAGGAATAACAGCCATGAATAGAAGAAAGGGGTCCCATGCTCTTGAGACTCACAGACATTAGCAAGAAATTCTTCACACAAGTATCGAGCCCAATTAAAAAAAACACCTTTTTCACATTGTCCAGCTAGCTAGATGACATAAGCGGGGACAGACGCTACCTAGCACCTTCGCATGAGTTTGCAGGCTAACAAGCGAGTGCCTATTTTTGTAGCAGGATCATTGATGGTTTGGATTACAAACCCTCGTTGATTTCGCTGGACCGCATAGGTATTCCGGACATATGATGCAGTAGCAGCTTCATACTTCTTTCCAACTTCTGCGAGCGGGTACGGCCCTTGCATTGGAAGGCCCGTAGGAAACTTGGTTCCAGCACCCACCCATACTACTTTGGGTGAGACTGTGACCTGCGCAAGTGGGTCACTGACGAAAGGGCCAATAGTATAGGGGTTTTTTGGCAAACCTTACACATCGAACCTGGGTCAGGACGCCTCAAGCCAACATGTGCCAACTTGGAGAAATGTACCTTTGGAATGAACTAGGTCCAATATCTAGGTTACATAATTAATGAGCAAGGAATGCATGTAGATTGAGCTAAGATCCAATTCATTCATAATTAACCAGCCCTAACCACTCCAATAGATCTTCACAACATTTTGTGCCTTGTCAATTTCTATAGAAGTTTCATGTTGAGATTATCTCATATCACTTGGCCCTTGAGTCGAGTTCCTAAGGGTGGAGCAAAATAAAAAAAAATTATGGTCCAAGTCCCAACAGAAGCCATTCATTGAGCTGAATCACTGTCTTTACTTCACAACAGTGCTCACATTGCCAAACCTGCAACAACCATTTGAATTTGATTTAAATGCCTCTCACTATTTTATTGGTGTAGTCCTCAATCAACAAGGACATATGGTGGCCTATCATACTGAGACACCCTCTACGATACAATTCATAAGTACCCCACTTATGGTAAAGATATTTATTCCATAATCCAAGCTTGTTGGAAGTGAAAACATTACATTCTAGGAAAGGATACGATCATCCACACAGATCACCGACCTCTCTAGTTTATATAGACACAATAGAAGTCACAAAACAACCGCCATCATAAATGGTCCACATATCTACAACAGTTCCATATGAAAATCAAGTATAAGAAGAGAAGAACCAATCATGTTGTATATTTCCTTAGTTGGCGACTATTTTTGGCACTAACCATTGTGCTAAACTCTTGTGGGAACGAGACTTCTAAATGGCTGAAAATTTACAAAGATGATCCAGAATTTTCCACCACATACCATATGTTAATGGATGGCAAGAAATTTTTGGACTTCCATCTCTAGGAAGCATTATTAAGCCACTTGGGACGCCTTTGTATTCCTTCAAGTGAGTTCACCAAGATTATTTGGGAGGCACACTACAGTCAGATCGCGGGGAATTTTGGTGTAATGAAGAAAGTGGTAGTACTGCAGAATTATTTTTATTGGCTACAATCCAACAAGATATCAAAAAATATATTAGATCCTATGTTTCCTATGCCCTCACCAAGACAACTATTAATAATCAAGGCTTGAATATTCCTCTACCTACTCCTAGTCAACCTAGGTAATCCATCTCCATGGACTATATGTCTGGCCTTACTTCTACCAAGCATGGTAACAACTACATATTTGTGGTTGTCAACAGATTTTCTAAGATGGCCATATTGGCTACCTACCATAAGAGTATCATAGTAGAATCCATTACCAAACTCTTCTTTGAATGAGTATGGGTGCATTTCAGGGTCCTGTAGACCATTACATCATATCAGGATAGTAGGTTCCTAAGCACATTTTGGGAGAGCTTCTCATCATTATTAGACAAAAAAACCCACCAATTCAACTGCATTCCACCCCTAGACTGATGGCCAGACAGAAGTCGTTAGGATTATTATGTACAAATTATGCATGTACAACTCTAACCATTCGCCAACATGGGATGATATTTTTCCCTATGCGCAACACAAATACAATAGAGCTCTCCATAGCTCAACTGACTACAACCCCTTTCAAGTGAGCTTGGGATTTCAACCATTGTGTCCCCTTGATGTTACATTTCCTTTTGCAATTGCACAGGAAGAATTTTCCCATGGTCTATCTGAAGTTGATAAAGCCACCAGGTTTATTGAGTGCATTCAACACATCTGCTAGTAGGTTCGGGATATCTTAGATAAAAGCCAATTTCAATTACAAATAATGGAACCATTAACATGAGGTTCCACATAAGTTTTAGGTGGGTGAAAATTTTGGCTACATTTGTAGAAATAACACCTTTTCAAAGCCCATCAGAATCTTAGACCAGCCAAATATGGGCCTTACACCTTTACCAAGGTTTTGGGTGGCAAATATTTCAAGCTTATCATTCCCTAATTTCTTGTCTTGCATCTAGTGTTCAATGTGGACCTTCTTCGGCAATGCTTTCAACCATTGTTGGTCACATCATACATTATTGAGCAGTTGACACCAAAAAAAGCTCAACCCTCACAAAATTGAACATACCACAATTTATCGGATCATGGACACACATAACAAACACACTCACCAATAGAATATCCAACTGAATCAAGTTGGCAAATTTGGCCAGCTCCTACACCAAGGCAAGTGGTTGACTAGGGACCAAGTTCAGCATAAGTTTCCCCATCTCATGGAGGCACTCAATGCATTGGGGACCACTACTTCCTAAGCAGGGAGGATTAATCTAGGTGGATATTTTTGGCCACCCACCTATTCCACTTGGACCCACAACATTGTTTCCTTTAAGTTTCCTTAATTTTAGCACAACTTTCTATTTTTGGCGATTTTTCGGATCTTAAACTTTCAGAGCCATTTTGAGGTCCTAAAAGATGTTTTCTAGGAAAACAAAGAGACAAGAAAAGTGTCAAAATTTCAAATTATTTTTTTGCCTCCTTGTGGAGATATTTGAAATGAGTCATTATGATATCCAAATGGAGATCATATGCCAAAGTTACGACCCCTAGAAGTTGGCAGTCCAACTCACCCAACAAGGCCCAAAACCATTGGGTGGCTATCTCCTATGGTTAGAGTTTCACACTTATTATTTATTATAAAAAGACCTTCAAGCCTCATTGTAACATAGTTTATAAGGCATGTAGCCACCATCCTTTGAGCTTTTTTTTTTCCATTTTTCATGTAAACAATTTTTAGTATTTATTATTAATGAATTAAAGTTCAATTTTTGTTGTATCTCTCTTTTTTTGTTTATATATGTATTTAATTTTGATCCTGAATAAATATGTAATATCATATTGGTATCCTCTTTCTCTGTTATTTTATGCATGTCCCTTGCAAGACCAACCTCGCTAAACCAAACAACCTCCCATGGCATAAGAAAAGAAAGACGAGGGAGCAGGAGATCCTTTCAAAATGTTGCTCAAATAAGCCATCAAGTGACAAAGGAATAAGATGATGGATAAATTTTCCCAGATCCTTTGGTGGGTATCATCGGGTGAATAATCTTCATCTGGCATCCACCTCAACGGGGCCACCCACTTTAAGGTACAAGTGAACTTTTACATTGTTATTTTTGAAGGCCATATAGATGCAAATGTCATAGATAAATAGTTAATCTGCTAGAAGGGTTTTTTTTGGTCCATAATTTTTCCAATAGCGAAAAGATTACTTTTTCACTCCTAAAAGTAGCCCCCCATGTCAAGGATTAGTGGGAAACTTACTGTGAGCAGAGGGATGAGAAATAACGCTCACTATTTTTAGTCGCACCCACTTGGAATTATTTATGAGATGTAGTCAAAGAATAATATTACCCTATCAGGAGCTATGAAGATAAGTACATAAAATGGACCACGCTATGGCAGGGAAGGTACCAATATGTGCCAGAGTTCACGAATATTTTGCATACCCTTCATACAAAGTTTGGTATCAAGGATTATGAGTAGCATTTGGTACTCAAGTATCGCGATTGTCTACACAAATACATCCAGTACAATATGGAGTTTCTAGACATATCCTTGTTAGACACGGCATGCCAATATGTTGTCAAGATTGAGAAGAAATTTAAAAATAAGAAGAAAGACTTTGGATCTGTGAATCTGAAGCAAGGAAAAGGCACCCCCAAACCATATAAAAAAGGATAGATCCAATTTGGGATGACCTAGGAAAACACATTGAAGTCACAAGAAAATAACAGTGCCATGAAGACAAATAATGACATAATAAATTGATATGAGTTCCATAAGAGCCCCACTCATAACACAAATGATTGTCGTGCCAAGCAGTCACTAGTTCCCGAGCTAAAATCTTCAGAGTCAGATGCATGTTCTAACTCTGAGTTAGAACCCAACAAGGGGAAACATATTATCGATGCAAAGCCAAATGCCACTGTTGCCACCACCAAGGTCTAGTTTGGGAAGTAAAATATATAGGATACCAAAGGTGGCCCTGCCTACCACCATTTCTTTGATCTTTGCAAAGCAATGCAGTAAGATCATCTCCTAAACTAAGGATTTTTTTTCTTTTCGATTCACTCTCAAAGTAAGTGGAAGAACGTGGCCACATCCATGACCCCTGGGAAGGGTTCCTCCATGCATTATAAATAGGTCAATAAGGTTCTGGAAGAATACAAGGGCATCTTCTCCTCACCCACAAGGGTACCTTTGCACTATTAGGTCAAGCATTCGATCGATATGACACCTGGAGAACCTCTACCCAATGGGCCAATATACCACCACTCTCTTCTGGAAAATGAATAAATCAAGCAACATATCTAAGAGTTGCTAAAGAAATGGCACATGTGACCAAGTTCCTCACCTTGTGGGACCTCAATTTTACTCGTATAGAAGAAGGATGGGACCTGGGGACTATGCATTGGTTACTGAGAACTAAACAAAATAATTGATAGAAATAGGTATCCAATCCCATGGATTGATGACCATCTTGACCAAATCAATGGGGGAAAGTACTTTAACAAGATTAATTTGAATTTTGGCTATCACCTTGTCCCAATAGAACCCATGGATGTATGTAATACTACCTTCAAATCGAAGGATGGAATTTTTGAGGGGTTGGTCATGCCTTTCGAGTTGAAAAATGCCCTTGCAACTTTTATGAGGTTGATGGATGACATATTATGGCCCTTCACCAACTCATTCGTGGTTGTATATCTGGATCGACATCCTCATCTTTAGCAAGAGTTAGTAAGAGTACTTGCAGCACATTCGGTAGGTCCTTCAAACCCTGTGGAAACACAAGTTATGTGCCAACTTCGAGAAATGTACCTTTGGCATTAACTAGGTCCAATATGTGGGTTACATCATTGATGAGAAAGGTGTGCATATGGATTCAGCTAAGATTCAAGTAATTCAGGATTGGCCAGCCTCAACCACCCTAACATAGATTCGCAACTTTCTAGGTCTTGCCAATTTTTATAGAAGGTTCATGGTGGGACTCTCTCATGTCACTTGGCCCTTGAGTCAACTTACCAAGGGTGGAGCGAAACCAAAATTTTTTGGGTCCAATTCCCAATAGAAGGCGTTCATGGAGTTGAAGCATTTCCTTTGCTCCACAACAGAGCTCACATTTCTAAACCTGCAACATCCACTTCAAATTGAGAATAATGCCTTCGACTATGCTATTGGTTTAGTCCTCACTCAACAAGGACATCTGATGGCGTATCATAGTGATACACTCTCTGATACAATTTGGAAGTATCCCACTTACAATAAAGATATGTATTCTATTATCCAAGCTTGTCGACAGTGGAAACATTAAATTTTGGGGAAGGAGACGATTATCCACACAGATAATGAACCTCTCAAAATTTATACAAACACAGGGGAAATTGCAGAATGAGCACCATCATAAATGGTACACACATCTGAAACAGTTCCATCTGAACATAAATTACAAGAATGGAAACAACAATCATGTTTTATATTTCCTTAGTCAGCCATCAGTTGTGGCACTGACCACTATGCTTGACCATTTAGGGCATGAGACTTCTATATGGACACAAATTTATAAATTTGATCAATAATTCGCCACCGCATACCAAATTTTGATGGATGGAAAGTAAATCTAGACTTCCAACTCTACGATGATCTCTTATGCCACCTAGGACACCTTTGTGTTCCTTCAAGTGAGCGCACCAAGATTATTTGGGAGGCATACTATAGTTGGGTTGCAAGAATTTTTGGTGTAGAGAAGATAATGGAAGTACTACATAAGTACTTTTATTGGCCAAGTATCTGACAGGATGTTGAAAAATATAATAGATCCTACACTCCCTATGTCATTTCCAAGCCACCTATTAAGAAGCAAGGCCTATATACTCCTCTTCCTACTCCTAGCTGACTTTGGGAATCCATCTCCATGGACTATATGTCTAGCCTTCCCTCTACCAAGCATGGTAACGACTGTGTATTTTTGGTCGTCAACATATTTTATAGGATGGCCATATTGGTTTCCTGCAATAAGAGTATCACAGCAGAAGCCACTACCAAAATCTTCTTTGAATCAATATTGGTACATTTCGGGGTCTTGCAGACCATTATATTAGATTGGGATATCAGGTTCCTTAGTGCATTTTTTGCAAGCCTCTAGTCATTGTTTGACACCAATCTCACCAAGTCGACTGAATTCCACCCCCAAAATGATGGCGAGACAGAGGTCATCATCAAGATAATTGTGCACATACTACACATGTGAAACTCTAAGCATCCGCGAACATGGGATGAGATTCTTCCCTATAAGTAACATGGCTATAATAGATATATTCATAGCTCAATTGGACACAAACCCTTTCAAGTGGGCTTGGGATTTCAAACATTATTTCCCCTTGATGTTGCACTACCTTTTGAAACTACATAGGAAGAATATGCCCATGATCAGTCTGAAGCTGATAAAACCGCCAATTTTATTGAACATATTAAACACATCTGCCAGAAAATTCATGATATATTGGATAAATTCAATGCCAACTATAAACAACATCATGATCAACATCGGGTGCCACATAAATTTCAGGTTGGTGATAAAGTTTATATACATTTATAGAATGAAAATGGATCCCATCGGAAACTTCAACAACTCTGATATAGGCCTTACACCATCACCAAGGATATGGGTGATAATTCTTTCGAGATTAGCATTCCCCCATTCCTTGCCCTGCAACTAGTGTTCAATATTTATTGCCTTTAGTCATACTTTACACCATTATTGGACACATTAGACATTATTGAGCAGTCAAAACCAACAGAGCTCAACCCCAACAGCATTGAAAAATCCACAACTGATCAAGTCATGGTTACACAAATCAAGCACGCTCTCCAATAGAGGATCTAATTGTATCAGGTTGTCAAATCTTCTCAAATCCTACACCAAGGAAATTGGCTTACCATGGACCAAGTTCACTAGAATTTTCCCCATCTGATGGAGGCACTCAATGAGATTTGGACCATTGCTTCATAAGGTGAGAGGATTGATATAGGTGGATATATTTGGACACCAACCGATTCAACTTCAACCCCCAACATTGATTCCTTTCAGTTTCCTTAATTCTAGCACAACTTTCTAATTTTGGTAGTTTTTTGGGTACTGAAATTCCATAGTTTCTTTGAGGTCCTAAAATATGTTTTGTGTGAAAACAAAGAAATCTTAAAAGTGCCAAAGTATGTTTCAAATATTCTCCTTTTTCCTCTTCATGAAGATCTTTGAAACGAGGTATTAAGATAGCCAAACATAAGTCGTATGTCAAAGTCATGACCCCAGGAAGTTGGCGGTCCAACTCACCCAACGGGACCCAAAACCGTTGGTGCTTCATCTCCTAGGGTTAAGGTTTCACACTTCTTATTTATGATAAAAACTCCTCTAAACCTCATCTTAACATGGTTCATAAGAAATTTTTTCAACACATCTCTTCTCATAGATAACTACCATCACCTAATCTATTTTTTTCCAGTTTTCATGTAAACAATTTTCAGTATTTGGAAGTTCAATTTTCATTGTAGCTTTGTGTTTCTATTTCAATTTTTATTTCTTTTCATTCCTACATAAATCTATATCATCTGGTTTGTCTTCAACCCAAATATAGAGTCTCTAAAATCATTATTCGCATTCCTTTTTTTTCATTGTGAGCTTCATAGAAGACCTTGTCACCTGTTAGGGTCCTATAATAATAGGGTTCATAATTTTTGAATTGACTTTGATAGTCTTGTAAATATTTACATACCTTTCTTTCTGCAAGTTGTTTTCCCATATTTTGAAAATGAAAAATAATAAAAACATGAAAAGAGGGTAAAAGTCCTAAAATAAATATCAAACGACTTAGAAAAAACATAGACCCCGAGAGAAAAAGGAGATAAAATAAGACATGAAAGTGAGCAAGTAAAAATGCCACTACTATTTAATTTTATTGCAAGAATAATGATTATGTGCAAATTGTCAATAAATGCCATAATCCATGATCAGTTAAACAGTTTAATATTAACTTTTCATGCTTTGAATTTTATGTTTTAGATAGAGAATAAAGATATGTCAAATAGTTTAAACTTGACAAATCAGTATATAGTTAGAGAATAAATGAGGAGCTCAACAGTTTAATCTGAGCCCTCATATGAAATAAGGTTAGACTTAAATAGTTTTATTCTTTGAAAGAAAAATCGATTTAGGGTTGCAAGCTTAAATGCACCAATGAAAATGAAGTAAAAAATGTTAGAAATAATGATGGGTAGGTAGAAAGCAGTTGTGCAAAGCATGTGATAAAGCATCATCGGGAAAAAATTACTAATTTCCCCTCCCCCACAATAACTCAGTATTCTAAACCTTCAGTTAAAGAGTCTCATAACATTTCTTTGACTTCTATTGGGACCGGACACAAGGCTTGATAACTGATTGGTTAAAAATATTGGATTTCCTACATAAAACCCATTTTATCAGCATTTTCACCCTCATCTATGATTATGATCCCTTTTCTAAGTAAAAACACTTTTTTTCTTAGTAAAAGTAAAAAACTTACATAATTAATTTCATATCCATTCAAAAAACACTCAAAAAACCCACAAAATACATTTATCCTAAGTTTAAGTGTGAAAAACAATAATGGGACAAACTATGTTTATTTGTCTATCTTTACACTTTACTTAGTTTTAAATTTTGTATTTTAAATTCATTTCCTACATTGCACCTTTACTTTGATATTAATTTCTAACTTATATTATTTAACTCCCTATTCTATACCCTTCTCGTATATTATTAAATCCTTTATATTTAAATTACCCCAAAACCCTTCTATTTAAAATTTTAACCTATGTTGAAATATCACATGTGATGAAATAATCCCTGCCCATTATCCCATAAGTTTAAACATATTGAAATATAAAAATATACCTCACCCCCTATGGTTTTTAAACATTTGTCGAAAGGTTTAAAATATTATATATTAATACCCCTGCTAGCACTATTGGTTAAAACATCTGATTAAATGTTTTAATTTAATAGAACATTATGCCTCCACTCAATCATATAACCAAGGTTTTAACTTTATAAATGTATATTTATAATGTTCTAAACCCATCCCGCCACATTGCCAACCCCGAACCCACTCCAAATCCTGATCAACTTCCAAAGCAAATCGCTGTCATTCACATGAGTCCTTCCCAATCCAATGAACCAAATCCAATATCGCAAATAAAGTCGTCGGACCTTAACTATTTCATTCCTATGCAAAATAGGTTGTTTAGCCTTTTCCGTCCTCCTCTACGTGGCTTACGCTCATTGGATCGCATTCGATTCATTAAAAACCACTTACCACCTTAGACAAGCGTGATAAACACTCTTGGTTTATATTCTATGAAACCCGAAAACAGCCCATGCCTTGATATGACTGCCATTTATTGCAGGCCAATTCAACCCTAATTTTCCTAATAAACCCCGAAAACACACCATTTGCCCCTTTTTTCTGCACTCATCAACTGTATTGGCTATTCCGACTCAGAGAAAGAAACCTGTATATGATTTTTATGCCCAGAACCAGTGTAAAGACTATATTCACCGTTGAAGATTGTTGAAAGCCCGACATTACTTCCATAAGATACCAGGAACATATCAAATGTCTCAGAGCCATTTCCAAATACCCATACATGCGTAAAATAGGTATATTTCAAGAAATCAAGCCTGTTATTAGCTTGAAAGAACCTTGATAGAAAAATAAATATAGTGAAAGATTAAATTCATCCAAGAAAGCCTATCAAAAAAAAGGTCCAAAAATAGGCAAAACCTTGGAAAAAATTTTACAAAAACCTATTTTAGACTGTGCACAATTTTAATGGAAAATATTGAGTTTATTTAGTTTTCCATGACTATATAAAACTCCAATTAAAGCCCAGAAATCCTCTGAAGGTAGCCTGAACCTCTGTGCTTGATTTCAAATGATTTTTAGTCCAATTATCCATTGAAAAGGCCCAAGAAACCACTGTTTCTTGTTTTCTAACCAGTGAGAGTCTGAAATACATATGAAAGTCAAAAAGTGAAGGAAAAATCCAAGAAAATAACCATATTCTGCCTATTTTAAATCCAATGACCTCTGTAAAAATCCAAAAAATACTTCTGTAAACTGTTAATCTTATAGAAGAAATCAAAAAGCCTAAAAAAGAAGTTTTTGTAGCCCCAAAAGCTTAAAAATGCCTAAATCTACTCCAGCTGCATCTTCCAAGACTGCCATCATCGTGAACTCTCTACAACCTCCTGTTGTAGACATTGAGCACATTCCCTCAGTAGATGTTGACTATAAAATAGCAGATCTTGTTGTTGAATTCAATTTATAAGACCTCCACTACTGGAGCTATGAAAAATATTTAGATCAAGTGGAAGAAGTCTAAATCTGGGAATCAAACTTGCCCAAATATGTTGTTCCAGTCACTTATTCATGCCCAGAGCTGATTAGGTTGTGTCAGAATTATTATTTGCCTGAACAAAGAGAAATAGTGAATGCAAACAAAGAAGTACTTTTTACAATTACTGCTAAGTCCATAAATCAAATGTTACAGCTCAAACCTGATTCTCAAGCAGTTCCTTTGTCCATAGAAGCACTTACCAAATTTTACATTGGCCTTGATTTTCCCAAAATATTCCATATATTTCAAGTATTCATGCCCTTACATGTGGAAATTCCTCAAATCAATCCTCCATATTCCACTTCAAAATTTCCAGAATGTTCAAGGCATGTAATTTCTATGTTGTCATTCATCCTAGGATACTTTACAGATGAGCATATTGATGAGACCATCCTAGGTTTCCTATCTACTTTTACACCAGGACAGCCTCCCTCTGTAATTTTCAATTATGTTGAGTATATTGCTGACAATATCCATGATCAACTGATCAAGTTACCAATTGAAGGAGTGTTTAGATACACATATTTTCTCTTCCATATTTTTTTGTATTTTCAAGCAGATAAGTTCCCTATAGCTCTACAAAAGCTTGATATAGAATAAAAACCACTTTCAGTCATCTTTTGGACTTCATTGATTAGAAAAGAGTCCTCAAAATTCACTTTTGCAAAGTTTACTGATAATTTTGTCCATCCATTGATCAATATGTTGACCAACACTGAACAGCCAAGGATCAATGATGAAATGAAGAAAATCCTACAATTATCTAAAGAGACAACGACTAGAGATTGGTATTTGTATGAGAAACACATGGAAATTAGAGTTTTTGGCTCTAATCTTCTACCCTACAAACTACCCAAATGTGTACCAATGAGGGTTTTTGCCTTAGAATATATCAGGAAACTCTTGAATTCTGATTCAATCAAATTCCTAGCAGCAAAGAAGAAAACACAGTTTAAGTTGAAGAATAAAGTGGGACCATTCATTTGTAATCATAGAGATGCAGAGATAGAAGTAGCCAAATAGTTATTAGAGTACAAATTTGAAGAGATTTTCTCCTGGAATTATGATCCACAAGGAATATTGAGTAAAATGAGGGTTAAGTGTAAACTAACACCCTACATTCATGAGAAAAAACCAGAGATTGAGAAGTATGTCAATCAGACTGAGTGGATAGAAAACACTTTAATAGATGCAGTAAAGCAAGGTGATACTAGTCACAATTTACAAACTGCAAATCAAATAGGGAAAGCCACCAAGAGAGTTAGAGAAGAAGGTTCTTACATTGCAGAAACCACCACTGAGACTAGGTTTAAGTTAAGATAAAATAAAAAGCCTAAAACAGATCCAGTGGGTAAAGAGAAAGTGACTATTGAAGTTGAAGACACAGATAAGGCCAATAAACTAGTAAAATCCATGGAAAAAATGTCACTTTAGACAAGTGAGATTAACAGATTGAAAAAGATGATTGATAACCTTGAGAATACAAACAAAGTTAGCTCCTATAAATGCTAAAACTCATGAGCAAAGAGATAATAGGTTAAATGAAGAACTGAAGAAGCTTCAAAAGGATTTGACCTTAAAGGAACCAATATCATATGTGAAAAACTATTTAAGGAACAAAATCATTGAAGCCATCAATGATGTGTGGCCCTCACTTCAAGTGATCTTTGAACAGAGATATATACTAAAAGCAGCACTAGCAGAAATTTAGAAAACCAAAGATGAGCTAGATACTAAACCTAAGCAAGCCATAGAATTGATCAAGTTTCTCAACAATAAAAATAGGTAGGAGTTAGAAGAAATACAAATAACTGATAGAACAGAGACAATCCTTGAAATAAGGAAATTCATCTCAAAGAAGAATCTAATGAAACTACTTGAAGAAAAATGTGAGAGTATGAACATAGCCATAACCAAGTTTATGGTTAAATTTGAAAACTTGAGGCAAATAAGTTTGCCTAATATTTTGGTCATCATTGACAAATTAATGCCACGGGAATATTACAATAAGAAGATCAGATAATATGCTAAAGTGCAGGTTGAAAAGACAAGTGGAAAAGGTACTCAAACAGGGAAGGTTTTACTCGAAAGTTTTGAAGATCTATTCTATATGTAACATGAGATAAGACATTTGTTTGTCATAAAGCCAACTTTGGCGAAATATACTAAGGCAGATGAGAATTTCAGGAAGTTAAAGAAAATACAAATTCCAAATGAGGAAGCTTTGCAATCACTTGCAAATTTACTATGAAAGTTAAAAGGTAGATAAGATGAAGAAAACAGTTTGCTGATTTTTAGAAAAAACAGATTTATTACAGTAGTAAAAATAGTTTTACAGAGATTAAAGGGAATCAGAGTGAAAGAGTATCAGATTAAAGGGAATCAGAGTGATGTTGGAAATACTAAGAGGGGGGGTGAATCAGTATTTATTTCAATTAGAGAATTATTTAATCTTCAATTATTATCAGTGTTTGTACAATGATAGCAACAAATAAAATGAACACAAATGCACACACTTTTTAAGGTGGAAACCCACTCCGTGACAAAAACCACCTAATAATTTTCTAATAATTCTTTAATATTCAACTCCAATTGAAAATAAAGCTCCAACTTCCTAGAATCTAGAAAAGCATTCTTCTCCATCTCCCACTGGATGGATGCTCCAATGCCTGAGATTCTTCAGTAGTCAACTGAATAAATGCCCCAACACCCAATGAGCTACAACTCACCCTAGCACCACCCTACCACCCTATAGAAGAATAAAAGAAGAATGGACTTTCGTACCAGAGAAAATGGTCCACTTTACAATGATATAAAATGATGTAGAATAAGAAGACACACTAGACCATAACCCCAACTATGACACAACCACCTAATGATGATCCTAGACCTCCCCACACTGCCTCTTCAACTCTTGGCAGATAGACACTAGAAAAAATTTTACAATAATGTATTTACAATGACTTAGTACAATGATACCTTTACAGTGACCGTATGCAGTGCTGCCCACTTGAAGACTTCATGTGATGAACTTCTTGTTTTTGTTTTTCACCTTGGTTGTTGCTCTTGTCATGCTACCCTCTGCTGCACCTTTCTTTTCTTTGCTGCCCTAGAAAGTCTAGTCCTTTGCATCCCTTGACAACACATGATCTAGCTTTTTCTTGCCTTCTAGGAGCTTGATATTGAATCTGGTGTATCTCTATTATTTTAGATCTCCAATATCTGATTTTCAATCTTGTATTATTCCTCTGAGTCGTCTTTCCAATGCCATAGGTCTTACCCAATTTTGATTCTTCAAGGGAGATTTATGCCCAATCTCTCACAATGCCCTAAATATGGATTGTTTCAGTAGAGCGAACTTGTACGACGTGCCACATGTCACTGTTTCTTCATTTGGCTCTAAAATTGATAGAACAAAAACTACATTCAGTGTACTATCTGCCACTTTTTACAAAATTCCAATCTGATACTTAGAGAGAGACTTATGACAATTTTTCCAAGGTAACTTCTTTGAGATGAATTTTAGGAGCCTGCAAAAACACTTACTTCCACACATCATATCTCCGAAAATTTTGCGCACCTTGATCTGAAATTTTCATAGGATTTTACTCAATATTTCAGCTTTTCCTCATAAAAATTTTAGCTTCTGCACCTTCGTAGCAAAAAATGTTAGATCAAAAATTCCACGATGACCTGTTTCAGATGGCGAAATCCCTTGCATAAGGAGGATATGAGGATCACAATTTATATAAATTCTTAGGTTGAGAGGGGATTCAACAAGTGAACGTGGGAGGGATTTTATGAGCTTAAAAAATGTTAATTATGAATTTTCAATGACCCATGCCACAACCCCATGGGGTTTTAGCCCACTAACTGGGGTTACAAACTTCAAACATGAATATCTCTCAAACCGAGAAGAACTACGTGGCGTGCCATATATCAACGGAAACATCTCGACAAGAAGAAACCATCAAAAGCATTCTTGACCCATAATATAGTAATTTGGTAGGTAAAATTCCCATGCAATATTGGAGTAGCTCATGGTGCTGCTTGGGTTGACATCAATGACAATGGCTGATCAACAATCTCCCCCCTTGGCATTGATGGTAACACAAGTACTCCCCCTACGATCATGACACCTCTTCCTAAAACATTCTCTCCCCCTTTTACATCAATGGCAAAGGGTAACTCCCCCTGACACACAACCATCCTGCAGACCTATACACACTTCCACTCCCCAATTATATTATGAATAAGGAAAATCTAATGAGAACTTGGGAGAATCCCAAGCTTCTGGCGAAGATATTCAAGTGCTTCACGAGGTGAAGGTTTAGTGAATATATCAGCGAATTGTTCTTTTGTACCAACATACTCAAGTTTGATATTCTTTTCAACGACTTGTTCTCTAACAAAATGATATTTGATTGGAATGTGTTTTGTTTTTTAATGCATGACAGGATTCTTGAAGATGTTGATGGCACTAATGTTGTCACAGAATATGGGAATAGGCTCACTAAATTGTACTTGAAGATCTTGCAAATTTTGTTTCATCCAAAGCATTGAGTACAACATGATTCCACTGCAATGTATTCTGATTCCACTGTAGATTACGAGTTTGAGGTTTTTTTTTGCTCAACCATGTTACGAGACAACCACATAGATAGAATTTTGCTCCAATAGTACTCTTACGATCATCAACGCTTTCTGCCCAATCTGCATCTACAAAGGCTTGAATAATGAGATTGTTACCCTTGGGATACCACAAGCCATATTCTTTTCTGTGCCCTCTAGATATCGAAGAATTCTTTTGATCGCAATAATATGTGATTATTTTGGTGCTGCTTGGAATCTTGCTACTTTTCCAACTTGGCCGGGAGGCTGTTACATATAGAAGAATACCAATCATAGATCTGTACAACCTCTGATCCACATCCTTAGATAAGTCATCTATGCTCAATTTGCAACTTGTTACCATCGGAGTAAGGATGGGTTTGCAATATTCCATTTTTAATTTCTTGAGCATTTCCTTGATGTACTTGGCTTGACATATAAATATTCCTTTCTTTTGCTGAGATATTTGAAGCCCTAAGAAGTATGTCATCTCACCAAGTAAATGCATCTCGAACTCACTTTGCATCTTTGTAGAAAAGTTCTTACTTAATCGATCATCATTGCTACCAAATATTATATCATGCACATATACCTCAACGAATGTTAATTATCTTTATCTATTTGTACATAAATATTGCTATCAACAGTGCCTTTCTTGAACCCTTGTTGACGTAGATATCCATCAAGACAAGCATACCATGCTCTGGGAGCCTTCTTGAGACCATATAAAGCCTTCTTTAACTTGAAAACATAGTATTCTTTTTCTCATAGTAGAAAACCTTAAGTTTGTTCGATGTAAACTTCTTCTTCTAATTCTACATTCAGAAATGATGACTTAACATCCATTTGGTAGACTTCGATTTTTCTTAAACATGCATAGGCGAGAAACATTTGGATGGCTTCCATTCTAGAAACTGGTGCAAATGTTTCATTGAAATCAATTACTTCCACTTGTGCATAGCCTTTGAAAACCAATCTTGCTTTGTTTCTGGTAACCTGTCCATCTTCATTCAATTTTTTCCTGAACACCCATTAGTCCCAATGACATTTTTATCTTTTGGTCATGGAACTAATTCCCAGGTGTTATTCTTCTCGATTTGATCCAGTTCTTCATTCATAGCTGCTACCCAATGTTCATTCTGGTTGGCTTCCTCAAAACTACTAGGCTCAAAGGTTGCTAGAAAAGAAATGTGAGCTTGTTGTGATGAACGAAGCTGTCGACCTTCAATTATGTCACCAATGATTTGATTTGATGGATGGTTCTTTTGAATCCATTATTTTGTTCTCCTTGGAGGAGCTTCTTGTTGTTGTTTTGGTATATCTTGATGATCATTATTTAATTCTTCCTAGTTGATAGTTGTTCTAGAATTTTATCTGTGTCTTTTTCAGCCTCTGTCTCAAGTTTCAAAGATTCTAGATCCTCATCATTATTTGCTAGAACACCATCTTCGTCAAATGTAACATTTATGCTCTCCATTATTTTTTTTCGTCTTATATTTAACATTTATAGGCCTTTCTTTTGCGGGAGTAACCAACAAAGATACCTTCATCAACACATGATTCAAACTTACCCAAATTTTGATCTTCTCTTTTGATATAACATTTGCTTCCAAAGATTTTGAAATATTTTACATTAGCTAGTTTTCCTTTCCATAATTCATATGGGGTCTTGTTGCAATTATTTCTGAGAAGACTTCGGTTGATAATGAAGACTGGCGTATCAATGGCTTGAACCCAGAATTTTTCATCCAATTTTGAGTCCTTCAACATTGTTCTATCCATTTCATGTACAGTTATGTTCTTTCTTTCAGCAACTTCATTTTGCTGAGGTGTTTGTGTTGTTGAAAATTGTCTTTTTATTCCATTTTCGTCACGGTATTGTTGAAATAATTTGGAATTGAATTATCTGCCATTATTTGATCTTAAACACTTTATTTTCAAATCAGCTTCATTTTCAACCAACTCTTTGTAGATCTTAAAGCACTCAAATGCTTCAAATTTTTTCTTTAGGAAACTGACAGTTGTCATCCTGGTATAGCCATCTATCATTAACATGAAATATAATTCTCCATCTAAGACTTTTGTTCTCATAGGACCACATAGATCTGTATGTATCAATTCCAATAGATGTGATGCAAAGTGTTCTTTTTCTTTAAACTGGACTTTTTTCTGCTTGTTGTGCCGACAAGCCTCACATAGTGTGTTGGAAGGTTTTGAGATTTTCAACATTTCTCGTACTACTTCCTTTTTGCTTATCCTGACAAGATTGTCAAAGTTTATGTGACCCATTCATTTGTGCCATAAACAAATTTCATCTTCTTTAGCTAGTAGACATGATTTAGTTGCTTCATCCAGAACATATATGTCATTTGGAGCTCAACTTGTTGTAGCCACAATTTTACCATACTTGCCTTTCCTGATTTCACATTTTGTGGAGTTGAATAGCATTGTGTGTCCTTGATCACACATTTGTCCAACACCGAGCAGATTGTGATTCATGTTTTCAACCAATAGAAAATTATTGGCTATAACATCTTTGCTTCCGAGAGTGACGGTACCTGATCCTATAACATTTGAAAATCCATAATTTCCAAAGGATACGGTTCCATCCTTCTTCTCTTTCAGAGATACAAATTTCCTTCTATATCCATTCATATGCATTGAGCAACCGCTGTCAACATACCACACATCTTTGTTGTTTTGAGCCTTGAGAGCGAGAGCACAATTATCAGTCTTCTTCTTCTTCCATGTTCATTCATTCTGTGGCTTCAAAGACTCTTCTGGAGGATTTTCAAGTCTGCAGTCTCTGGCTATGTGTCCAAATTTCTGACATTTGTAACATTCCATATTATTTCTTAAATGTTTAAATCTATTGATGTTTCGTTGAGCCCTAGGAGGTTCATATTTGAAAGATCTCCTGGAATTGTATTGGTTCCTAGGGTACATGCGACATTCTACAGCTTTATAACCAAATTTTCCACATGAATAAAAATAGCCATGAAAAATATGTTGGTACCTGGATGGAAATCATCATCGAGGAATCGTCTTCCAAGGATGTGCTTGCAAATATTGTCCAATGAAGTCTACATGCATGTCAGATCTCATAGGTTCATTGTATTTTGTTGTATAAGGTCCTGCTTCTTCTTCTTTGCAATCGAGGCCAGTTCTGTTGTTGTAAGATCGTTGATTGTTGATGATTTCTTCCAATGTCCTTGAGCTATTAGCATAGTTTTGGACAGTTTTTCCCTTCTTCACTTCCTTACGCAACAAGACTACTTCGGCTTCTAATGCTTCCCTTTCTTGGTTTCTTTCTTCCAACTTCTTTTGAAGTGACTCTTCAATACATTTGTGTTCTTCAACTTCAATTTTGAGACCTTGAATTGTTATTCAAGAGTATTGGAACGTATCTTCACTGCCTTGAGCTCTTTTATAAGCTTGATTGCTTCCTTAGAAAATTCTTCTATGGCCAATCCTTCTTCTTCATTGTTTGATACCTCTTGTTTATTGTGCTTGGCCATAAACAATACTCTCTCATTGGCTTCTTCTTCGCTGTCATTGTCTTCATTGGATGATGATCTATCTTCTTTAGAGAGAAAGTTCCTTTTGTATCTTTTCTTTTCGAATTTCTTAAAGCCTTTCTTTCCTTTTGAGTTTCCATAACTTCTGTTCGGACATTTTTCTGCGAAATTCCCAACCTCACCACAGCCGAAACATATCAATGGAAGTTTACCTTTGAATTTTCCCTTACCAAATTTTAATTTTCTTGTAAAGTAAGCATATTCTTCATCTAAAATACCTTCTCCATCATCTCCCTTTTCTTCACACTTGTAGGTGCATGTCTTTTCAATTGAAGGTTGTTTGTCCTTATTGGTTTTCTTAGATGCAACGAACGCAGTTTCTAGATTATGGTTTTAATTTTCGTGTTGTTACATATGGTATTAGAGAGGGTTTCGACTCTATGTAACCTATAGGTAAAAATTTGAGAAAAATACTTCATCAAATTTATCAATAATTTTTCTTATAGGAATTTAATCAAATAAACTTTAAAAAATAATAATTTGAAGATAGAATAAATTACATTAAATTTGGAAATCCTTGCTAGGAATAGGGACCGAATTTATGGAAATTAATGGTACAAGATTAACTCGTATCTCTTGAACCATGATAGTTGTTACAAAACTGAATGAGGCTTTAGTAGATGAGATTGTTATTGGGAGAAACCTATCTCAAGTTTAGAAAATTCCTCTCTATCTCCTCGAAATATGCGCCCAACAATCATGACTAAAAGAGGAAAAAAAAAATCTGAAAAATAGGTTGTAAATATTCATTTGAATCTTCCAATATATGAGACATATGAAGAAACGAAAGGAGCCTTTTGTTATTTCTATAGTTCTAAATGAAAACCTATTTTACCTTTTAAAAATTCATCCCCATTTGGTTGGAAATTAATCTTGAAGTGAAACTATCCAAAAGCACAAAGACTGATATTTTTTAATATCTCCTAAACCGTAAGCAATATTGAGCTGATTTTTTGATACAAAGTGTATATCATTATAAAACCTCTCCACAAAATCTTTTAGCCAAATCTAACTCATGGATTTCGAGAGAATTCAAAAATGGTTGTATATGACAATGACTCGTTTCTCGAAAACCAAGAAGCATTTTGACTTGAAATTAAGTGAGCTTATTTGTCTCACCCCCATGCATCTACTATAAAAAATTCATGACAAATAGGTGTAGTTTAAGAGATATGGTGAAAATATGATGACTATGTGAAAGTGTAGCACAGAAGCGCAACACTTCGAGCTTATACTATCTTTGGCCATCCTTTGAACTATTGAAAGCACTGAGCTGATGTGAAATGGTCCATGCAACGTATTATTTAACCATGATTATGTAACCTTAGGCCTTTAATAATTTGTATATTTAATTTGCAAAGAGACATTCATTAAACACTTGGGGTTGCGAGTTAATTTAATTAATTATATTAAATGTAAAAATATTACTTTTAAAGCATTCGCGTAGAGATAAATACAAGTGTTTGTGTATTATTTATATAGGTATTAATGAATTCCTATAAATATTTGTTTTAATTCTTATTAGTTTTGAAAATATTTAGTATTACAAAATTAGTGGTTATTAATAACTTATGTTTATGTTTTAAAGTTGGTTTTGAATTATAGTTTAGTGATAGAATTTATAAGTCAATAGTTCATTATTGTGTTTATTTATTATTTAATATTATTTATGTTTTGAAATGTAAATTGATAATAAAATAGATAAATTTTATTCATACACTATGGTACTATGTATGAGGTTATGGTTTCAAATATTTTTTATGTCAACATGGGTATGTTGACGTATAATATTGTGAGAATGTTTCATGGTGTGATGGTATGTGGTAATTGGACACAATTCCAAAGAGTGGATAATGATGCACATGTGGTTATTATTTATTTATTTTGTTGTATGCTCATGATGTTATGATATGAGGTATATTGACATGTGTTTCATTTATTATATGATTTCATGATATCTCTTTGATATACATATGTTGATGTTATAACTTATGAGAGTAATTTATGTGGTAATCGCATGCAAATTTTACAACATACAAGAGCATGTAGTTTTTACTATTCACAATGTTGTGATAAAAATGATGTTATGTTTCATGATTACATGCAATAATTGACATATGGATTATTTCTATGATATTATTATTATAATTAATGCATTGATTGCATGTTGAGATGTGGTGATTGGCAGGGAATCCACAAATGGGCTGAGAAGGTTGGTTCATTTTGATGATCTCATGGGATCCCATACCTACGAGGGAAAATATGTAACATCATATGGGTTGGGGACATACTCAAACAACATTACATATGCCAGTGGTTCCTTTGTCTTGTATAACTCTTGATGGGTAGCTCTTAAGGGTCTATGGGACCATCTTGAGGAGGCTGAGTACCTGATATTGGATTGGGATGTCAAAGTCTAGTGGGGGTGTAAGGACTTCGTTGCCTAGGGTTGTGCACCTTAGTGAGTGTGGAGGGAGTGGGAAAGCCTTTCAAGATGCCTGAATTACTACTACATGGAGTATTGAGCCGGGTGTCTACCTTGGGGCAAATGAGGTCTGAGTCGGGCGCGAGCCTTGGGGCTAGCATTGGGCTATAATAATGACCGATGAGGCTTATGCCTGGTTCCGAAAGTGGAAAAAAGGATAGATATTCCTTGATATTTCTCGGGTGTTATGGAAACTTTCGATGCATGTTGATTATACTAGTTCAAGAGAGGGTGTAGAGAAAACGTAAAGTAATAAATAGCTAAATAAATAAAATGTTAAACGATTCAACTTAACTTTGGGATGAAGTTCCTTAATGAGGGGGAGTATGTAATGTCGCCTAACAATAATAAAAATAATATAATATAATAAATGATAAACAATAAATAAAATATTATAATGGTAAATAAATAGTAAAAATTAAAGGAAAAATAATAATAGTAAATAAATAATAAATAATGAAGAGAATATAATAATAATAAATAAATAAAATAGTAAATAATAATACTAGAGTTCTAAATCAATATATATATATATATATATATATATATATATATATATATATATATATATAATTAAACTATAAAAATAGTAAAAATAAGTAAAGTTAACAAAAAATAAAAAGGAATAAAATAAGGAAGAGTTAAATTAAAAGAAATATAAAATTAAGTAAAACTTAAAATAAAGAAATAAAAGTTGCATGTTGACACATGGAATGTGTGCATGTGGACCCTTTCCTTTGTTTGGTTTATTTAATAGACGTTGAGGAAGATGAGATTCATAATTCCTTCATGCATTCTCTTGGGAGAAAGGTATTGTGAGACAAAGAATTCCCTAGAAATAGTACGTTGATTGAGGGATCGGAGGTGGCCAGCTGTAGAAATATTATGAGCAGTTGAGCCTACGACTGAGTGGAGATTTGTCCCCAAAATTTTGTTTCGGTTAGAAAAATTCAAAGAGCATTCAACCCCAAAAGCACAAGTAAGGAATATCGTCAATACGGTTAAGTTGGCTCTACTCGTAGTATTTGAAACTTCCATGTTCATTATTGATTTTAATTTTCAAGTTGTTACACAATCAATACATTGATATAATAACTCAATCAAATTCATGTTAACTATAGGTATTTTCCTTACATAGAGTTTGTCTTTTAGGGTGAATAAGGCCAAGTGTGACAATTTTATTTTATTATTGTGTTCAAATGGAAGGTCGTGGGTTGTGATTAATACTGAGGATGAAGTATGTGAAGGCACCTTTAGAGATTTTATTATAAATTCACATTAGTCAATGATGCCATCGTGTGGTACATCAGTGTTAAAGAAGGTATACTTTGTGCATAAATTTGAAAGAGCATATGAGAATTAAAAAAAAATGTGGGTGGAACATTTATCACAACTTAGGCAATGCATGAGTACTTGTCATTCTCAAGACAATGCAGCTCGGAGAGACATAATAAAACCATGTATATAAGTATTTATTTGTACATGTCAATTTATTTTTGAGTAATGGTTGCATTTTACAATTGAAAACTCTTAAAAATAAGATAAGTATTACATATGAAGATTATAACATATCTTTTGTTGATGGCTAATCAAGAAAAATTAAAGTACAAGGATATGAAATGAGTACCTAACAGGAAACAAAGCTTCAAGCTAAAGGATTTTTATATTACATGACATATAATGCATTGAGGACAATGCATAAATAAGGGGGAGTAAAATGTAATTCCCCTCACTTGATCCCCCTTAAATTGTAATGTATTTGTATGTATGATTCTTAGAATGGTGAGTAGGTACATGCTAATTAGGCTACTGAGCTAGGTTATATTAAGGTCTGCATGCCTTTGTGTGCACAAATGTGTTAGGTCGATGGGCCAATGTGCATATGTTATTTAAGGCTAGGGTGCTTGTGTAGTCAGACCAAAGAGTGTTGGGTGTAGTATATGGTATATTCATATTCCAACATTTAATTATCAATATGAGGTTCGTGGACTTCGAGACGCAACAATGGAAATGCCAGAGCAGGACTTCAGCAACCTGCAAAACAAAACCCTATTTTGTGTAGAAACTACTCACACCACTAGTTAATACAATGCCACCACACACCACTCTGGAATCCGGACTCTCACTCAGGAAATAACAGTCAAATACTTTACTAGAAAAATCATTCTTAAAATAAATAAATAAACTCAGAATTCATGTCACTCAATAAATCAATTGCAAAACTCAAAAGATTCGAAAAACAGATATATTCATGTACTTTGATTCATGCACTAGGAAAATAGAGTGAATTTGTTTCTATGTTATAGAAATTATATTTATATACTATAATGACCTTGTTCTTATACTGGAATGATTATGTTCCTGCACTTAGAACAACCTTTTTCCTGTTCTAGAATAATTATGTTCCTATGCTAGGACAATTATGTTCCTATGTTGAAATGAATCTATTTCTACACTCAACAACCTTTTATTCCTTAATCAACAAAAATATTGTGATATCAAGCATGAAATCAAGAGGTTCGAAAAGGAAACCTCAACTTAAGCAAAGATAAATATTCCAAATCATCACATGATCCTTCAAATATAAATTGCGACTTCGAAATATAAATTACAGAATCAAATGGAAAGTTTATCAAACCTTAGTGCAAATACCAAACTCTTGCACTTGAATAAATAATCACCCTATGAATATATTTTACCTATATCCCCTCTGAAGTATTCAACACTATGTCTTAATTAAACTCCTATGTTTGCAAAGGAAATGTATTTAGACAAAAAGTTTCAACTTGCGATCTTTTATTTGAATGATATCGATATTTGGCTCATGTACTTAAACACTTTAAATAAATGAATGATTAGCGAGACTAGGAATACGATTTAGATCTGACAATTTCCACAAAGAAATCAACTTCCTTACACAGTTACAATATGAATTTATCAAAATGAGGGTTTCTTCCCTGCTTACTGCAAAGAAATGAATTTTAAACGAAACTTATGCTAACCATTAAGCAAGGTCAAAACATATGAAATCCTGCAAACCCTTATCCTTAACTGAAAGGCAATTTAAAGGAAAACTTATGAGAACAAAATGCTTGTTGTGTATAAAAAATGAGCATAAAGAAATGATTTCAATGTAAAAGAAAGAAACACACTTCAACACACAAAACCTCATATCTGAGAACACTACTGCAAAGGAAAATAAATACACAAGAGCTCATTCAATCACTCACACACATCATTCATAGGAAACATCCACACCAATCACTTCATGTACTTAAAAAAAAAATTGATATAAATGGGAGAAGGAGTTGGGTTGATTGGGCCCTATCCAACCAACACATTTCCCTTTAAGGAAAATGCTTAGTCTATGAGAGCAATATTAACATTACAGGAAATAGAGAAAATGGATGCATTAACCTACATTCAGATTATATTAATAAAGTTCAATCCTACAGTGCATCTTGAGCTTATTAATCTAGATCCAACTCATGAAAGGGGGAATAACTCCCTAAAATTAATCCAACACTATGAAATTACAACGAATGGTTTTTTATCCTACGCTTGGAGCCATAGCTCTATTTTTATATTTCATGATACAAATTTAGCTTTAGGCTAGCCAATCCATTAAAAAAAAAAAAGAGGAATTAAATCCCAACTATTTTCCATCAATACGAGACTAGTAAAACCATTGTACCATCAAGAAAATGCAGATCTGATAGGA
This sequence comes from Pinus albicaulis, assembly GCA_034641835.2. Lineage (NCBI taxonomy): Eukaryota > Viridiplantae > Streptophyta > Pinopsida > Pinales > Pinaceae > Pinus > Pinus albicaulis. The sequence continues at coordinate 405,211,360 of CM076578.1, read as the reverse complement.
ATTTTCCATTTTTCGGCAAATTTGGGGAAGATCCTAGAATTATGGAAAAACAATGTTTTTTTATAAAACTGCCTCAAATAACCTCATATATACTCTTCACCACAATGAAGTTTTGAAAATGGATTGGGTTATAGATAATTTTCTATACTAGTAAAAAACCCATATGCTCGAAATTTTTAGATTCGCCTCCATATGCATGCAAATCGAGGTCAAAGTCAACGGTTTGAAAACTGTGCAAATTTTGAGCAGATTTGTTGATTTGCTTCTAGAGACCCACACGTGCAACCTAGGTGAAATAAAACTCATGGGTAGGTTTTAAAACATAATTTTGGACAATAACCATCTTTATTTTTCCCCAAAATCATGTTGAGATGTCGAAGCCCCAAATTGGTGCAGGAATGCTAGTGTAGGAATGTTGGTGCAAGAACAAAATTTGGTGCAATTAATTGTTGATGCATGTGTATCTTTGACCGTTATTTCATAAGCCTTCTTGAAAACATAAAACAACACACGCACCATCATTAATAATCATTTTTATGCAAATCTTATCGAAATAAAGGAAATAGGTTAAATAATGAACAATTACCTGATGAGACTCCAAGTTTAAGATACTAGCTCAAAAATTGTGAAAAATGATAGTAATAACAATGAAAACCATGAGTAAGAATAGGGTGAAAATGTGAATTAAACATGACAATTATGGGTCCTGACACCCCCCCATGTCGATCGTCTTGAATGTCCTCATGCAAGCAAAACCTCTGACAAAGACCAAAATTAATTAAGATTGTAGGGCTATGGTTTCTCTATTAGAGTTGGGCTACCTGGGAGAGGGTGCACTCCCTAAATTTATCGCAGGCCCGCTATCAATTAATTACGTTGGAATAGGGGCAGGCCTACATCCCTAACGCCTAGGTCAAAGGCGCATAACAGGCATACCTACCTGGGTGCATGCGATTTCTACGGTGGATTTTAATTTAGCATCTTGTAATAAGAGTGCCTTTGCTGATAAAAAGGGAGGGTGATCTAATAAATTTTGTATTCTTCATTTTTACCAAAATAAGTTTTCTTTGTCTCTCATTCTTTTTTTTTTGTTGCATGAACATCTGTGTTGTTGTTTACATGGCCTCCTCTTCATTTCACACGGCTCTGAGGAGAGCTAGTGCGCCTTCCTCATGGTAGCACCTAGCTACTCCCTTTTAACAAAGTTGCCATCTCACGGATAACTTCTCATAGATTTGCGTAGTTATTTTTGCAATTTTACTGTTGTGCACAGACCCATTGCGCACTTGTAGACTTGTTACACTCACGAATTCGCAAATCCCCGTAGAAATTACGGATCAATTGGTACTAGAACCTGAGATCCAAGGGAAAATCGGATCTTTAGATGAGCCAAAAAAAAAATATTATTTTTATTTATTTTCTATGAGATGAGAAAATTCTTAATGACAGTGGATACATAGGTCTCCTAGCCCTAGCAGTGCACAGACCTCCACCACACAGAGAGGAGGTGCACAGATCTACTTTCCACGGATCTCTCCCTCTTGACCATCTCACAGATCGTGTAGTCTCGCCTTCCACAAATCTTTTCCTCCAAGATGCCTCCTCGAAGAGATCCCCTGGCAGTGGAATCTGACTCTAATGCTTCAAATCCCCTACAAGACCTTGCATCTGCTCTTAATTAATTAATCAAAATGCAACAACCAAATACTCCAGATCCCTTGCGTTTGGATACTCGAATCCAACTCCCTAAGTTTGTTGGGCAAAGAAATGGAGAAACGGTGGATTCATGGATTTGTAGCCTTTCCACCTATTTCAAAACTTGCCCATGCCTCACCGAAGAGTAAAAGATTCATATGGTTGCCTTACAATTCAAAGGCCTTGCCCAAACATGGTGGGATACAGAGCAAGAAAATACCACATTCTTGGTCGAGCTTGGAGAACACCCAGGGTCCTCTGCCTTTCCCCCGATCCAAAGTTGGGCTCAACTTTGTGAAGCATTGAGAAACCTTTTTTACCCACCAGTGTACGTACAATCTTTATGGATCTGATGGCACTAGCTCTACCAACTCCCTACATAAGGAGTGCAAGCTTACATGGACTACTTCTCCAAGTTGTGCCTATTACTCCACATTCTAGATCTCGAAGAAGTATTAATACTCAAGTTTATGGATGGCTTATTGGTTCAACTCCATAGATAGGTAGAATTGTTTGAAAAACGGAATTTAGACAGAATTTTTCAAAGAGCTCTGGCCAACGAATGGAAGCTCGCTCCTAGGGGTCATCCTCCTTAGTCCCACCCCACCTCCACCCCTCCATCCCACTTCTACATCCTCATTCTCTGAATCCCAATACGAACACACCCTGGTGTTCCTTCCACAAGACTAATTCCCACATTAATTCCAATTTTCAAGTTCTCAAATCTATGAAAACCAATAAAACCTTACTGACAGAATCTACTACTTCCCAATCGGTCGACGACAATGAGGAAATTTATTTGAAAACCCCATCGCCCTAGATCCCTCTTTGATCTTAATGACCACTGAAGAGCCAACCTCATCAAACCTCTTCACACATAACTGCCAAATCAAAAACTCATTGGCTTTACTGATCATGGGAAATGGAAACCAAAAAAAGTTGGTGTCTCAAGAATTAGTTAATCGCCTTCATCTGGTCACTACTCCACACCCAAAACCCTATCATCTCGGATGCGTTAAAAAGGATGGTCCTCGCCTATTGGTTTCCAACGTTACCTAATTAACTTTTCCATAGGCCCATTTAAAGACATTGTCCTTAGTGATGTCTCGCCATTGGACTGTTCTAACTTACTTCTAGGCATCCCCTACCAAGCCCAAAGAGATGCCATTTACATGGCTAAAGCCCGCCAGTATAAACTTACCAAAGATGGGCGTACCTATATCCTTACGGTAGGACAACCCAAACCCACTTTGACCACAGATCAAATCCTCATGTCCATTTGAATCAATGTGTCTCTCTATGTTTAGTGCACTCTGTACCACCAAATAATACTACACATTCAGTTCACAAACTAGTGACTCCTCTCCTTCATGAATTCTCTGATGTTTTCCAACCTCCTACGGGCCTTCCCTCATCTCACTGTTGAAGTTTGCAACAAGAAACAGTGAAGGAGGCATCCTGAAACATCATCCTTGATCCTAGTTGGAAAATAACCACCTAAACTAGGTGGGGCCCACACAGGCTATTTTTAGGTGTGTGTCTATTTTTAGACATGGTGAGCATATTCTATATGTAGCACGAGGCTATTTGTATATGGTTGGTCAAATGTGAAAAATAGATGAGATTCTATTTTTAGAATATTGGGCGAAGTCTATTTATAGATCGCTGATCTAAAAATAGATGTGTGTCGATCATTATTAGCCCTTAATAATAATCACACAATAAACAACAACTTATTCTCTTGGAGCACTTTATTTCAGTGAAAATATTTGGAAAATCAATGGGTTGAAGGAATTACACAATTCCTAAGGGTTTACGGGAGTTCATGCATGGAGGACTCAGTTAGAACTGAAGTGGCAAAGTTATGACAGAGTTGGAAGAGTAGTTTCTGGAGTTGTATTCAGTTTAACTCAGTTAGACTCAGTTGAGCTAGTTGTATCTAATCTAACTGAATGATACATTAGTGAGAGTGGAGTGAATTAATTAGTTAATTAATTCACAAATAATAACTCATTAATCAACTGCACAATACATCAGTTAACTACAGTGCATGTCAGATCCAGTGGAGACCCAGTGGAGAGATAGGTGAAAGGGTAAGATAGACTATCCATTGTGACTACTAGTGATGCATGAATTGCATCTACATATACATTGGAGTTGCCAATGATAATAACGCAGTCAATGACAGTGGGATTACATTGAATTGGCATTTTTAATCAGCTTGGATTGCGCAGTGGAGGCAGGCTATCAGGAGGCAGAAATCAGTGCATGGATTTGCAGATTTCTTCCTTATTAGTGTGTGACGATTGTATTGTACTAAGAGCTTGATGTACTAAGCTTTTTATGAGATTTTTACATGATATCCATGATAAATAATATGATAATTGGGGTTTTCAGCTTCAGGATTTCCCGTTAAACAACTGTGTTATGTGTGTTTTTATTACTTCATGTGTTTTGCAATTGTTGATTAAATTTCCGCAAAAATTATAGTGGAAGGATTATGTATTTAGCAAGAAGATAAATATTGTTAGATCAAGAGAGTCCGGATATATACATGCATATTATATATAATTTCTACATGGTATTGGAGCGGTTGATCATTGGAGCAAATTGAAATTATTGAAGCAGTTGAGTTTTGTGCTGGTGGAATTTGAATTTGTTGCAGTGTTTTCTTGGTGTCAAAGTTGAGCATTCATTGAAATGTCTTTCAATGGATTTCGATTGGAGTATGCCCTTGAGGGTAGCTCGAATTATATTGCATGGAAGGACAGGATGGAGGTGGTGCTGGAGGATAAGGGGTTGAAGGATTTCATAGATGTTGATATTCCTAAATCGGGTTCTACGATGCAGCCACACTTGACGCATGGCAAAAGAAGGTAGCAAGGTGTCAAAGGATTCTGTTGGAAGGTGTGAAGGATCACATTGTGTCCAGCCTTCACGGTAAATGTAGAAATTATATAACTGATGCGTTATACATCCAAGATTCTCCTGATCACACACTATTTGACTTCATGCACAATACAGAATCTCTTCTACTATTGATCATCATATGCGGAAATTAAATCAATTGCATGCACACATTGAAACCATAAAAATTCACACATATGAACACAGTGTTTTAACGGGAAAACCTGAAGCTAAAAACCCCAACTATCTGTATATAATATATGCCATAGAGATCATGTAACAATCCTCATACAAAGCTGATCATATCAAGCTCTCAGTACAATACAATCGCTACACATTAATTAGGCCCGATCTAGCAAATCCATGCACCGATATTTGCCACCTGCTAGCCTACCTCTACTGCGCAATCCTTGTTAAATATTGGCTCTGAATGAACTCAAATTGGTCCGTCCTTGCTCACGCAATCCTCATTGGCATCTCCATCAATGTGTGGTGCAAAATCATGTAACACTATAATCACAACTGATAGTCAACATGCTCTTTCACCTACTTCTCCACTGGTCTCCACTGAAACTGTCCATGCATTGTAGTTGACTGATGTATTCTTCAGTTGATTAATGAGTTAATATTTAGTGAATTAATTAATAATTAATTCACACCGCTCTCACTAGTGTATCAATCAGTTAAACTAGATACAACTAGCTCAACTGTGTCTAACTGAGTTAAACTGAACACAACTCCACCAACTACCTCAATAACTCCACCAAACTCTGTCACATGAGTTCTAACTGAAGTCTCCATGAAATAGCTCCACTTAACCCTCAGGAATAGCATAATTCCTTCTGTCAGCGCCTGTGCCACATCTGTGCACTTAACTGAAGTGCTCCAAGAGAATAAGACAATGTTTATAGTCCAAATATTATTAAGAGCTAATAATATTCAATATATCTATTTTTATACTGGCAATCTAAAAACAGATTCCGCCCAGTATGTCTAAAAATAGAATTCCATCTATTTTTCCAACTTGACCAACCATCCATAAATAGCATCCTGCAACTCATAGAATATGATCGACATGTCTAAAAATAGACATAGTCTAAAAATAGATTTGTGCCAAAAATAGCCTGTGGGCCCACTTAGTGAAGGCAACTCTTTTCACTAAGCTCATCATCTTGTTGCAATCTCAACACTCCCTCTCAACAAGATAGGGATTTTATGCCACCTCGATCCTGCCTCTATGGTATTCGAATTTTCTCCTGGCATTAGGGGAATTTTGAGGTCTAAAATGGGCCTCCCAAGAAAAATGTACAACAAAAATAAACTTTATAACAACCAATAGGATTCAAGATGATGATTTCAACCATGGGGGATGATTTACCATTTTTTAAATAAAAGGGTAAAAATATTAAAAAATAATAAAATACTAAAACTACTTTTTCAACTCGTATTTTCAACTTATCTCCCAAAATTTTTACTCAAATTTCGAGTGGGAGTACTCGTTCGATACAAAATTTAATTCCTCATCCAAGGAGTACCCATGTTGCATACTTTCGATGAACTCTACTACACGAAAAATGAGAAATACATAAAAAGTGTGATTGTAATCACGTTTTTTTTATGTATTTATCATTTTTCGTGTGGTAGGACCCATCGAAAGTATGCAACATGGGTACTCCTTGGATGGGAAATTAAATTTCGCATCCAACGAGTACTCCCCCTCGGAATTTGAGTAAAAAATTTGGGAGATAAGTTGAAAATATGAGTCGAAAAAGTAGTTTTTTCATTTTTCCCTCTAAAATTTGATGATGTCATCAAATCTTATTTGATTTTTTCCACTATTATTTTATAATTTCCTTAGGAGGCCCATTTTAAACCTCAAAATTCCCCTAATGTGAGCGCCTTCATCAAGATATCAACATCATGATCCTCCGTAGGAATGTAAGAAAGTAACATGATCTTCCGCTGCACACAATCTCTGATATGATGATACCGGATGTCAATGTGTTTAGATCTATCATGAAATACTAGATTAACTCAGAGTTTGATGCAAATCTGATTATCACAATATATGACAGTAGGATCTAAGTGTGAACCGAAAAACCTAACCAGGATCTTCCTCATCCATATAGCCTCGCATGCAACCAAACTTGTTGCCATGTATTCGGCCTCCGCTGAACTAAGTGCCACGGATCTCTGCTTCCTGCTGTACCAAGAAACTGTTTTCTACCCGATACTGAAAATCCCTCTAGATGTGCTCTTTTTGTCCTTTGGGCTCCCTGCCCAATCTGCATCCGTGAAGCCATGCAGCTTCACCTCATCCGACTATCTGTATCATAATCCATATCCCGATGTGCCTCTGAGATATCTCAATACATGCTTCCCCTCCTTCCAAAAGAGCTTGTTAGGCTTAACCATAGCTTTTGAAAGCTGGCTAACAGCATATCGTATGTCTGGTTGTGTATTGATTGGATACATAAGTGACCCCACCAACTGTCGGTAAACAGTGGCATCCACTACCTTTGTCGATGTATCATCCTCTTTCCTCCAACCACCAGGAAGAGGAGTTTCGATAGGCTTGCAGCCTTGCATGTTGAACTTCTCCAATATCTCCTAGGCATACTTGCCTTGAGACACAAACAGTCCATCACTGCGCTGCCAAATTTCCAATCCCAGGAAATAATGAAGGAGGCCCAAGTCCTTCTTCTCAAACTCTTTTGCAAGATCAGCCTTGCATGAGAGTATCAACTGTTCATCACCCTTCAAAATCAAATCATCTACATAAAGTACAATGATCAGCAACTTACCCTCCACCACAATCTAGTATAGGTTCGGATCCACCTCACTCTTGGTGAATCCAAGACCGATGAAATAACTGTCTATCCATGTGTACCAAGCACGAGGTGCTTGTTTCAACCCATACAGCGCTCTTTTGAACCTGCACACATGTGACTCGCTGCTGAAGATCTCGAAACCTTCGGGATGCTCTATGTACACCTCCTCCTCAATGAATCTGTTGAGGAACGCAGTCTTCACATCCATCTGATGAATGTTTCATCCCATATGCGCTAAGAGAGCTAGGATGCTCTGTATGGAAGAATACCTTGCGACAGGTGCAAAGGTTTCCTCATAGTCGATCCCCTCAATCTGTGAGAAGCCCCAGGCAACAAATCTTTCCTTGTACTTCTCGACGCTCCTGTCAGCTACTTGCTTCACTTTGTAGATCCATCTCGAACCTACACTGATTTCCCTTCTGGCCTTGGGACAATCTCCCATGCACTATTTCTGACAATCGAATCATACTCTTCCACCATGGCATCTACCCATGCAGGGTCCTCCACATATTCCTCGAAAGAGGATGGTTATGTCACGATACACTTGCTCATCAGAGCCATGTATCCAGTATATCGGTCAGGTGACTGTCTCTATCTGCGCTGTGATGTAGGTGCTCCTACAATCTTCTCTGCATCAAGATTCAGTCACTCAGCTTCTGTAGTGGGCTTCCGCCCTCTGATGGTTGGCGCTACATGAGTGGTTTCTTCCACTCCATGAACCTCCTCTTGTGGTTGATCCACATCCCGAGGCTCATCCTTAGGAACTAATAGCTCCTCATCTGCATGCAAGTGTGGCTCCCTCTCAAGCGAACACTTCATGGCTTTCTCCTCCTAAAATTTGATATCCCGTCGCACAACAGTCTTGCGACTGTCTGGAAAATACACACGATAGTTGTGGGTTGTATCAGTGTACCCCACAAATATCCCAACCTCCATGGTCTACTCAGCCTTCTTCCCCGGAATCCTTTCATCACATGAATGTAAACAGGTGAGCCAAAAATATTCAAATGAGAAATATCAGGCTTCTTACCAGAAAACGCCTCTTCGGGTGTACTCATGCCAAGTACTTTGTGAGGACAACGGTTTTGCACATAAACCGCAGTATTGCATGCCTCATCCCACAAGTGTATGGGAAGGCCTTGATCATGCAACATCACCCGTGCAACACCCACGATCGTTCTGTTCTTTCGCTCAGTGACCCCCTTCTACTGTGGGTTATGAGGCGCTATGAGCTCTCTTCGAATTCCTCCTGCGCTGCAAAATTCCTTGAATTTGCCAGAGATGAATTCACCACCATTATCGCTCCTAAGAGCCTTCACCTGCTTCCCTGATTATTTCTCCACCAGTGCCTTAAACTCACAAAACTTAGAGAATGTCTCGCTCTTCTTCTGCATGAAGAAGATCCAACACTTACGAGAAAAATCATCAACAAATATCACATAATACACGTGCTTTGCTATCAAAGCTACTAAGAAAGGTCCACACACGTCTGTGTGAATTCTCTCAAGGATCGTCATGGCGCGACTATCCTTCTCATGAAAGGTGTAGAAATTTGAATAACTGATATGTTATCCACCGAGATTCTCCTGATCACACACTATTTTAGCTTCATGCATAATACAGAATCTCTTCTACCATTGATCATCATATGCGGAAATAAAATCAATTGCATGCACACATTAAAACCATAAACAATCACACATATGAACACCGTATTTCATGGGAAAGCTTAAAGCTGAAAACCCTGACTATCTGTATATTATATGTCATAGATATCATGTACCAATAATTGTACAAATCTCCTCACAAGCTCTCAGCACAACCTCCAATTTCTACACGCTAATCAAGCTAGATCTAGCAAAACACATGCTCCAATCTCTGCCACCTGATAGCCAACTTGAATTGCATGTTTTAATGCTATGGGATGGCCTCTTTATATAGATAAACCACCTGGATTGAACTGCACAATCCTCGTTGATTACTCCACCTATCTGTGTGTTGCAAATAGCAATAGTATAGTCACAACCGATAGTTAACCTGCTCTTTCACCTATTTCTGCACTGGTCTCCACTGAAACTATCCATGCACTGAAGTTAACTAATGTATTATTTAGTTGATTTATGATTTTATAATTAGTAAATTAATTAATAATTAATTCACACCACTCTCACTAGTGGTATCTATTAGTTAACTTGGATACAAAAATCTCAATTATGTTTATATTAGTTAAATTGAATACAACTCCACTAACTTCCTCAATAAACTCCACCAAACTCTATCACATGAGTTCTAACTGAAGTCTTCATGCAATAGCTTCACTTAAACCCTAGGAAAAGTGTATTTCCTTCTGTCAGCTGCATGCCACATCTGTGCACTTAACTGAAGTGCTTCAAGAGAATAAGATAATGTTTAGAGTCCAAATATTATCAAGAGCTAATAATATTCGACATATCTATTTTTAGACAGCAAACCTAAAAATAGACTTTGACCCGTATGTCTAAAAATAGATGTCCATCTATTTTTACCAACTTGACCAATCATCCAAGAATAGCATCCCGCAACTCCTAGACCATGCTCCATATGTCTAAAAATAGACATAGTCTAAAAATAGATTTTTCAACAAAAATCACATGTGTGGTCCCCACCTAGTTTAGGTGATCACTTCTCTGTTAACCAGATCGTAGGAATGATGGTTCGGGATGCCTCCTTCACTGTTTCTTGCTGAAATCTTCAACACTCCCTCTCAACAAGAAAGGACAGTCTTTGCATGCGACATGCAACTCCATGCATTCGCCCTGCAACCTTTGCAAGTGCCATGCAACTCCATGCATCTGCTTTGCAACTCTTCCGAAATTGAATAGCCTCCAAACAAATCAATCAGTATAATGCATCTGTTATCAAATTCTTCAACTTCTGCTTAGCTACTGCACATGTCTTCAGGAACCACTACGTTGTTGAGCTTTGCACCCATGCACTCTGCACTTGTTGTCAACTCTGAACCACGCTCCAGTATCCGAACACTCTGCCACTTTGATCTCGCTCGCATCAATCGATCTTGCTACTGCTGTGCTATGGGCACCTCGTAGCCAGGTTCAATCCATTAGATCCACACCATCTCATGAATATGCCCAGAAATATCCTCATGGGATTAATCATGCATGTCGCCCCACCTCATACCTGGTGGTATAGCCGCATGCACTCCCTCTGCCCGTCTGGCACGAAATTTCTCTGCATGAGTGGTCTCTTCCACTCCATGATCCTCTTGTGGCTACTCCACATCCTAAGGTTCACTATCACCTGCATGCAAAACCTGCTCCCTCTCAAGCTTCAATTGCATGTCTTTCTCACCTGCATGCAACACTTGCTCCCTCTCAAGCTTCAGTTGCATGTCTTTCTCCTGCTTCCCAACAATAGGAAGCTCTGTAGACATCCCATCTACTTCAAGTCTGTAGAGATTCTTCTGCATTTCTAGTTGTGGCTGCTCCACAACCTTCCGAGACTGCTTCTCACGCTGCATGTTGAGAGCGTCCCTCTCAACCACCAAGTAACTAACCTCTGCTTTTCTCCTCAAATATTTTCATGCATCTTGTACCTCAGTGCATGTAGATTCTTGGCTCGTGCACATTGCAATTGTCCCGCCGTCACAAAATTTTCTAACAAAAGAGCTGACTTTAAATCAATGATATCTCTCTCATCCGAGCTCTGATTCAACCGATTTTTTTTTTAAATTTGGGTATTTTTTCACAAGGAATCCAAATATTCTATTTGTTTCTAAAAATATTTCACCAAAAATTTCAAATATTCTCTGCAAACTCGCGCACCCAAAAAAATTCTCGCTCTCATTCCATGTAGAAAATTATATACAATATGCATGGATATTTCCGGCTTTCTCCATCTTTATGTTTCTTGAGTTTATCCTAAAACTCAACCGCTTCAATGCTTTGCAATTTATCCAATGATCAATATCACTCTGATACCATGTAGAAATTTGAATAACTAATATGTTATCCACTGAGATTCTCCTGATCACACACTATTTTATCTTCATGCACAATACAGAATCTCTTTTACCATTGATCATCACATGCAGAAAAAAAATCAATTGCATGCACACATTAAAGCCATAAAAATTCACACATATGAACACAGTATGTAATGGGAAAGCTTAAAGCTGAAAACCCAAACTATCTGTATATTATATATGTCATAGACATCATGTAACAATCATCATAAAAATCTCCTCACAATCTCTCATGCACTACCTCCCTTGCTACACACTATCAAGCTAGATTTAGCAAAACTCATGCTCTAACCTTTAGCCACTTGATAGCCAACCTCAATTGCGTTTTCAAGCTATGGGATGGCCTCTTTATATAGATAAACCACCCATCCTAAACTGCGCAATCCTCATGGGTTACTCCACCCATCTGTGTGTTGCAAATAGAAATAGTATAGTCACAACCGATAGTTAACCTGCTCTTTCAGCTATTTCTGCACTGGTCTCCACTGAAACTGTCCATGCACTGAAGCTAACTGATGTATTCTTTAGTTGATTTATGAGTATTTAATTAGTGAATTAATTAATAATTAATTCACACCACTCTCACTAATTGTATCTATTAGTTAACTTGGATACAAAAAGCTCAACTATGTTTAGATTAGTTAAACCAAATACAACTCCACTAACTTCCTCAATCAACTCCACCAAACTCACACATGAGTTCTAACCCTGTCTTCATGCAATAGCTTCATTTAAACCCTAGGAAAGTGTATTTCCTTCTCGCAGTCGTATGCCCCACCTCTCGAGGGTCCAATCGAAGTGCTCCAAGAGGATAAGATAAAGTTTAGAGTCCAAATATTATTAAGGGCTAATAATATTTGACTGTTCTATTTTTAGACAGGCAGTCTAAAAATAGACTTCGACCTGTATGTCTAAAAATATATGTCCATCTATTTTTACCAACTTGACCAATCATCCAAGAATAGCATCCCGCAACTCCTAGACCATGCTCCATATGTCTAAAAATAGACATAGTCTAAAAATAGATTTTTCGACAAAAATCACATGTGTGGTCCCCACTTAGTTTAGGTGATCACTTTCCAACTAGGATCAGGAAAGATGTTTCAGGAGGCCTCCTTCACTGTTTCTTGTTGCCATTTTCAACAAAAGGTGGCTTTCACAAATTTTCCAGAAGTACATCCCTTGCACTGATCTGACTGTGCAAGTGTACCTTTCGGAAGCCCAGTAGAAATCTACTGCAAATTCTTCAAAGCACCATGGTGAAGATGGCCCAATCTCCTGTGCCATAGCTCGCCCTCATCCCGGCTCACCACTCCTTCTTCCTTGCCTGCCATTGTTGCGCAACCATCTACCTACAACTGATAAAGGTTCTTAACTCAAACCCCTGTCCTCCGAGTTTCACCAGTTGCCTTACTGCGCAGGAAAGCCTTTCCCTCGCTAAAGACAACATCATATCCCTTTCCTTCCAACATCGCCACAGAGATCAGATTCTTCTTCAATCCTGGAACATGCATGACATCCTTCAAGATGAAATTTTTTCTAGAATTCCTCTCAAAGGAAATGGTCTTGATACCAATCGCATTGTATCTACCATCATCGTCCATCTCGATGTGCACTCCAAGATCCTTCTCATCCAGATCAGCAAAAAAATATTTGTCTCCGGTCATATGGAAAGATGCACCACTGTCAAGAAACCACACTGATCCCATCACACTTGAGACCAAGCATGCGATCAGTGAAAAATACTGCTCAAACTGTGAGGCTAAGGCCTCTCAACTGCAGATCCAGCAGCCTGCTTATTTTTCTTCTTCTATGGAAAATTTGTGGCGTAATGTTCCTGTTGGTGACAATGAAAGCACTTCACCTTGGACATGTCCTGCTTCTTGCCTTTCACACCGGATTGAGAATTATTCTTCTTGCTCTTCCCCTTCCTTTCTTTGGCAGCCAAAGCGCAATTTTCTTCATCTTCATTCTTCGATGAAGATCCATCCCTAGTACTCCGCCTTATCTCCTCCTGCACAAGATCCGACCAAAGTCGCTCCCATCCTGACAGTTTCTCCCGACCATTGACAGAATCCTCATAGGAATGCCAACTCTTCAGAAGCCCAAGGAGATCCAAGCTCACCAAGTCCTCTTCATCTACAGTAACCCCCACACTTCCCAGCTCATCCCTGCACTGGACAAACTTCGTGAGGTACTTGGGTATACTGTCGCCTTTCTCCATTTTTATTTCCTGAGTTTATCCTTGAGCGCCAACTTCCTCTGGTCGCTCTTGCTTTGGAACAAGTCTTTCAAAGCTTTCCACATCAAGAATGGAGAAGCTTTACCATGAAGGCTGGAAACTATGTGATCCTTCACACCTTCCAACAGAATCCTTCGACATTTTTCTGTCTTCTTTTGCCATGCGTCAAGTGCGGCAGGATTGCTAGAAGCAGGTTTTTGAATTTCTGCATCTATGAACTCCTTCAACCCATTATCTTCCAGAATCGCCTCCATCCTGTCCTTCCATGCAATATAATTCAAGCTGCCCTCAAGGGCATACTCCAATCGCAATCTGTTGAAAGACATCTCAACTTCGACACCAAGAAAACACTACTGCAAATTCGAATTCCAACAGCACAAAACTCAACCGCTTCAATGCTTTGCAATTGCTCCAATGATCAATATCGCTTTGATACCATGCAGAAATTATATAAATAATGCGTTATACATACAATATTCTCCTGATCTCATACTATTTGACTTCATGCACAATACAGAATATCTTCTACTATTGATCATCATATGCGGAAATTAAATCAATTGCATGCACACATTGAAACCATAAAAATTCACACATATGAACACAGTGTTTTAACACGAAAGCCTAAAGAAAAAACCCCAACTATATGTATATAATATATGTCATAGAGATCATGTAACAATCCTCATACAAAGCTGATCATATCAAGCTCTCAGTACAATACAATCGCTACAAACTAATCAGGCCTGATCTAGCAAATCCATGCACCGATATTTGCCACCTGCTAGCCTGCCTCTACTGCACAATCCCTGCTAAATATTGGCTCTGAATGAACTCAAATTGTTCCATCCTTGCTCACGCAATCCTCATTGGCATCTCCATCAATGTGTGGTGCAAAATCATGCAACACTATAGTCACAACTGATAGTCAACCTGCTCTTTCACCTACTTCTCCACTGGTCTCCACTGAAACTGTCCGTGCACTGTAGTTAACTGATGTATTCTTTTGTTGATTAATTATTTAATATTTATTGAATTAATTAATCATTAATTCACACCACTCTCACTAGTGTATCAATCAGTTAGACTAGATACAACTAGCTCAACTGTGTCTAACTGAGTTAAACTGAACACAACTCCACCAACTACCTCAATAACTCCACCAAGATCTGTCACATGAGTTCTAACTGAAGTCTCCATGCAATAGCTCCACTTAACCCTTAGGAATAGCGTAATCCCTTCTGTCAGCTCTTGTGCCACATCTGTGCACTTAACTAAAGTGTTCCAAGAGAATAAGATAATGTTTATAGTCCAAATATTATTAAGAGCTAATAATATTTGACATATCTATTTTTAGACTGGAAATCTAAAAATAGAAGTCCATCTATTTTTCCAACTTGACCAACCATCCATAAATAGCATCCTGCAACTCATAGAATATGATCGACATGTCTAAAAATAGACTTGCGCCAAAAATAGCCTGTGGGCCCACTTAGTGAAGGCAACTCTTTTCACTAAGCTCATTATCTTGTTGCAATCTCAATAGTAAAGCCACTCCATTCTTGATGTGGAAGGCTTTGACAGAATTTTTCCAAAGAAGAAGTGACCAGAGGAAGTTGGCACTTAAAGACAAGCTCAGGAAAATAAAAATGGAGAAGAATGACACTATTCCGGTATACTTGACAAAGTTTGTCCACTGCAGGGATGAGCTTGGGAGTGTAGGAGTTAGTGTGGATGAAGAAGATTTGGTGAGCTTGGCTCTCCTTGGGCTTCCGAAGAGTTGGCATAGCTACGAGAACTCTGTCAATGGTTAGGAGAAACTGTCAGGATGGGAGCGACTTTGGTCGGATCTTGTGCAGGAGGAGACAAGGCGGAGTACCAGGGATGGCTCTTCATCAAAGAATTATGATGAAGAGGATTGCGCTTTGGCTGCCAAAGCAAGGAAAGGGAAGGGGAAGAAAAATCCTTCTCAATTCGGTGCGGATGGCAAAGAGTGTGACATGTCCAAAGTGAAGTGTTTTCACTGTCACGAACATGGGCATTTCACCACACATTGTCCACAGAAGAAGAAGAACAAGCAGGTTGCTGGAGCTGGAGCTGGTGAGGCTCTTTCCTCACAATTTGAGCTAGAATTCTCATTGATCGCATGCATGGTGTCTAGTGCATTGGGATCGGGGTGGAACTTTGATAGTGGTGCTTTTTTTCACATGACGGGAGATGTGAACCTTTTCAGTGACTTGGTGCAGAAATATCTCTAGTTTCATGTTGAGTTGGGTGATAATGGACGATACAATGCGATCAGCATTGGTACCATTACCTTTCAGAGGGAGTCAGTTAAACTCTTTCTTTTACAAGATATAGTGCATGTTACAGGTTTAAAGAAGAATTTAATCTCAGTCGCAACGTTAGAGGATAAAGGGTATGATGTTGTCTTTAGTGAAGGAAAAGTTTTCCTTCGGTACAAAGCAACAGGAAAAGTCAAGAAGGTTTGGATTTGAGCCAAGAATCTCTACAGACTTGAAGTAGATGGGATTTCTACGGAGATTCCTACTGTTGGGAAGTGCAAGAAATCCATGCAATTGAAGCTTGAGAGGGAGAAAAATTTGCATGCAGGTAAGAGTGAACCTAGGGATGTGGAGCAACCACAAGATGAGGATCATGGAGTGGGAGAAACCACTCATGCAGAGAAATTTCGTGCCAGATGGGCAAAGGGAGTGCATGCAGTTATACCACCAGGTGAGAGGTGGGGCGACATGCATGATTAATCCCAAGAGGAAATTTCTAGGCAGGATTCATTGAGATGGTGTAGATCTCATGAATTGAACCTGGCTACGACGTGCCCATAGAGCAGCAGTAGCATGATCAGTTGGATTGATGCAGGCAGATCAAAGTGACAGTGTCGGATACTGGAGCACGGTTCAAAGTTGACTGCAAGTGCAGAGTGCATGGGTGCAGATTTCAACAGCGCAGTGGTTCTTGAAGACATGTGCAGTAGCTAAGCAGAAGTCAAAGACTTTAATGATATATGCATTAGACTGATTGAGTTGTTTAGAGCCTTTCAGTTTCGTAAGTGTTGCATTAGAGTTGCAGAGCGGATGCATGGAGTTGCAGGGCGCTTGCAAAGGTTGCAGGGCGAATGCATGGAGTTGCATGTCGCATGCAAAGATATTCCTTTCTTGTTGAGAGGGAGTGTTGAAGTTTGCAACAAGAAACAGTGAAGGAGGCATCCTGAAACATCATCTTTGATCCTAGTTGGAAAATAATCACCTAAACTAGGTGGGGCCTACACAGGCTATTTTTAGGTGTATGTCTATTTTTAGACATGATGAGCATATTCTATATGTAGCAGGAGGCTATTTGTAGATGGTTGGTCAAATGTGAAAAATATATGAGATTCTATTTTTAGAATATTGGGCGAAGTCTATTTATATATCATTGATCTAAAAATAGATGTGTGTCGATTATTATTACCCTTAATAATAATTAGACAATAAACAACATCTTATTCTCTTGGAGCACTTTATTTCAGTGAACATATTTGGAAAATTAGTGGGCTGAAGGAATTACACAATTCCTAAGGGTTTACTGGAGTTCATGCATGGAGGACTCAATTAGAAATGAAGTGGAAAAGTTATGACAGAGTTGGAAGAGTAGTTCATGGAATTGTATTCAGTTTAACTCAGTTAGACTCAGTTGAGCTAGTTGTATCTAATCTAACTGAATGATACACTAGTGAGAGTGGAGTGAATTAATTCACAAATAATAACTCATTAATCAACTAAACAATACATCAATTAACTACAGTGCATATCAGATCCATTGGAGACCCAGTGGAGAGATAGGTGAAAGGGTAAGATAGATTATCCGTTGTGACTACTAGTGATGCATGAATTGCATCTACATATACATTGGAGTTTCCAATGATAATAACGCAGTCAATGAGAGTGGGATTACTTTGAATTGGTCTTTGTAATCAGCTTGGATTGCGCAGTGGAGGCAGGCTATCAGGAGGCAAAAATCAGTGCATGGATTTGCAAATTTCTTCCTGATTAGTGTGTGACAATTGTATTGTACTGAGAACTTGATGTACTAAGCTTTTTATGAGATTGTTACATGATATCCATGATAAATAATATGATAGTTTGGGTTTTCAGCTTCAGGCTTTCCCGTTAAACAACTGTGTTATGTGTGTTTTTATTACTTCATGTGTTTTGCAATTGTTGATTAAATTTCCGCAAAAAATTATAGTGGAAGGATTCTGTATTTAGAAAGAAGATAAATATTGTTAGATCAGGAGAGTCTGGATATATACATGCATATTGTATATAATTTCTACATGGTATCGGAGTGGTTGATCATTGGAGCAGATTGCAATTATTGAAGTAGTTGAGTTTTGTGCTGGTGGAATTCGAATTTGCTGCAGTGTTTTCTTGGTGTCAAAGTTGAGCATTCATTGAAATGTCTTTCAACAAATTTCGATCAGAGTATGTCCTTAAGGGAAACTTGAATTATATTGCATGGAAGGATAGGATGGAGGCGGTGCTGGAGGATAATGGGTTGAAGGAGTTCATAGATGTTGATATTCCTAAATCGGGTTCTAGCAATGCAGCCGCACTTGACGCATGGCAAAAGAAGGTAGCAAGGTGTCGAAGGATTCTGTTGGAAGGTGTGAAGGATCACATTGTGTCCAGCCTTCACGGTAAATGTAGAAATTATATAACTAATGTGTTATACATCCAATATTCTCCTGATCACACACTATTTGACTTCATGCACAATACAGAATCTCTTCTACTATTGATCATCACATGCCGAAATTAAATCAATTGCATGCACAAAATGAAACCATAAAAATTCACACATATGAACACAATGTTTTAACGGGAAATCCTGAAGCTAAAAACCCCAACTATTTGTATATAATATATTTCATATAGATCATGTAACAATCCTCATACAAAGATGATCATATCAAGCTTTCAGTACAATACAATCGCTACACACTAATCAAGCCCGATCTAGAAAGTCCATGCACCGATATTTGCCACCTGCTAGCCTGCCTCCACTACACAATCCCTACTGAATATTGGCTCTGAATGAACTCGAATTGGTCCAGCCTTGCTCACGCAATCCTCATTGGCATCTCCATCAATGTGTGGTGCAAAATCATGTAACATTATAGTCACAACTAATAGTCAACCTGCTCTTTCACCTACTTCTCCACTGGTATCCACTGAAACTGTCCATGCACTGTAGTTAACTGATGTATTCTTCAGTTGATTAATGAGTTAATATTTAGTGAATTAATTAATAATTAATTCACACCACTCTCACTAGTGTATCAATCGATTCCAAGACTAATACACAACTAGCTCAGCGAGCTCATCTAGCTGAGTTAAACACAACTCGATCAACTACCTCAATAACTCCACCAAACTCTGTCACATGAGTTCTAACTGAAGTATCCATGCAATAGCTCCACTTAACCCTCGGGAATAGCATAATTCCTTCTGTCATCTCCTGTGCCACATCTGTGCACTTAACTGAAGTGCTCCAAGAGAATAAGATAATGTTTATAGTCCAAATATTATTAAGAGCTAATAATATTCGACATATCTATTTTTAGACTGGAAATCTAAAAATAGAAGTCCATCTATTTTTCCAACTTGACCAACCATCCATAAATAGCATCCTGCAACTCATAGAATATGATCGAAATGTCTAAAAATAGACATAGTCTCAAAATAGACTTGCGCCAAAAATAGCCTGCGGGCCCACTTAATGAAGGCGACTCTTTTCACTAAGCTCATCATCTTGTTGCAATCTCAACAGTAAAGCCACTCCATTCTTGATGTGGAAGGCTTTGATAGAATTGTTCCAAAGCAGAAGTGACCAAAGGAAGTTGGTGCTTAAAGACAAGCTCAGGAAAATAAAAATGGAGAAGAATGACACTATTTCGGTATACTTGACAAAGTTTGTCCACTGCAGGGATGAGCTTCGGAGTGTAGGAGTTAGTGTGGATGAACAAGAATTGGTGAGCTTGGCTCTACTTGGGCTTCCGAAGAGTTGGCATAGCTACGAGGACTCTGTCAATGGTCGGGAGAAACTTCCAGGATGGGAGTGACTTTGGTCGAATCTTGTGCAGGAGAAGATAAGGCGAAGTACCAAGGATGGCTCTTCATCAAAGAATGACGATTAAAAGAATTGTGCTTTGGCTTCCAAAGCAAGGAAAGGGAATGGGAAGAAAAATCCTTCTCAATCCAGTGCAGATGGAAAAGAGCATGACATGTCCAAAGTGAAGTGTTTTCACTGTCACGAACATGGGCATTTCGCCACACATTGTCCACAGAAGAAGAAGAACAAGCAGGCTGCTAGAGCTATCGCTGGTGAGGCTCTTGCCTCACAATTTGAGCTGGACTTTTCATTGATCGCATGCATGGTGTCTAGTGCAGTGGGATCGGGGTGGTACTTTGATAGTGGTGCTTCCTTTCACATGACGGGAGATGTGAACCTTTTCAGTGACTTGGTGGAGAAAGATCTCTAGTTGCATGTTGAGTTGGGCGACAATGGATGATAAATTACGACCGGCATTGGTACCATTACCTTTCAGAGGGAGTCAAGTAAACTCATTATTTTACAAGATGTAGTGCATGTTCCAGGTTTAAAGAAGAATTTAATCTCAGCTGCAATGTTAGAGGATAAAGGGTATAGTGTTGTCTTTAGTGAAGGAAAAGTTTTCCTTTGGTACAAAGAAACAGGACAAGTCAAGAAGGTTGGGATTCTAGCCAAGAATCTCTACAGACTTGAAGTAGATTGGATTTCTACGGAGCTTCCTACTGTTGGGAAGTGCAATAAAGCCATGCAATTGAAGCTTGAGAGGGAGCAGGATTTGCATGCAGGTAAGATTGAACCTCGGGATGTGGAGCAACCACTCATGTAGAGAAATTTCGTGCCAGATGTGCAAAGGGAGTGCATGCAGCTATACCACTAAGTGAGAGGAGGGGCGAAATGCATGAGTAATCCCAAGAGGAAATTTCTCGGCATGATTCATTGAGATGGTGTGGATCTCATGAATTGAACCTGGCTATGAGGTTCCCATAGATTAGCAGTAGCATGATCAGTTGGATTGATGCAGGCATATCAAAGTGACAGTGTCGGATACTGGAGCGCGGTTCAAGGTTGACAGCAAGTGCAAAGTGCATGGGTGCAGAGTTCAACAGCGCAGTGGTTCCTGAAGACATGTACAGTTGTTAAGAAGAAGTTGAATACTTTGATGATAGATGAATTAGACTGATTGAGTTGTTTGGAGCCTTTCAATTTCGTAAGTGTTGCATTAGAGTTGCAGGGTGCTTGCAAAGGTTGCAGGGAGAATGCATGGAGTTGCATGTCGCATGAAAAGATATTCCTTTCTTGTTGAGAGGGAGTGTTGAATTTTGCAACAAGAAACAGTGAAGGAGGCATCTTGAAACATCATCCTTGATCCTAGTTGGAAAATAATCACCTAAACTAGGTGGGGCCCACACAGGCTATTTTTAGGTGTATGTCTATTTTTAGACATGGTGAGCATATTCTATATGTAGCAGGAGGCTATTTGTAGATGGTTGGTCAAATGTGAAAAATATATGAGATTCTATTTTTAGAATATTGGGCGAAGTCTATTTATAGATCGTTGATCTAAAAATAGATGCGTGTCTATTATTATTAGCCCTTAATAATAATTAGACAATAAACAACAACTTATTCTCTTGGAGCACTTTATTTTAGTTAACATATTTGGAAAATCAGTGGGCTAAAGGAATTACGCAATTCCTAAGGGTTTATAGGATTTCATGCATGGAGGACTCAGTTAGAACTGAAGTGGCAAAGTTATGACAGAGTTGGAAGAGTAGTTCATGGAGTTGTATTCAGTTTAACTCGGTTAGACTCAGTTGAGCTAGTTGAATCTAATCTAACTGAATGATACACTAGTGAGAGTGGAGTGATTTAATTAGTTAATTAATTCAAAAATAATAAATCATTAATCAATTGAACAATACATCAGTTAACTACAATGCATGTCAGATCCAGTGGAGACCCAGTGGAGAGATAGGTGAAAGGGTAAGATAGACTATCCGTTGTGACTACTAGTGATGCATGAATTGCATCTACATATACATTGGAGTTGCCAATGATAATAACGCAGTCAATGAGAGTGGGATTACATCGAATTGGTCTTTGTAACCAGCTTGGATTGTGCAGTGGAGGCAGGCTATCAGGAGGTAGAAATCAGTGCATGGATTTGCAGATTTCTTCCTGATTAATGTGTGACGATTGTATTGTACTGAGAGCTTGATGTACTAAGCTTTGTATGAGATGTTTACATGATCTCCATGATACATAATATGATATTTGGGGTTTTCAGCTTCAGGCTTTCCCGTTAAACAACTATGCTATGTGTGTTTTTATTGCTTCATGTGTTTTGAAATTGTTGATTAAATTTCCGCAAATATTATAGTGGAAGGATTCTATATTTAGCAAGAAGATAAATATTGTTAGATTAGGAGAGTCCAGATATATACATGCATATTGTATATAATTTCTACACTCACCATATCGATCATTCTATTCAACTTATTCCAGGCTCGGCTCTACCTAAGGCACCAACTTACAGGTTTGCCCCAAGAGAATTAGAGGAAATGGAGAGGCAATTTACAAACCTCATTAACTCGGGCCACATTCAACCATCATCTTCTGCATGTGCTTATGCCACCTTTTTAATCCCAAAATGAGAAACCTCATACATGCGCCTTGTCACTGATTACCGAGCCCTCAACAAAGCCACAGTAAAGAATCGTTACCCCCTACCCTAGATTGAGGAGTTACTCGACACCCTCCAAGAAGCTAAGTGGTTCACTAAATTGGATTTGACATTAGGATATCATCAGGTTCGTATGAACCCTGATGATGTGTGGAAGACATCTTTCAAGACCAAATTCGATATTTATGAATGGAAAGTCATGCCATTTAGCCTAACTAACGCACCAGCCACGTTCATGCGCCTCATCAATGATATTTTCAGAAGAAATTTGGGTTGCATTGTTTTCATTTACTTAGACGACATTCTCATCTTCAGTAAGACATGGGACTCCCACATGCAGCATGTCCGTCAAGTTCTCCAAATCCTCAGAGAGCTCAAGTTACAAGTTAAGGAGAAGAAGTCCTATTTTGGCCAACGTTTAGTTCCTTACCTTGGCTTCATGGTAAACTCCAAAGGTATTCAACCAGATATGTCTCGCATCCAAGCCTTGCAACAATGGCCACAACCTTCTTCGACCAGCGAGCTTAAAATTTTGCTAGGTGGTATTAATTTTTACCGTAAGTTTATTCTTCATTTTTCTCATATTTCTCATCCTTTGTGTTAGGTCCCTATATTACTAGTATAGTCCCTTATTGTTGTTAGTGTAACCCCCTTATTGTTATTATTGTACCCTTGTAACCCCCATATTGTTATTATTGTGCCCTTAAATTATTATTGTTAGGTCGGCTTTACATTGTGGCCCCATGGACTCCTATATATAGAAAGGAGGTTTTATAATTTGTATCATCCAAGAATTGTTCATTCATGTAATGTATTGGAGGTTTCCCCCTCAAAATGGATTATTTATAAGGCGTTGATATCTCTTTTCTTCTATTTTTGGAGCTGGTTTCACAACATTTGGTATCAGAGCTTTGGATTCTAGGGTTTTTGCTACTCCAAACTGGTCATCGTGGAATTTTCGCTATAACTTTTTTCTACGAAGGTTCAGAGGATGAAATTGTTAGAGTGCGAAGCCGAAATCTTGACGAACATCTTCACAAAATTTTAGAGCTTGGTTCGCAATATTTCGGAGATACAATCTGTGGAAGTTAGGGCTTTTTGCAGGCTCCTGGATTTAACCTAAACAGGTCATTGTATAATTTTCACTATAAATGTTTTTCTATGACGTTTCAAAAGCTGAAATTTTTAGAGAGGAAAGCCTAATTCCTAAGGAACCTCTTCGCAAAATTTTATATTTTGGTTCGTAACATATTCGGAGATATATCTATGGAAGTTAGGTCTTTTTCAAGCTCCCGAATTTCATCTCAAAGAGGTTATTGTGGGAAACTCTTCATAACTCTCTCTATGAGAATCGGATTGGAATGTTGTAAAAAGTGGCTGCAATGAGACAGACTTTAGTTTCTTGTCTATCAATTTCAGAGCCAAATGAGGAAACAGTGACACGTGGCAAGTCATACAATTTCGCTCTACTGAACCAGTCCATAATTGGGTCATTGTGGGAGATTGGACATAACTTTGCCTTGAAGAATCCAAATAAGGTCAGACTTGTGACATTTGAAAGAAGCTTCAGAGGGATACTACAAGGCTGAATTTCAGATATTGAGGATCTACAATTACAGAGATAATTCAATTTCAATATAGAGCTCCTCAAAAGCAAGTAAAAGGTGTGTATTTTTTTTCCCGAATTGCATAAGTCTTGTTTGAAGAATCAAGTTGAATTGATTCCAAGGGCATATTATAGAATATATATTAGTATTAGATTCTAAAATGGACCCTAAAAATAATTCAACACCCATTAATCCTTTATAATTCTCTACTATGACTCATGAATATGAAGAATGGAAACATGACATATCAAATTTACAAGAGAAAGTGCAACAAATTTCTCTCTCGCAAAGAGCAACAAAAAAAGACATGGAAGTTTTGAAGAAAGGCATGGAAACTAAAACGGATGGTTTGAAGAAATTCGTGGAATAAATTATGGATGGATTTAAGAATGGCATGGAAGTTGGCATGGAAGCTAAGATGGATGACATGGAAGCTAATATCGATGAAAAAATGGAAAACATGAAGAACGATCTAAAATCAGACATGGAATGTTTGACAAATTTGATACAACAAATGTTTCCTAATGGTGAAAAGATAGTAGATGAAACTCATGATGAGAACAAAATAAATTTTAATCATGATTTCATAAACTTTAATGTTGGCGGGAACAACCACTGTTGAAAATGGCAACAAGAAACAGTGAAGGAGGCCTCCTGAAACATTTTTCCTGATCCTAGTTGGAAAGTGATCACCTAAACTAGGTGGGGACCACACGTGATTTTTGTCGAAAAGTCTATTTTTAGAGTATGTCTATTTTTAGACATATGGATCATGGTCTATGAGTTGCAAGATGCTATTTATGGATGATTGGTCGAGTTGGTAAAAATAGATGGACCTCTATTTTTATACATTGGGCAGTTTCTATTTTTAGACTGCCAAGCTAAAAATAGAACAATCAAATATTATTAACCCTTAATAATATTTGGACTATAAACATTATCTTATCCTCTTGGAGCACTTTAGTTCAAGCTACAGATGTGGCACATGCAGCTGGCAGAAGGAAATTTGAATTTCCTATGAGTTATTTGAGCTATTGCATGGTTGACTTCACTTAGAACTCATGTGGCAAAGTTTGGTGGAGTTGATGAGACAGTTGGTGGAGTTGTGTTCGGTTTAACTTAATTGAACTAGTTGTATTTAGTCTAACTGATAAATACACTAGTGATGAGTGGTGTGAATTAATTAATAATTAATTCACTAATTATTAACTCATAATTCAACTAAATAACACATCGGTTAATAAAAACAGTGCATGGACGGTTCGGTGGAGTGGTGTAGACTGGTGTTGAGGGTCCGCAAAGGGTGGAGTCTACTATCAGTTGTGACTATAGTGTGCATGAGATTTGCACAATCATTGGAGAAGATTGCCAATGAGGATTGCACAGTTAAAGCCAAGGGAATTCGAATTCATTCCATCTATATTCTCATCTTGGATTGCGCAGTAGAGGCAGGCAAACAATGGAGGAGTTTTGAACCCGTGACTTGTTCAAAACTGAGCTAGTTTGTGTGTAACTTTTGGAGACAGTACTGAGTACTTGTGAGGAGTATTGTACTGAGATTTTTAAATGATTCTTCTTCATTATAATATACAGATAGTTGGGGGTTTTCAGCTATTTCTTTCCCCATTACATATTGTGTTGATATGTGTGCTTGATTATGTTTTAATGAGCGCATGCAACTGCTTTCTATTTCCGCATATTGATGATCAATTGTAGAAGAGGTTATGTATTATGCATGAAGCTTAAATATTGTGTAATCAGGATAATCTCGGTGAATAACTCAGCAAATTATTCAAATTTCTACATGGTATCAGAGCAGAATTGATCATCGGATCTACTACAGTGATTACAATTTATTTCGGTAGACAGAGTCTGTAAGCGGGCCAGGTAGCCTCTGGATCCATCCTTTCTCTGAAAGTTGATATATCCAGTAAATTCCCCTACAGTCGATCTCTATGCTAGAAATAATTTTTTCTCACAGATCCAGAAGCAACTAAGTTTTGAGCTGGTGGAATTCGAATTTGCAGCAGAATTTGGAATTCGAATTTGCAGCAGTGTTTTCTTAGTGTTGAAGTCAAAATGTCTTATCAAGGATTGCGATTGGAGTATGCTCTTGAAGGCAGCTTGAATTATATTTCATGGAGAGATAGGATGGAGGCGGTGTTAGATGATAATGGGCTGAAGGAGTTCATAGATACTGAAGTTCCAAAGCCTACTGATGCTGCTCAAGTTGAGGCTTGGAAAAAGAAGACAACAAGGTGTCGAAGGATTCTGTTGGAGGGCGTGAAGGATCACATTGTATCCAGCATGCATGGAAAATATTCTCCATACTTGATGTGGAAAGCATTGACAGATCTATTCCAATGCAAGAGCGACCAGAGGAAGTTGGCGCTCAAGGATAAACTCAGAAAAATAAAGATGGAGAAGAATGACACTATTCCGGTATACTTGACAAAGTTTATCCACTGCAGGGATGAGCTTGGAAGTGTAGGATTTAGTGTGGATGATGAGGAACTGGTGAGCTTGGCTCTCCTTGGTCTTCCGAAGAGTTGGCATGCCTATCAGGATTCTGTCAATGGTCGGGAGAATTTTCCAAGATGGGAGCGACTTTGGTCAGATCTTGTGCAAGAGGAGATAAGGCGGAGTACCAGGGATGGATCTTCATCAAAGGCATCTGATGAAGAAGATTACGTTTTGGCTGCCAAAGCAAGGAAGGGGAAGGGCAAGAAGAATGCTTCTCAATCCGGTGCAGATGGTAAAGAGCGTGACATGTCCAAAGTGAAGTGTTTTCACTGTCACAATCATGGACATTATGCCACGAATTGTCCACAGAAGAAGAAAACAAGCGAAATTAACGGAGGCTGGGCACGGTGGCTCACACCTGTAATTTGGCCAGACTTCTCATTGATCACATGCATGGTGTCTAGTGCATTGGGATCGGGGTGGTATTTTGATAGTGGCGCTTCCTTTCACATGACGGGAGATGCGAATCTTTTCAGTAACTTGGTGGAGAAAGATCTCCAGTTGCATGTTGAGTTGGGCGACAATAAACGATACAATGCGACTGGCGTTGGTACCATAACCTTTCAGAGGGAGTCAGGTAAACTCATTCTTTTACAAGATGTTGTGCATGTTCCAGGTTTAAAGAAGAATTTGATCTCAGTCGCAATGTTAGAGGATAAAGGGTATGAAGTTGTCTTCAGTGAAGGAAATTTTTTCCTTTGGCACAAGGCAATAGGACAAGTCAAGAAGGTTGGGATTCGAGCAAAGAATCTCTACAGACTTGAAGTAGATGGGATGTCTACGGAGCTTCCTACTGTTGGGAAGTGGGAGAAAGACATGCAACTGATGCTTGAGAGGGAGCAAGTTTTGCATGCAGGTGAAAGTGAACCTCGGGGTGTGGAGCAGCCACAAGAGGATCATGGAGTGGGAGAGACCACTCATGCAGAGAAACTTCGTGCCAGATGGGCAGAGGGAGTGCATGTAGCTATACCACCAGATGAGAGGTGGGGTGACATGCATGAGTAATCCCAAGTGGAGATTTCTGGGCAGGATTCATGAGATGGTGTGGATCTCATGGATTGAACCTAGCTACAAGGTGCCCACAGCGCAGCAGTAGCAAGATCAGTTGGAGTGATGCAGGCAGATCAAAGTGGCAGTGTCGGATACTGGAGCGCGGATCAGAGTTGACAGCAAGTGCAGAGTTCATGGGTGCAAAGAGTTCAACAACGCAGTGGTTCCTGATGACATGTGCAGTAGCTAAGCAGAGGTTGAAGACTTTGATGATAGATGCTAGATGCATCAGACTGATTGAGTTGTTCGGAGCCTATTCAGTTTCAGAGATGTTGCATGCAAAGGGTGCATGGTGCATGCATGGAGTTGCATGGTGCATGCATGAGTTTGCATGGTGCATGCAAAGGGTGCATGGCGAATGCATGGAGTTGCATGGCGCTTGTGAAGGTTGCAGGGCGAATGCATGGAGTTGCATGTCGCATGCAAATACATTCCTTTCTTGTTGAGAGGGAGTGTTTAATATTGCAACAAGAAACAGTGAAGGAGGCATCCTGAAACATCTTTCCTAATCCTAGTTGGAAAGTGATCACCTAAACTTGGTAAGGGGCCACACAGGTGATTTTTGTCGCAAAGTCTATTTTTAGACTATGTCTATTTTTAGACATATGGATCATGGTCTATGAGTTGCAAGATGCTATTTATGGATGATTGGTTGAGTTGGTAAAAATAGATGGACCTCTATTTTTATACATTGGGCGGTTTCTATTTTTAGACTGCCGGGCTAAAAATAGAATAGTCAAATATTATTAACCCTTAATAATATTTAGACTATAAACATTATCTTATCCTCTTGGAGCACTTCAGTTTGATGCTTGGATGTGGCACATGCCGCTGACAGAAGGAATTACGCTATTCCTAGGGGTTAGTTGAGCTATTGCATGGTTGACTTCAGTTAGAACTCATGTGGCAGAGTTTGGTGGAGTTGATGAGGCAGTTGGTGGAGTTGTGTTCGGTTTAACTTAGTTGAACTAGTTGTATTTAGTCTAACTGATAAATACACTAGTGATGAGTGGTGTGAATTAATTATTAATTAATTCACTAATTATTAACTCATAAATCAACTAAAGAACACATCAGTTAACTGCAATGCATGGACAGTTCAGTGGAGACCGGTGTTAGAGGTGGGTGAAAGGGTGGAGTCTACTATCAGTTGTGACTATAGTGTGCATGAGATTTGCACAATCATTGGAGGAGATTGCCAATGAGGATTGCGCAGTTAAAGCCAAGGGAATTCGAATTCATTCCATCTATTCTCTCATCTTGGATTGGTCAACTTTGACAAGTTTAGGTTCAATCATAGCCTGAACAAGAATGTGGAGCACATGAAGAAAACATATGTCACACCACATTTTTTGTTGGTACATATCACCACCAAGGGGCCCATAGTTCTTGAATCAAGGAAGGATCATATTTACACGGCTTTAGCATGCACACCATTCTCAATCCACTAAGATAAATGTGAGGCATATCCTAACGAAAATGAATAATAAGGACGCACATATTGTTGATATGGAACAATAGGACAAACTACTAAAATTAGAAACCAAGACAAAATAGGAAAGCATCAAAATAGAGGACTATGGGTCATGTGCATCAAAATTACATGAGTCCTACAAATTTTTCTTCCTGCAAGTATACCCTTATCTAAATATCATGCAAGAGACATCAACTAGGTTATTTCGACTTTGTAAGCTAGATAAGGAGTGAGGAATCCAATTTCAAGGAGTCCTAAATGTGGTCAGTCAATTGGAACAATGGCCCAAGGAATATCCTCTAGCCCCATAAAAAATTCCTAGAATCAACTCTCAATAACTGATATATCACTCTATTGTTATCAATTGAGCTATAAAACTGTAGGAAAAACTAGAAGGATATAGCTCGATGAGTGGCACAATATTAGCAACACTAATCCTTAGTTGAAAGGAAGTGTATAGACTTCCATCAATTGGGGCTCAGGGAGAATCCATGCCAAGTGTTGAAGTAAGAAAGGAGTTGGAGAATTTGTTAAATAGAAAAGTACTATATTCTAGTGTCTTCACCAACAAGCTCACTAAATACAACCTAAAGCAGCAACATGTTGACCCTACTAAGCAGTAAACGGTCTTGAATTATTGCATGGTTTCACTGAATAAAAATATGCCAATTCTCTTTTAGAATAAAGCGAGTATCATGTAGTCATGGAGAGCTTGCTACCCAATAGTATTAAGATGATTGCATCACACTATGAATTATAATTATCCTATCTTTAGGATATCATATAGCTCACAATTGAAGATCTAGTTAACTTGTAATAGTTGTAATAGTTTCCAAACCTTCATTTCTAAGGATTTTTAAGAATTTTGTTTTATTATATTTGTAGATAATGAGAAATTAAAGAGTTATAATTGACCCCAATTAAGTTCAACGGTCATAAGGGGAAGTTACTATCTCGATCTATAAAATTGAATTTCTTGATATTCCTACAGACCAAGTGTTGAAATTTGCAACAAGAAACATTGAAAATAGCAACTATAAATGGAATCTAGAAAATGAAACCCAAAAATGGTACCATATGAGGTTTTTTATTTACTTTTCCCTTAATTAAATTGGAAGAAAATTTGTAATTCCATCCTATGAAAACTTGTATTAGTTAACTGAGTCATGAATACTTAGTTAGCTTAGGAAATTTGAGTTAGAGGTCAAAGAGGAGGAACGTAGAGGAATTTCCATGATTTTAGGGGGTCCAGTTACAGTTATTTGTGAGTTGTAATTATTTAACTCGATTAATTGAGTTAAAAATAGTTTAACTAGTTCTAATTGAGAGATGAGCTAGTGAGAGGTTAAGTGAATTAAATATGATTTAATTCACAAGTAGTGATAAATTAGTTAATCGATCATTTGCTATAAATAGTTGTTGCATGTCATTTTTAAGGAAGGCCTAGTTGAGACTGAGGTTAAAGGGAAGAGGGCTATCAGTTGTACTATTAGAAAATTGTACAGGTCATGCATGAGGTCATCGGGAAGGTCTTGAAGGATTGTGAAATAATTAATTGGTGGTTTACTAATTAATATGGGATAAATTTGCTAAATAATACGTAAGGAAGGCATGCCAGGCCTAGGAAAGAAAAAGGTTAAATATTAAACCAAACTTGCTTAGATTGGAAGCTAGATCTGAGCTAGATCAGAGTGAGACAGTCAGCAGAGTGCAGGAAATTTCTCATTGGAGAAAGAGAATTGTATTGTTTCATGATCTTGACCATATTAAATATACAGATAGAGGGGTTTTGAGCAGTTTCTTTCCCCATATAAATCTTGTGTTGTGTGATTGATTGTCTCTTTCTCTTACTTGTTATGTGATTATGTGTTGTTTCCGAAAATTGTAGAAGGATTCAGTATCTTGCTATAGTACATTATAAGATTGGATTGAATCCTATTGTTAGATTTTCTACATGGTATCAGAGCACTTGGAATCACAATATAAGAGAAGAACCGGATTTTTTTTTTGAACAGGTACATCAAATTTTCATATTTATTCTTCAGGACCCAACAGCAAACCAAGATGTATTTCAATGGCTTGAGACTCGAGTATTCCCTTGAGGGAAATTTGAATTACATATCATTGAAGGATGGGATGGAGGTATTTCTCGATGACAACATACTGAAGGAATTCATAGATAGCGATATTCCCTAGCTCGCATCAACATATGATCAATTTATTGATGCATGGAAGAAGAAGGTAGCAAAGGCGAGCAAGATCTTGTTAGAAGGAGTTCGAGATCATATTGTATTGAGTCTCCATTGGAAGGCGACTTCATATGATATGTAGAAGGGCTTAACATATTTGTTTCACAATAGCAGCGACCATAGTAATTTGGTGCTAAAATACAAGCTCAGAAAGATCAAGATGGAGGAGGGTGAGACGATACCAAAATACTTGACGAAGTTCACTTAATGTAGAGATGAGCTTGGAAGGGTTGGTCTGGCAGTATACCAGGATTATTTGGTGAGCCTAGCTCTTTTAGGCCTTCCCAAGAGCTAGCATAGTTACCAGGACTATGAATGGAAGGGAGAAGCTACCTGAATCAAAGTTTTTGTGGTCTGATTTGGTAATAGAAGAAATAAGGCGAAGCACCAGAGACAAGATATCCGTCAAAGACAAAAAATAATATTTTGAATTGGTCAAAAAAATAAATCCATGGGAAAGAAGTCCCAAGACAAATAGGGCAAGAGATACATGTCCAAGCTCAAGTGTTTTCACTGTCACAAGCATGGGCACCATGCCTCGAATTGTCAACAAAAGAAGGAAAGCCAAACGGAGCCTACATTGCAATGGGTGAAGCGCTAGCTTCATAGTTTTAGCTTGATTTTACTCGAATTGCATGCATGGCTAGCACTATAATGGGATGCATGTGGTATCTAGATAGCGGTGCCTCATTCCATCTGATGGGGAATATATATATCTTCACTTACTTGGAGAAGGACCTCCAACATAACATAGAGTTTGGAGATGACGTGAGGTATAACGCGGCTGACATAGGTACAATTACCTTTCAGAGGGAGTATGGCTACCCTCTCATACTGACAAATTTTTTGTATGTTCTAGGACTAAAGAAGAATTTTTTTCTCCGTAGCAGTATTGGAAGACCTTGATTATGATGCCATATTTAGAAAAGGAAAGGTGTTCCTTAGACACATCACCAGTCAAGAACTTGTATGCTCTCGAGGTTGAATATGCATGCAATTATTTTAGGAGAAAATCATAGGTTAGTGACTTAGTGGTTGAGAGGGACCATAAATTACCTCTCAACATGTAGCCTCAGAAGCAATCTCAGAAAATTGTGGAGCAACCACAATTGGATAAGCAGAGAGGAGGCCCAGTGGAGACGTTCACTCAAGTAGAGACATCCAGGAGGGGGGAATTTTTGGCTAGATGGACAGAGGGAGCACATGCAGCCATACCTCCAGGTGATAGGGCGATGTACAGACATATTTCCAAGAGAATAAATTTGGGCAAGATCCATTGAGATGGCTTTTCTCATGGATTGTAAATGGCTAAAAGGATCCCACAATAAACATTAGTAGGAATGATTGATAGGAGTGGTGCATTTAAATGTCAGAAAGACAGAAATCAGAGTGACAGATGTCAAATACTGGAGCACGGATCATAGTTTGAAGAAGTGCAAAGGGCATAGATGCAAAGTCAGTAGCATCGCAGAGTTTCCAGTAGATAGTGTAGTATCTAGCAGCAATTAGAGACTCTAATGACATATGCATCATACTGATTCAAGTATTTTTTTAGGCTATTTAGTTTCAGGAGTTGTAGGAGAAAACAACACTAGAGAAGTGTTTCATGCAGAACATTCCAAAGGTATCGGATCGGGATAGATTGAATTCCTTTCTTGTTGAGAGGGAGTGTTCAAACTGGAAACTAGAAACGTTGAAAATGGAAACCAAAAATGGAATCCAGAAAATGGCACCCATAAATGGTACCATATGAGGCTTCTGATGTAATTTTCCCTTAATTAAATTGGAAGAAAATTTGTAATTTCATCTCATGACAACTTGTGTTAGTTAACCAAGTCAAGAAGACTTAGTTAGCTTAGGAAATTCAAGTTAGAGGTCAAAGAGGAGGCGTATAGAGGACTTTCCATGATTTTACGGGGTCGAGTTACAGTTATTTATGAGTTGTAATTAGCTAACTCAATTAATTGAGTTAAAAACAGTTTAACTAGTTCTAACTGAGAGGTCAAGTGAATTAAACTTGATTTAATTCAAAAATAGTGATCAATTAGTTAACTGATCATTCACTATAAATAGTTGTTGCATTTTAGATCTAAGGAAGGCCCAGTTGAGACTAAGGTTAAAGGGAATAGATCTATTAGTTGTACTATTATAAAATTGTACGGGTCATGCATGAGGTCATCGGGAAGGCCCTAAAGGATTGCACAATCATTAATTGGTATTTTCCTAATTAATAGGGGCTCAATTAGCCCAAGAATGCGTAATGAAGGAAAGCCAAGCCTAGGCAAGCAAAAGGTTAAATATTGGACCAAACTTACTTAGATCGCAAGCCGAATCCGAGCTAGATCTGAGTGAGACGGTTAGCAGGAGTGCAGGAAGTTTCTCAGTGGAGAAAGAGCATTGTATTGTTTCATGATCTTGACCGTATGAAATATAGAGATAGAGGGGTTTTGAGAAGTTTCTTTCCCCAGATACATGTGTTGTGTGATTGATTGTCTCTCTCTCTTACTTTTTATGTGATTGTGCGATCGTGCTTTGTTTCCGTAAATTGTAGAAGGATTTACTATCTTGTTTTACTACATTATAAGATCGGATTGAATATCATTGTTAGATTTTTTACACCAAGGCTAGGAAGATGGTACTTTTCCACTAAATTTTATAATATTAAGAAGCCTTGAAGTCCATTTATTAGCCTATATTCCTACATGCAAAGTGTCGTCATTTTTTACTATTATTGACAAAGTTCATTTTTATACATATTTTCTTGGATGTTTTTCTTTTAGGTCACAAAATAATGTGGAATTTATAATTTCTTCTCGCATGTTGATTGTTTCAATTTGAGCACTTGTTATATTAAAATAATTACTACTCTATATTTTCTCTAGTAATTTAAAATTCATTGTTGGCCTAGAAATCAGCTCAGTGCTACTTAATTATCATTCATCTTTAGTTTCTAGATAATGTAGATTAGTTTCATTTTTTTTCATTTATATATTTGTAGCTTAGAATTTTTATCCCCTTGTTTTGATGATCATCCATATCTCACACATTTTTAAACCCAAGAATCACTATCAAGCCAAAATTTGAATGGGTCTTGTTATCTCTAAATTGGTACTGATGGTCTGCTCCACCAGACAACTTAGAGTAACTATTTCAGCCAAATTTTAGCTGAATATTAGCCTCTTCAGTCTGAGAGGGCTCTCTCAAGGTAACTTGTGATTTTTCAATGAAAACTCTATTAGATGGGTAACTCTATGATAGTGTCTTGATTGTGATTAATTGTAGGTTGAAAATACAAATGACTTGCTACCATTGGGCTAATGGATTCAACATCAAGAAACTCAGTGAAAATAACCCTTCTTGTGGAAACTTAGGCAAGTGAAAGTTTCAATGAAAATATAGCACACATACACAACACAGGAAAAAACAACAATTCAATATCTAAAGGAATTTAGAGCATGGTTTCCATGAATTCTAAGTAATTAGACATAAACATAATGCAGATATGAAACATGAAAAATATAAGATATAAACTCATTGAAACCTCATTCGAATCTCAGGTGAAGAAGGAAAAATATCCACTGTGTATTATTGAATATGAAAACTTTTACAAAGTAACAGTGTGATACAATATTCTCCAACCCTTCATTAATCGAAATACTACCTATTAATAGGCATCAAACCTTTACATCAAATTTTCCAACAAGGCTAGATCATTAAGTTATTTTTCTGCCACCTAATCTAACCATAAGCTAGATATTTGGAATTAAAAACTGACACCTACTAACTTTAGGAGTTATAGTCCTAATAGAACTCAACTACCTATTTATTACATTTTTATCTGAAAGATAACCCAATTACATTGAAAGGGATCATGTGTTTCAATAACACTAACCATAACCAAAACACAAATTTCCTCACTGCCTTCATGAAAGAGATCTTCCTACTTTTAAGGAGTTGTTGCCATCACACATGATAAAATATCTCCATGATGAATTGATAATCTGAAGATGATTTGGACAGTTTCTTGGACCAAAAAAGTATTAAAATATCCTCCTAACCATGTTTTACCTCCACATGTGATCAACTGACCTTGGATGCATCATTTCAAACCAAAATTCCTTCAAAATTTAACCTGCCAAAACAAGGGAAAACAAGGCAATTTTGTAGCAACTTTTGGTATCAAATTTAATTTACCAATTTCCACCACCTATTAGCTCTCTCTATTGTCATGGATCTATTTAACAGGTTAAAAGAGCTAATACAATTTTTTTCAAAATTTTACTTTCTAGTTTCAACAGTTTTTTAATCAAAAAGTGATCTTCAAAAATTTCGTAGCACTTTTTGGGCTTCAAGCCTGGTTGGCACTACAAAAAAACCTAATTTGTCAAAAACGCGGGAAAAACCCCTTTTTTCAAAATTTCACCTTTTGATAAGTAGACACTGATGGGTGACATATTCAAAATTGACAAAAACTTACCCCACTCCTCAAACCTTTGTAGTTTTACCCTTCTCTGAAACTTGAATGTCTTTAGGTTCATTAATGACTGTAATCTTCAGGCCTCTCTTTTTTAATTCATCCTGTATCATTTCCAACTGTTCTTGAAGGTCCTTTACTTGATTTTGTAATGATCTTCTTTTAGCTTGCAAGTGCATATTTGTCTTTCTGGTATTTTTGGCCAAAATTCTTAGGGGTTGAGTTCTTTTCAACAGTCTTTTAGCATCACTCATAGAAGCTTTAAAAACTAAAAGTTCACTGTCCCATTTTTCCATCATCTGATCAAACTCAATCTTTTCAGACCTTTGTTTCTCTGCCTCCATATTTAACTCAATTATTTCTACCCTTGCTTCTCATAGTTGTTCTATGAGGAGCTCCATTTCTGATTTTTCAACCACCTTCTCCTTTCCTTTTTTCTGTACAGTGATGACTTCCTTCACTGGAGAGATATCAATAAATTCTTATCTCAAAGGTTTCTTTCCTTTATCAATAGCTTGAGACATAACTCCTTTGGCTAGTTGTGATCTAGTTAAAGGTTTTCTTGGATGGAAGAAAAACTATGCATCTTATCCAGTGAAGTCAATCTTTTTGGCAGTGATAACTTTCTTTTGCTTTCTTCTCCTTTCAAAATCAACAACCCGAACTATTGGGGATTCCTCTATGTCTATAGCTTGAAGGATGGCTTCCAAATTACCTTTCTCCCTCTGTTTTACTTCTTGTCATCCTTTCTGGTTTATCCTTGCTACTGAATTTTGGTTTTTTGCTTGCAGGTGCTGAAAGTGGGACTGGTGTCTCTTGTGTAGGTTTTTTATTAATCTCCATTGGCTCTGTTTCTTGATTTTATACCTCTATTTCATTAGAAGGCTGCTCATTCTTAATTGAGTGAGTGTCTTTAGGTTTAGGAGTCTTATTAGGTGTCACTACATCGACTTCTTATACCTTAAGAAAGAGGAAAGAAGACCAATCTCTGTTTATCTTTCCTAATTCCTCCAACACTAACAGCTTAATAAGCCCATGATGAAACACAGATGTATCACTTTTTTGTGGCCTGGCCTGCACCTTACCTACCATCCTACTAAAACTTATAAACAGGTAAAAAGGAATATCAATGGCTTTCTTACCAGTGAAATGCAGCATAAGCTTGAAGCGATATTGGTATGCCATGTGGAACCTCCCTTCGAAAGTGAAATATTTATGAATGATCATTAGCAGTTTAGAGTAGTCTTCCTTCAGATATGTTCTTGGAATCCCATTAGCTATGTCAGTTCCAACATATTCATCCTTCATGATTTCATCACAATTTTGTAGCTTGAATATAGTGGACTTAAACCACTCTTCACCTTTTCTTGGGATCTATGTAGCTTGGGCTACTGTCCCAGGGGAGACAACAAAGTTCAACATTCCCACTTTATATGTTGTGCTAGTGAAATTTGTTGCAAACTCCTTTCATATCTTAACATGAAAACCATGCAATTTCTGGAAAAATCTCATACAACCCGCATTTCTAAAGGCTTCAACGAAATTGGGTGTTCCTCATTCAACAGCTTCACAAAAATTGGTTCGAACCTCAAACAAGAACCTCCCTTGTGTGACTTCCTCTAGGTTTGCATCTTCTTTATACTGCTCAGTTTCTTCACTGTTGTGACACCTGCAAATTGAAAAATGGACAGAGAGTTTCTTTGGGATGGAGATGAACCTATTGTGGGATAGAGATGAATGAACTAATGACAGGGCAAGAGTGAGTGGAAAGTTATTAAATCAAATTTAAGAACCTCACATTGGGAAAGATGATGAATGAGGTGGAAAGAGGGAATAAAAGCACAACAATCATGATTTAAAATGATGATGACTCCCATAACTAACTGGAAAAGACCCCACTTTAACCCAAAACAATGAAAAAACACCATGTCATTCAGACCTCTATCTCCCATGAAAATTCATGATTTTGCGGCGCCAGCAGTTTAAAATCTGACAAATTCACTGTGGAAAGTTTAGGTGTTTCTGTAGCGCAAATTGTCATTTCATATCTATGTGCGCTATGAAATCTAGTAAAAACAGACAGGTTCACAATAAAGTTTAAAATGAACCTTGAGATGATATGCAATGATAACTAACTGACAAGACATGGTTTATGGTGATTTTTGGCCTTATAATAGAAGTGATTTCCACCCACCTTTATCAAATTCATGATCTAAATTGACATAACACAAAAAAATATGAAGACCCTAATTAAGCCAGCTTGAAAAATTTTGAGTGTGATAATAGTGGCTCCATTGGGGATGGTGTGCCCCTGTGGCACAGCAAAGAACATGTAATTCCAGTGCCATCCTTGTTGAAAATAAAACTTAGCCTTCTTCAAATTCTTATGGCCTTCTCCTCGGACTCAAGCTTGATGATTAGCCTGTCTTTATTAGCAAAACCCATAACAGATAACGAAATATATATAATGGAGTGAATGTTCAGTAAAAATTTAGGAGTAGTAGTGCTTCAAAAACCTACCATTGATAGATCCTCCGGCACAAAGTTTTCCATCCATTTCCTGAAGCAGATAAGTATTGCTTCCATGATATGCAACTACCACAAATGGTCCCTTCCAGATGTTTTCAAACTTTCCATGCTTTCCCTTTTCTTCAATATTGGCTTCCCACTTGAAAACTACATCTTGAAGTTGGAAATTATCCTCTTTAACCTTTCTGTTAAATGTTTTCTTCACTCTTTTTGAGATTTCTGATGGTTGTTGTATACCTCCTCTCTTTTTTCTTGCAAAGCTATGAGATGGTTTATCCTTCTCTTAATGGAATTTGGCTCCTCTTCAAGTCCTTGCAACAGATTCATTACCGAAACTCCCAAGGAAGTGGGAAAAATATTTTTAGCTCCATACACTAATTCATAAGGGGATGTACCAATGGATCGATTTGTACAGACCCTATCATCCCAAAGAGCATATTTCATTTTCAGATGTTGTGATCTCTTGTTTTCCTGCATCACCTTTTTTATAGTTCTCACAATACTTTTAGTAGATGATTTTGCAAGGCCATTAACTTGGGGGTAATAGGTTGTTGAATTCCCAAGTTTTATATGATATTGATGACAAAAGCTAATTAGTTTTTTGGATTTAAAATCTTGTGCATTTTCAATAATAATCTTCATAGGATAGCCAAACCTAGACAAAATGTTTTTCTCCAAGAACTGAATGATGACTGAGTCAATGGCCTGCCTTGTTTCGATTGCTTCGATCCATTTAGTGAAATAATCTATGGTTTTCAAGATCCAGTGATGTTTCCCTAAAGATGCTGGATGTATTTCTCCAATAAAATCCAACCACCATTGTTGGAAATGCGCTTCAACATATATTGGCATCAAAGGTAAAGGGATCATTTTTTTCTTACCATCAAAAATTTGACATTCATGGCAAGCAGTGGTCTTCTTGAAGACATCCTTAAACATGGTGGGCCAATAGTAACCTACTTTGAGTATTTTTTTTGTTGTAGCTTTCCAATAGTGGTGTCCTCCACAATCTCCCTCGTGAAACTCCTCAATGACCTTTTCAGCTTCCTCTTCCAGCAAACAATTCAAAAGGATTCCACCGGTATCTTTCCAATACAAATTCTTATTTACAATGCAGTATTTTAATAATTTAAGCTTTACAAACCTTTCTTTGGATTTGGTCAACTCTGGAGGAGATTTTTGATGATGTAAGATAAATATTATATCTTTGTACCATTCATATAAAATTAACTTCTCTTTAATAGGTATCAACTCTTCATCTTCTTCTTAAAACTCTGAAATTTCTGCAGTGAAATTCATGTCAAGACATTCAAAGTTGGATTGTGCCATTAGTTTTGCTAACCCTTGTCCTTTCACCAACTTTGTAGGCTTGATTTCTATGTCATACTCCAGTAAAGTAGCTATCCATTTCCCTATTTTTCCATCAGGATCATCTTGTGTCAAAATGTCTTTAACCATAGTGTTAGGTACAAATGCAATGACATGTGAATGTAAAATATAAATCCTGAAGTCTTTAAGAGCTTTGATAAAAGCATATGTCTATTCTTCCAAAATATTATACTTCAGATCTGAGTTTGCAAGAGTTCTGCTAAAAAATGAAATAGGGTGTTTCGTACCTTGTTGTCCTTTTTCCAATAGGCAAATGTGAAAACCAGAAATTCACCTGAAAATTTTGGACAAATAAGCATTGGGGCTTGAGTGAGGGATTTCTTTATCTCTTCAAATGATTCCTTGGCTTCAACATTCCACTTAATATCAACTCCCTTCTTTAACATCTTGGTAATGTCTTTGACAATTTAAACAAAGTTCGGGATGAACCTTCTAGCAAAGTTTACTTTTCCAAGAAAGGACTGAATTTCCTTCTTGTTCCTTGGCAGGTCTATCTTCTGAATTGCATTAACTCTAGTAGGATCACCCTTTATCCCATCCTTTGATATGATATGTCCAAGAAATTTTCTAGGAGTTAGAGAAAAAATAATTTTAGTGGGGTTAAGAGAGATACCAAATCTTCTGCATTTTTGCAGAATTGTCTACAAATGTTTCAAATGATCTTCCTCCCTTCTTGAAAACACAGTTATGTCATCCAAGTAGACCACAACTGATTTGTATTTATCCTAAGTAAAATCAATGTCCATTTCTCTTTGAAAGATCGTTCCTGCATTCATCAAACCAAAAGACATTTTGGCATACATGAAGGTCCCCCATGGCATGGTAAAAGCAATCTTCTCCTGATCTTTCGGGTGTACCAATATCTGATTATAACCTGAAAATCCATCCAGCATGGACATCCTTTGAGAGCCAACAATATTATGAAAAATTTGATCCATATTGGGAAGAGGGTAGTTTTCCTTCAAGGAAGCCTTGTTCATATTTCTTAATTCAATACAGATTCTAATCTCGCCACTCTTCTTTCTGACTGGTACCAGATTACCAAGCCACTTTGATAATATTATAGGAACAATGATCTTTGCATCAAAAAATTTCTTAATCTCCTTCTCAATCAGAGGCATGAGCAAAGGGTTAATCCTTCTCAATTTCGGTTTGAAAGGTTTCTCATTCTCTTTGATAGGAATAGTATGTTGTATAATATTAGGACCATACCTTTTCAGATCAGCATATCTCCATGCAAAAAACTCAATGTATTTCTTCATCATCTCAACATATTTTTGCCTCATCTTGATAGAAAGAAACATGGAAATATTTACCATTTTAGGCGTTGTTGTTGTACGAAGATTACAAGTTTCTAACTCCTCATCATTAGCCTACATTCTAGGAGATTTAAGAACATCATTTTGATTTAAAAAAATCAAGTGGAATAAGGCCCTTTGGTATACAATTTTTTTTCAGCTGCAACACTTCAAAATTGACCTTGGTTTCAACAAACATGTTTTGCTGATCCACTTGTATATTTTCAAACTCCTCCTTTAACTCTATGAAATTTCGGACCTGTTGGTCATCTTCAAACACTTACCAATGAATGATATTATCAGGAATTGCATGCCTATGTCAGACTTCAACTTCATACTTCTCAGTAGAATGTGTAGGGATGACAAACAAACTTGCAGAGACAGCAAGAGAATCAGCCACTGAATTTTGGTCTCTAGTTTTCACAATAACTGCATATTCTTGAAAATTTTCAAGCATTTCCATAATCTATTTCTATAAGCCCTCATCCTTACATCCTTAGAGTGGTATATTCCCTCAAATTTTTTGATTACTAACTCTAAATCACCACACACTGATATCTTCTTGGCACCCAATTTCTTCAAAATTTTCAAACCCAAAAACAGAGATTCATATTCAGCCATATTATTGGTATAGTAAAAGTTAAGTTTAAAGGAATAAAAATTTATTTCATCATCAGGAGTAGTGATCCATATGCTTGCTCCATCCCCCTCCTTCCAATAGATCCGTCAAAGTGTAGAAGCCACCAGCCCTTTGTTTTTTCTTCAACAATTTCTTGATTTTTCAGTTTGCCGATTTTTTGTTTTCCCTTCAATTTCTACTTCATCAGTTAGCTCATTGAAAATAATTGTTGATCCTAATTCTGTTTCAACAACATAAATGGGAAAATTTTGAGGCTTATCTTTTCTACTTACCATGTAGGCCATCCTACTCTCCCTACACAATCTTCTCTACTCACAAAAAATAGGAATGGTAGCATATGTCATGTCCATATGCATAGTACCTTTGATTTTCGTTGCCCAATATTTGGATAAGATCATGCCAAACTTGGGAGGGGAATCAACCACCACTATGTCCATCACCACTGCCTTAGCAGGCATTTGTGACAAGCTAAAAACAACATATTTGATCATACCTATGCATTGGACTCTCTTATATTCAAAAGAAAATAGATCTTTATAAGGCCTAGTGATATCCAAACCCATCCTCTCCATAATCACTTTAGGCATGAGGTTATGGGAAGCCCTCGAATCCAACATGGCACTATGTAAAGTCATATCATGGATATTAAGGCTGACATAAAAGGGAGGTACTTCTTCATTCTGCTCATCTTCCACCCTTGGTCCTAGGAAAATGGTAGGATGGTCTTCTTGTAGATTAAGGATATCTGAAGGTCCTGGTTGAGAATTCAACATCTTCACAATTTTTCTTCTATACTCATTGACCTTGATAATTTCTCCAAAGGGGACTTGAATCTTAATTTTAGAGATCTCATTATCTAAACTAAAAGTAGATGTGACTTTTTCAATTTCTTTGGTAGGAGGTGGAAGTGGTGGGTCTTTCTTTGGCTTAGCTGCTTTAGGAGCATCCTTATTTGGAAAAGTTTTATTTGTGGTGATGGGAACATTTTTTTTTCTTAGATTGTACTACTTCTGCATTTCAAATAGCATGTTTTTAACCCTTTGGGTAATCATATCGTCCCTCATATTTTTTCAAATCATTACCATAATCATCATGCTCTTCCTTGGTTAGAAAGATCCCAGACATATCTTCATCTAGATAGTGGATAATATCTTCTTGAAACTCGGGCCAAGTTTCTTCTTCATCAATAAAATTCTATTGAAAGGGAGGCCTCACTTTGGGTCAGGATGATTTATTTTTTCCCTTTGTCTTTGTTGATTTTAAGGCCTCCTAAACTGTGGGTTTTTGATTTGTGGATCATGTTGTGCAGGAGGTAAGGGATTGCCTCCAAGGGCAAGTTTATCCATGAGTTTCTTCATAGTCTTCAACATAGAATCAAACTTAGCATCTGAGGATGAAGGTTTCTCTTCTTCTTTTAATTTTTATTTTCCCATCTTAGACCTCTTTGCAACTATCATGTTTACTTCCACCTTCACTGCATCATTCTACATTTCTGTTAGAGAATCAGACTCTCTTTCCCTAAGCAGAATAGAAAAATCATAATCAAATGACTCTGCATAGTGTAATTCAGCAGCTCCTGAGGGAGGTTTAAGATGAGCAAGTATGGAGTTATATACTTTGTTAAACCTATTAGAGAAGTCTCAAACAAATTCATCTAAGGATCTTTTCAAATTATTGTATTCAGTCAGGGCTTGCGCTGGATTAACCCTACTCCCCCATTTGTTCAAAAAACTATCTTCTAGCTAGTGCCAATCCTGAAAGCTTGCTCGAGCTGGGGCTTTAAACCACTTTCTTACTTCACCAGTGAAACTCTGAGAAAATAATATCATTTTAACATCCTCATGGTATACCTCCTCTCTATCAATGAAATCATTGAATTGATCTACATGTTCCTCAGTTGTTATTTCCTCTTCACTCCCAAAGGTTTTAATTCTAGTTAAGTATTTATCTGGGAGGTCATGAAGAATAGCAGGGAGCATAAGTGGAGCATATATTTCAGGTCCAGCAGGAGGAGGTGGAGGATCAATTTCAGCCATAATGATAGGAACTGAGGTATGGGGAGGGACAACAGATGAGATTGGTTTCTGATTTTTTGGAAAAATAATAGGATAATATGAGCTATTAGGAGGTGGTGTGGCTGGTCTTTGCAGTCTAGATATAAATGAACTCCATTCATGTAAAGGTATACCATATTTTATTTTCAATAATAACTCAAATGGATCTAATTCCTTTAAGTTTTCAAAATACTCCCACTCTAACAACAGCCTTGATGTGACTGTTTTCCATAATTCTTCTTTTTCTTCTTTAGATACTAGTGATGATGTGTCAATGCCTAGTCTTTGCAAGTCTAGAACTATATCAGTCAATTCATTTTCACTCTTAGACCTAAGAAAAAATTCTTCAATTTTATCATCAAATTTCCTATCTTCAGGACTTCGAATAATTTCAGAGGACAAAGCTCCTGAATGTGAAAGAATACCTGATTTTGAAGAGCTGCTTCCAATTCCTTTGAGAATCATCTATGGATTATACACAATGGTAGGTGGGTTAGGATGTGGATTGCTCCTTGTATATATTTTTCTTGAAGCTTCCTTTAAGCATGAAAATTTGTAGTGGAGTCACCAAGGTAGTTTCTACAGCCTTGAAAAGTTCTGAGCTCCAGCTACCTCCAAGATTTCAGTTTCACTGTTTGAGCACAAACTTCAGGAAATACGTCTTCAGGCTCCTAAAAGATGCTCCAAAATGTTCTCTAAATTGGTATTGATGGGCCGCTCCACCAGAAAACTTAGAGTAACTATTTCAACCAACTTTTAACTGAATATTAGCCTCTTCAGCCTGAAAGAGCTCTCTCAAGGTAACTTGTGATTGTTCAATGAAAAATATATTAGATGGCTAACACTATGATAGTGCCTTGATTGTGATTAATTTCAGGTTGACAATATAAAGGGCTTGCTATTTCAGGTTGACAATATAAAGGGCTTGCTACCATTGGGCTAATGGAGTCAACATCAGGAAACTCAATGAAAATAACCCTTGTGGAAACTGAGGCAAGTGAAATTTCAATGAAAAGATAGCACACATACACAACACAGGAAAAAAAAATAG
Source organism: Pinus albicaulis (assembly GCA_034641835.2). Classification (NCBI taxonomy): domain Eukaryota; kingdom Viridiplantae; phylum Streptophyta; class Pinopsida; order Pinales; family Pinaceae; genus Pinus; species Pinus albicaulis. Next base: position 405,166,529 of record CM076578.1, on the reverse strand, counting down.
TTCAATATCTAAAGGAAGTCAAAGCATGGTTTCCATGAATTCTGAGTAATTAGACATAAACATACTGCAAATATGAAAATGAAAAATATAAGACATAAACTCATTGAAACCTCATTCGAATCTCGGGTAAAGAAGGAAAAATATCAACTGTGTATTACTAAATATGAAAACTTCTACAAAGTAGCAGTTTGATACAATATTATCCAACCATTCATTAATCGAAATACTACCTATTAATAGGCATCAAACCTTTACAATGAATCTTCCAACAAGGTTAGATCATTAAGTTCTTTTGCTTCCACCTAATCTAACCATCAGCTAGATATTCATAATTAAAAGCTGACTCCTACTAACTTTAGGAGTTAGAGTCCTCACAGAACTCAACTACCTATTTATTACATTTTTATCTAAAAGACAACCCAAAACATAAATGTCCACATTGTCTTCATGAAACAGATCTTCCTACTTTTAGGGAGATGTTGCCATCGCACATGATAAAATATCTCCATGATGAATTGATAATATGAAGATGAGTTGGACAACTTCGTGGACCAAACTTGTATGAAAATATCCTCCTGAACATCTCTGACCTCCACATCTAATCATCTAACCTTGGATGCATCATTTCAAACAAAAATTCCTTCAAAATTTAACTTGTCAAAACAGGGGAAAACAAGGCAATTTCGTAGCAAATTTTTGTAGCAAATTTAATATACCAATTTCCACCACCTCTTAGCTCTCGCTATTGCATGAATCTATTTGATAATTTAAAAGAGCGAATACAATTTTTTTCCAAATTTTAATTTCCATTTTCAAAATTTTTTTATCAAAAAGTCATCTTCAGAAATTCAGTAGCGCTTTTTGGGCTTCAAGCCTGGCTGGCGCTATGACTCCTAATCTATCATAAACGTAGGAAAAAGCCCTTTTTTCAAAAATTTCACCTTTTGATAAGTAGACATTGATGGGTGACATCTTCAAAACTGACAAAAACTCACCCCACTCCTCAAACCTTTGTATTTTTACCCTTCTCTAAAACATGAATGTCTTTAGGTTCATTAATGATTGTAATCTTCAGGCCTCTCTTTTTTAATTCATCATGTATCATTTCCATCTGTTCTTGAAAGTCCTTTACTTGATTCTATAATGATCTTCTTTCAGCTTGCAAGCGCATATTCTTCTTTCTGGTATGTCTGGCCAAAAGTCTTAGGGGCTAGGTTATTTTCAACAAGTCTTTTAACATCACTCATAGATCCTTTAAAAACTGAAAGTTCACTGTCCCATTTTTCCATCATTTGATCAAACTCAATATTTTCAGACATCTGTTTCTCTGCCTCCAATTTTAACTCAATTATTTCCTCCCTTGCTTCTCTTAATTGTTCTGTGAGGAGCTCCATTTCTATTTTTTCAACCACCTTCTCCTTTCCTTTTTTCTGTACAGTGATGACTTCCTTTTCTGGAGAGATATCAATAACTTCTTGTATCAAAGGTTTCTTTCCTTTATTAATAGCTTGAGACATAACTCCTTTGGCCAGCTGTGATCTATTTAATGGTTTTCTTGGCTGGAAGACAAACTCTGCATCTTCTCAATGAAGTTAAGCTTTTTGGCAGTCATAACTTTATTTTTCTTTTTACTCCCTCCAACATCAACAACCTGAACTATTGGGGATTCCTCTATGTCTATAGCTTGAAGGATGGCTTCCAAATTAATTTTCTCACTTTATTGGCCCTTTGTTTTACTTCTTGTCATCCTTTCTTGTTTATTCTTGCTATCGAATTTTGGTTTTTTGCTTGTAGGTGCTGACAGTGGGACTGGTGTCTCTTGTGCAAGTTCTGTATCAATATCCATTGGCCCTTATTCAACATTCATTGGCTCTATTTATTTATTTCCTGATGCAAGAGCATCCATATTTAGACACCAATGTGATTGTGTGTTCACAAGTTTTGGCTAACATGAGGTGGAGAAACATTGGTTATTAATATTTTACTTAGTTTTAAATGAGAGGAGTTAGTATCTTTTGATTTGCTAAATTAATTAGGAATAAAATAGCAATTGGTTTCTCCCTGTGAGGAGATTAAGCCAAGTAGGATAGAGCTTAGAAATAGGATAGAAATTTTTTGTTGGCGTGGTTCAGTAGAAACCTAAAAAAGGACAAAGAAAACTGCTTCAGGGAGATATATATATATATATATGCATGAATAGGTGTTAGAGGAGAGTGTGCAAAGAGTGAAATAGGTGTGGAATAGGTGCGAGAGAGGAGTGACCAGAGAGCAGACGTAAATGTAAAAACCAGCCATCCAAGGGCTTGGTTTTGTGTAATTTATTTCTGATCAATTCCGAGTTTTTTGTATTTTAATCGTGTTCTCTGTTTTAAACCATCTATTTTATTTCTCTGTTGAATCGAATATTGCATTTAGCACACATCCAAAGGCAATCGAATTTGTAAGACATAGTGAGGACCATAGATCTTACACAATCCTCTGCTTGATTGAATATCGTATTAATCACATAGCATAAAGAAATAATATTTGTAAGCAGCAATGAGGACCGCAGATCTTTCATAGATAAATGGTGGAAGATCATGTTGTAACTGTGAAGACATTGCACATCACAGGGTATAGTATTTACAGTTAAGACTTCACAAGTTAATTTATTTAACTTGCGATGCGAAGTGAGTTGGCAGAGACAAGCATGGACCATCAGAACGAAGACCAACAATGGAGATCGAAAGTGCACCAAAAGAAATTTTTCAAATCTCAAAGTTTAACATTTAAGTGTTAAGGTCGTCACAAGGTAAGTTCAATTGTATGCGATGCGAAGTGGAGAAGGGCACATATAGGCTCTTCACAATATCGCAGATCGCAAGGAATAAGGTTTAGTTTCTAAGTTAAATCATAAAGGTTGTGAAGTGTGATCGCCTATGATTGGTTCAAGGCATTGTGGGACCCTCTAGGTAAGACGCTTTGTGTGTATGCAATTATTTTTTGTTTATGTGTAGTTTGTTTAAAGAAGCGTTGTTGATCGTGCGCATATGTGTATTTAAATAAACTCTAAAGGTGAAATCCACTGTAAGGGAGTTTATGTGGACCCATAAACCATAGTTTTGCAATATTCCCAGATTATTTTTCATCTTGTCTGCATAATTTGGTATTAGAGCAGACTTGAGTTATGTTCTTGAAGGTTGGAGCAAATATGCTACCTAGGGGAGGATTTGGCATAGGTGAGATTTTGCTAGATGAGATTTGACATCTTCATACAAGAAAGGAAACGGTAGATATTTCTCAGAGGAGAGCACCTGAAGAAGGAGATCTTAGTGTGGCAGAGGAAACTTCTAAGGAAGAAGAAGCGGCAGAAGACAAGGCAGCTAAAGTTTTCAAAATATTAGCAAAGGTTAATAGGAAACCGAGAATGGAGATTACTTCATACCAGGGGAACCTTAATGTGGATGAGCTTACGGATTGGTTTAGTTCAATGGATAAGTATTTTTATTTGGAAGATATTGAAGATAAGAATAAGGCAAAGTATGCAGCTACCAAGTTGAAGGGCCATTCATCTATCTGGTGGGTTGAACTACAGACATCCAGAGTTAGAAAAGGAAATCCTAAGATCAAGTAGTGGCATAAAATGATAAGGAAGTTGAAGAATAATTTTATGCCAAAGGAATATCAATTGAATCTATTCAATAAATTGCAAAATTTGAGGCAAAAAGGAACGCTTGTCAAGGAGTATATAGAGGAATTTTACAAGTTGATCATTAGAGAAGTACATGTCGAAGATGATATGGATAAAGTGTCCATATACATCAATGGTTTACGATATGACATATAGGATGAAATCAATTTTTTGAGTCTGAAGACAATTGAGGATGCCTACCAAGAAGCTTTGAAGGCAAAGGAGAAAATTTTGAGGAAGCAAAGTCAGAGGAATAGAGGTAAAAGTCCAACAAGAGGATGAGGAATGTTCAGATCAAGATTCCAGCACTCTCAGAATGAAACAAGAGGTTTTATTAGCAGACCGCCACAAAGAGGAGACTTTGGTAGAGGGATATTTTCACCTAGAGGTAGAGGCCAAGGAAGAGAAAATTTCAGTGCTACACTTGTGGAGAATGGGGACATAGATCATGGGATTGTCGTCATAACAAACCAGAAAGTCAGCAGAATGTGAATTTAGTTGAAGAAAAGGAAGAAAATCCTAAGATCATGGGAAAACAAGAACCACCTAAGGCAAGAGAGTCTTTATTGCTCAAAAGAGTATTTCTTAAGGCATATAAGGAATAAAATGAGCCAATGTAGAGGAATATTCTATTCAGGACTGTGTGGAAGTGTAAAGAAAAGTGCTGCAAAGTTGTGATTGACAGTGGAAGCACTGATAATTTTGTTTCCACAAAGATGGTTGAGAAATTTGTTTTGAGTAAGATGGTACACCCTACTCCTTACAAAGTTTCATGGCTATATAAGGGACATCAGATTTTGGTGGTAGAACAGTGTAAAGTAGAGATATAAATCGGTACATATAAAGATGCCATATTGTGTGGTGTAATGCCAATGGACGTGTGCCATGTATTGTTGGGAAGACCTTGGAAATTTGACAAAAAATCCATTCATGATGGAAAAAGGAATACCTACACCATAGAGAAGGATGGAAAGAAGCACACATTGCTACCTTTGA